>JAABOM020000001.1:32897437-32908090 GCA_011800125.2 Solanum clarkiae | reverse complement strand
TGTGAGGTGGGTTAATTCCACCAGGGGCATAGTCGATACGAGCCATCGACACACCAAGTGTGTTAAGGCCAGGGACTCTCATGACATTTGCACCTGTCACCACGGAACCAAATGTGTTGTTGGTTGCTCCTGCCTTTGCTATGACCATTGATGAGAAGTCTATTTCTGAAAAGTTCTTCTTGCATAGATAACCATTTACGGTGAAACCTGTTTTCATGTACATAAAACAGAAAATTTACAGATAAAAAAAAAAGTATTAAAAACACTTTTAAACTTGGCGTGAATTATTACGTTCTCTCCAAATTATCGATAGCCTTAAAAACATTCTACTTGATTAATTGAACTTGGTCTTGTCACATGGATGAAATACACCTCTAAATTCTCCAAGAGTATTTTCAACACCTTTCTCAGCCTTTTATTAAGAGCCCCACACTTCTACAAGAGTTTGGGACACTTGTCATGCCATAGGTGTACTTAAATTGAGTTAGTCAAATACAAAAGTGTTTTTTAAAGCTGTCAAATATCAATAGTTTAAAAATAAAACTAATAATTCATGCTAAATTCGTGTTTTGAATACTCCTTTTGGAAGGCAATAATAAGATCATTATATATGTAATTATTAATTATGTGTGACTTTTTTAAAAAAAAAAAAGTAGTCCAACTAGACATCAAAACCCATGAAAAAGGCTACCTCTTTTTTCCGAATTGAGACAAAGACGAATAATGCTAGTAGGTAGGTACTCATTGTTGGTCCCCAAAAAAGAGATCCATCATATTTTTCACTTCAGAAAATCAAGGTGTCATTTATTTTTATCAATTTGATTGTTGTTATTACTACACAGTGCTTTGTTACTCATTTAAGGAAGAGATTGAATATCAAACTCCTAATCCGGCATTAAAAAATAAATACGAGGGTATATTTGGTACTATAGTCGTCAGTTGACAATTATTAATAGCATCAATCCTAGACTTTACAGCCAATTAACAGGGAGATACAGTTTTGCACGGCTCTTTTTAAAATAATTTTATTTTTTATCAACGAAACTTGAAGTTACATTTTGTGGGATTATACCGGATATATTGCTGTTATAGTTATTTTTCATTTTTTTCACACATTAATATGAAAAATATCATTTTCTTTTATTTAATTGATAAATGATAATAGGAGATCATTTCCTCCCTAATAAATTGTACTTTTGATTCAAGTCTCCTATATTTTATTTCAATAAACGTATGGTAATTTAATATGGTCATTTTTCTACTTTCTGCCAGCTATTATACAGTTGGGCCTTCATTAACATTCACAATAAATACTATATAACAAGAAGAAGATGCAATTTGGAGAAGTAGAAAAGTCAAATGAGAAATTATTTAAGGCCAAAAAAACCACAGAACAAGAATGACAGAGACCCCAAACCCCAACTTTAATAACAACAGATCAAGAACCTACCTTTCTCTTCCTCAAAGGAATTATTTTTAAAATGTGAAAATAGAACTTACTTGATTTAAGATCAGCAACACAAACATCTTGAAGCATGTCTGGATCTCCAGCAGAAGCTCTGTCTAAGCTAATGGCTAACATAGCCATAACCATAATTACAGCCAATTTTGTGAAGGCAGACATGGTGAAATTAAGAAGAAAAGAATTTACAAATATTAACAGTAATATTTTGTTTTAATTTAACCAAAAAGAGAGGCACAGAAATAGAGTGGGACTATTTAGAAACAAAATTGGATGGCTTTATTTATAACGGGAAATGTTTAGCAGGCTTTGAAGTCACGTGAGGAAACCGTGCGGGTGTAAACGCAAGAACCATGCTGTTTTTTTCTATTCGACCCAAAGCGAAGAAGGGCCCACATGTGGGGCCCAGTAAAGTCCGTCTTAAATCAGGCCTCCAGTTTTTGGCTAACGTGTAAAATATAGATACTACTTTGACTTTGTGCCGTTGACGAGTCATCTTTCCAATCATTTTATCCAAATTTTAGAACGATTCATAAGTTGGATAATTCTAATGTGAGAAAAATTGATTCATTAGTGACTTTGACAGAATAATTGATAAATGATACGAATTATATTTTAATAATTTTTACAATAATAATGATGATTAACTAATTATTTCATAACTTAACTCTCCATAGAAATTTTTAAAAGAAGGAATTCAACAAGGTCGCTTAACCTCCATTCAACTCTTCGCGGCATCACAAATGTCATGGATGACACATCTATTTGAGATATAAAAATCAAAAAATTATACAAAATAAATCTAATATGAAATTATTTATTTTTAATGGATTGATGGCCGAAATTATTTACCATCTTAGCCAACTTTTCCCTATTTATTTCGCTCATGATGTCATGTTAACGTCAGCACGACGCCAGCATAAATACTATGAAATAATCCTCTGTGATACTCCGGCAATATATATATATATATATATATATCACATAACGATATCATATAGAATAAGCTCAATCTTTTGTGATACTCTGGCAGTATCATATAGGATTATATTTTTTTGATTTAAGAAATAAAGAAGAAACAATTAAAAAAGATTATTGAAATATATTTGTTGTGATACTCCATTGGTATATTAATACCATATACCGATTTCATATATTATGAGCTTAATCCTCTGTGATATTTTATAGATACATGTATACCCTATTGATATATGATACAAGGTGGGCGGTTAGGTGCTAACGTCATGCTGACATCAGCTCACAAATTTTAATAGTAGGGGATATAAATGTAAGAGAGTATGTGAATATAAATAATTTGTTCCGAAGGGGTGTAAGGTTAGTTTTCCTATAAAAATCACCTTAAATAAGAACACTCATTTATGTCTTTTTTGCTAATACAAGTACCGATCGACAACGTTAATAATAAACTTTCAAATTAATCCATATATACAACTTAATTATTGCTTCAGTTTCTCTTTCAACTTGTTTGAGAGAATTGTTCACCCACTCGAAATGAAAACGGATAGTCATTATATATTCAACTTCAGCTAAATTAGGATAAATGTTATTCCTTCTGTCTTTTACCTTAATACCTTTAGTCGATCACCTAACTTGATTTTGATGGTCATTTTGTCCATTATTAGCGTGATGCCAATAACAATGTAATGTACATGCAATAAAACAAATTAAGACCACACAATTAAATGCTTTAGAGTAGGAACAATATGTTGGAAATCTTGTTGGTTTTGATAACACAATATACTCCGTATTAATATAATGGTTTACTATGTATAGGAATAATACAAGATATGGTTTATAAATAATACATAAAGATTAGTTTACACATAGATTGCAAACATTTTCTCTAATACCTTTTCTACCAAACAACCCCTGTGAATAATTTCAGTCTTTGGTGTTAATCAAAATTGAGTTATGCATCATTGACGATTGGTAGGTCAAATATTAGGACTATTTGCCCAAATTAAGGTGTCATTTTGTCCAAACTTAGGACAACGACAAAGGAGAAAAGCTTAGACGACTATTCGGATTGATAATAACAATTTAAAGTTAAGAAACTTCATATTTTTGTAGCACTTACTTTTCTTACACTGAATAATCAATGAAGAAATAAGAAATACTTTGGTAGGATTATGGACGAGATTATACGGGATAAGGTTGAAGTGGTCTCTACGTGATTGAGGGAAGCAAAGCTGAAATGGTTTGACATATGAAGATCAAGGAGTTGTGTAGATGCATCAGTGAGAAAGTATGCAAGGTTGACTACAACAGGCTTTAGGAGAAGTAGAGGTAGGCGCGAAAAGAATTACGGAGGTGATTTAACAAGACATGACACATCTTCGCTTACTAAGAAGCCGATCCTGGTTAGGAAGATTGATGGTCAATGATTAGGGTAAAGGAGTAATAGGTAGGCAGGCATTGTAGTATTACCTATTATTTAATTTCATTTCTTCTCTTTATCGTTTTATTTTGTCGTCAGTTTTTTCTAATTATGCTTTGATTACATTTGTTTTTATTCATAGTCTATTAAAAACAACCTCTTTACGCAAAGGCAAGGGTACGGTATGACATATGTCGGCTAATGCTATAATAGGAACGAAATTCATACTTCTAACTCTTCTCCCCGAAATGTCTGTGAATTTATCCGGAGTATATTGTTGTTTGAAAACTAAAAATATTGTCATTGTTGATGAGGTATGATATCAATGTTTCAGATTGGAAGACTTTTACCTTTACGTTTCGTGGCCTAGTCTAAAACGTAAATAAAGTCGTCTGTTTTTATGTCGTTTTCGTGTTAACCTTAAATATGTAGAGTCTGGAAAGTATATGAAGAAAAAATGACAGGGTTTACTATTCAATATTATGGTAAAGCTGTGTTGAAGACGACAGTTAGTTTTAGGACTTCCTCAATTTAAGTTTCAGGAAAGTAAGTGAAGGATAAGGGATTAGTTAGCCAATGGTGCAGCATTAATCCTACAAGTAGTTTCTTAGAAAGCAAAGAGATATGACGATGTAGCAGTTTGAGAATAAACCTTTGTTGTAATGTGAGTGAACAACATGCACTCAACTTTCAATCCGCACATAATTGTAATAAGACACATTATTGTTACATGATGATGAGAAAGCTGAGTAGAATTCTCTCTTATTGACATTACAAAAATGAAAGTTAACATCACCCACTTGCTAACAGAACAACATCAATGAAACTTTTACTTAATTCCTGGGTGCAAATTTTGACTTAATCTGCTGAACTTGCACAGTACCAATCTGGAATGTTTGAGCCAAGACATCATCAGGAATACCTGGTGATGCTGCAAACAACGCTGTCGCGATAGACTGGGTACCAGCCAACTGGCTATTGAAGCCAGCAATGACAGCTGCCGGAAGTATGCCATTGTTCTTTTGGAAATGAACAAGTCCTCTAGGGAACACAAAGACTTCTCCTTGTACAATGCGTTTGGCGATCAATACATTGGCTGTAGTAATAAAACCAACATCCAACTGGCCTTGTAAAACGTAGATAATCTCGGTGGCTCGTGGGTGGAGGTGGGGTGGGTTAATGCCACCAGGAGCATAGTCGATTCGAGCTAGGGATACACCTAGGGTGTTAAGGCCAGGAATATTCAGAACGTTAGCTCCTGTGACAAGGGAACCAAATGTGTTGTTTGTGGCACCTGGCTTTGAAATGGCCATTGACGAGAAATCAGCTGCAGAGAACACGTTCTTGCATGGAAATCCGTTCACCTTCAAGGCTGTTACACAATCAGATCACTCGTAAGTTAATAAATTACGTACAAATAAATGATATCGAACTGTCCAATATTATTATTGGAGCCACGTCTTAACTTACTTGAGGTGAGATCAGCAACACAAATATCCTGGAGCATATCTGGATCTCCAGCACTAGCTTTGTACGAGTTGATTGTCAAAAATGCCATAATTACTACAATTAAAGTAAACATATTTTTAAAAGCAGCCATTTGGAATTGGATGAAGCAAGTAAACAGGGGAAACAGGACACAAACAGAGAAGACACAGTTTTGCTTTATAATGAATTAATTTGTATGGATAATGAGAAGAGAAATTAGGCAGTTTATTTATAGGGTGAGAATTCAAAGCCGGCTAAATCAAAGTGATGTACTTGGAATTTCAGTTCACATGACATAATTTGTGTGAAAGAGCACGAAACATGCCATTTGCTAATTGTTAATAATTTGACGTTAATCTATTCGAATTGTTATCAAGTTTCTCCTCATTTTACTAGTATTAATTTCTTCAAGGAAATCATCTCCTTTGCTGAAAAAAATAAAAGAAATTAGAAAGAGTCTCCATTATATTACAATTTGACATGTTCTAACAAGCTTGAACCACAAGTTGACTTTCACAAAATTGAAATGGCACTATATGTATAATAAATGAGTGTGAATAGGTTGGATGTCAGAGCTCATAGGAATAATTAAGGTCTAGTTGGTAACCTTGAAAGTTGAAATGAAAACTTAAATAAAGAATTATGTTGGTTAATTATTACTTAGCATATAATACCTCTCCTTAATTAGGAGAGTTCACAAGCAAGAGAATTGGAAATGGTCCTCAAGAATTTAAGATGAAGGGTATAAAGCAAGTAGCTAGATAATATTTGTTGTAGTGAATATTTGAAGAAGATAGTGCCTCTTAGTTATCGTAAAATCAAACTACATGACATGGACACATGGTGCGTAATTCACCAAATTTTGAAATTTTATTAGTATAAAAGGTATATTTTTACAATCAGAATTTCGGAAACTGAAAATGCATATATCAATCATAAAGATAGTTTATGCCTACTGTTAAAACAGTGCATATGTAGCACTATGCTATAAAATTTTGAATTTAACTAAAGTCGGTGTCTTTCAAAAACAATCTCTCTGTCTTTTACAAGGTATAAATAAATTCTATGTAAACAACACTCTCTTTGGATTTTCAATTGTGAAATTATACAGAGTATGTTATTGTTTGTTATATATACTAAAAAATATAATTGTAGCTCCATTTCTTAAGTAGTTTCATAACAACAATGTGATTGTAGCTCCCAATAGTCTTTTCAAGTCTGGGATCTTACTTATCGATACATCTTTCTGCAATAGTTTTTGGCTTCGGTGGAACAAATTCTGCAAGCAACAAGGCAACGCCTAAGACTGCACAGAACTAAACCATTTGCATCAACTGAGCCAATTGCTAAATTAGGATTGTTTTATGCATTAAATTGTACGTCCAACTGAAAGAAATGCCAATTCACACAGAATGGGAACCCAGTATAATCCTGATTTATACATTCACTGGTTGGAAAAGAGGGTGAGTTGGAGTGATATAAAACAAAACAAAATAAACAAGACGAGACGTTTGAAAGGAGGCCTGACAAATAGGTGTATTTTCTTCCAGAAGAACAAACAAAATTGAGGCACTAGCTACCAAGGACTCCGCAAGCAGCAATGTGAACACTTGACTGTTCTTCCAAGCATATAAAAGAAACCACAATTCATTACTGTAACCTTAAGGAGAAGAACAACGAAAGAAATGAAGGTTAAGCCAACATCAAGTGAAAAAAAAAAAAAAAAAAAGTTAGTTATCAGTGAAACGCACATCAACATCTGATACACACTGTTAACTTTAGTCCGGAAGCATTTACTAATAGATGATCCAATTCATCTTCTTTTCTTCACTTATAAATTGGGGAAAAGAAACACAACCATTTTTTTAAAAATCTTTTCCATAAATTCCAACTACAAATCCGGGTTCCTTTCTTCAAACACAAACTTCAACTCCTGTCTGGTTTAGCTAGATCTTGAGAACTGCACGTCATATTGGCATTGAAAGGACACTAAATTACTGTGCAGAAACCAAAAAGATTTCAAAACTAATTTCGAAGTCTAGAAAAAATCCAAAGGGAACACATTAGCCACTTCAATTCAGTCATCTTATACTCCAGGTAGGCTGGATGAGTGGAAAATGGTATTTGGAAAAAAAAAGTGACATCAGAATCTGTATTGCAGACAAAGTTGGCATAGATAATGATCAAAGAATCTAACCTGACCAAGGTACGAGACCATCGCTCATACTGCAAGCTTTAACTTGACACTAACTACTTTTTCTTCTTACCACCACCAGCCTTTGATTTCTTGTTAGCAGCTCCTTTCTCAGTGGTGTGAGGTGTTTCCTGTGACCAAATAAGACATTATATTTTAACAATCCAATCTTTAGGCAAAGATGCATCATTTAGGAGCAAAATTCATCTAGATTTTTCTTCCTTCACAAATATTTATTAATCAAAAAACCATCACAAATAGAAAAATAATACAAGAGCATTAGCTTAAAATATATAATTGTTCTTTGGAAACAAAAATGAAATGTTGGCTAAAGGCATAACATCCATAAATGTGACCTTTAACTTGGCTTCATCTGGCCTCTACGCCCTCCAACTTTGAGTATGCACAATTAGGTACTAAAACTTGCATAAAATTGAACAAGCACACACATGTGTCCTACATGGCAATTCACGTAAGATACACTCGAACGGATTTGTATTATGCCATGTAGGACGTATGTGTCTACTAGTTCAACTTTATAAAAGTTTGAATGCCTACTTGTGCACAACAAAGTTGGAGGATATAAAGGCCAGTTTAGGCCAAGTTAAAGGGAACATCTCTGTATTGCGCCTTGACTAAACAATATCCCACACAAAGATGGCAGAAATTTTGAAGTATCAGTTCTTAACATCACTACCTTACTCGTCAACTCAACTCGTGCAGACATTACTTTCCAAATTGATGTTTGTGGAATACAATAATTAGGAAGATGTTTTTAGCTGCACCACCTGTATCTTAATGAATTAACAATTTATTCCAAACATTCTCCAATCAATTTCTTTTCCACAGATTCAGTATCCACTATTCAACACAGCAATCTTAGCAAGAGTATCACCTAAATTAGAGCATTTTGAACTATGAATGGCAATAACTTAGAGATCAAGGTTCATGAGGGGTTTACTGTATCATGTGCCGAAGCAGACGTGTCTGGATAATGGCACGGAGTAATTTGACCCCAATTCTAAAGATGGGAAGATTAGTCTTCCAAGGACACCAGGTCTGAATCGTAAAGAGAGTGTCTTAAACTTGGTAACAGGAATCGAAGACACAAGAACACATTTAGTCCCCTGTGAGCCAACGTACCAAAAGTTATGGGGGCAACCAATCATAATTTTGGAACAAATATTAACAAATTCTAGCATGGGCATGCTTTTTGGATTCTCTGTGAGCCAGCCAATGTACGAAAATTATGGTGGCAACCAATTTGAAATTGGAATCTAGTAAGCATGCTTTTCTACGACAAGTCTAGACCTGAAATATGTATTCTAAAAGAAAGAAACTTTTGGATTTTAGAAAAGCATTACAAATGAAAGATACCTAAAGATATTCAATCCCAAGAGATATAGCTGACTTACAAGAAAAATCAACATAAGATATGATTGAGAAGAAAAAAAAAACAACATATCCAAAGTGTTGCTCTTCTTACCCACATAATTGCAGTTGTTAATCAAGTGGACTAACCTACTCATATATAACATATCAATGGTAATTTCATCCAATTCTTCTAACAAAAAGAGTTAAGCGATGCAATGATGTTGGCAATCATTTTATAAAGATTTTTCAGTTGAATCATGAATGCCTTTTTTTTTTGGGTGGGGGTGGGGGGGAGTTCATGAATGGTAACTTTCTTTTACCTGGAGCAGATGTGCTAACTGGTTTAAAGAATGATTCTAACCTGTTCAAAAAAGAGAGAACACAAGTTCACAATGCAAGAGATCACAATTAGAAGACACTGCAAGATTACAAATACACTAGAACATCGCACATAAATTAAAAGCTTTTACAAGGTGAAATAATATTCAAGGGCCAATCAACCACTTCTAAGCAGTTAAAGGAATGACAATTTTTTCTGCCATTATTAAATTTGTTCTGAGAAATTCATACCGCCCCTGACAAGATTTGTTCTTGGCTGTCTTGATCTTTTCAATTGCCTGAATAAAGCAAGATGCAAAGCAGTTAGTTGTATCCTTCAAAGGAAGCTAGGAGAAATCTTTCAGTCAGATAGTGGCAAAAGGAATCATACCTTTGTAACTCTATCAATGTTGAATCCATTTTCCTTTACCAGAAAGTTAACCAACCCCTAATAAGCATAAAATACAAAAACGAAAATTTTGTAAAAATTCATTAACCAACCAAAAAATCAAAAATATCTCAGGTAAGACAATCACTTCTTCATCAGGAGCAGCCCATTTTAGTTCAGCTTGCTCATCATCTGTAACAACTAATGGTTCCTTGAAGAGCCGCCTAGCTTCTTCATAAGGCCAATCATCAGGTATTTGATATCTACAATAGGATCAACAACGAAAATACTTTAAGCAACATATGATGTAGTCATGGTTTATTTAACTGCCCGCATAAATTTACCAATAATGTTACAGTCAAGTCCACCCACTCCTCAACCACAACCCAAAGGAAAGGTGAGAGGGAGACAGAATAGATAGAGAGGAGGGAGAGTTCTCAAGTATGTCAATTAGTTGGCATACTTCTCTTTTAAATTTTTTGAAAATTAACTTTTTTCTAATAACAAAAGAAATCCTTAAGGTCTAGATCCGTAAGGTTCAAAACTCGGTAGATAATGGGCCCAAACCACTACTCTTCTAGACTTAAAAACTAGGCTTTTCTTTGTGACAAACCCATGGCCTGCGCCTAAGCCAAATATCACGAGTTGCAATTTTATTACCAGACCAAAGCTCTAGAGGCTTCTAAAATTAACTTCACAAGAGACCATATATATTTTAACATAAGTTATACTTGACGAGAAACAAGGTCTAGGCTGTGTACAACAGATCCAACATGATCCAGCTTTTCTCAAGACTCCACAAGAAGCGGGAGCTTAACCAGACTGCCTTTTTTTAAAATAATTGATCTGACTAAACATGGTCCCTTATGAACTTAAAATTTCAAAATCTTTCCCAGGGAAGTACACCAAAATATTTTAAAACATTGTTTATTGTCTGGGGTGTCCATCAATGACCCCATCAATCTCGGATGGAGCCAAAGATTGACTATTTTTTGGCTTTGGAGTATGATGGAATAAAGCAAAATGGCTCT
>JAABOM020000001.1:32866311-32878242 GCA_011800125.2 Solanum clarkiae | reverse complement strand
TGACTTGGCATGATGTTTTAAAAAAAATAAATTTTTTGAAACTTATGGTCTAAAATCATTCTTAGATATTTTTGTGGTTGAGAATCATTTTATTAAGAGTAAAAAAAATTTAAAATTAAAATATTTTTTATTAAAATAAAATAATATTCTTTTTGATACGAATAGAAAAAATCACATCAAGTAAGACAAAGAGAGTACATAAAATGAGAATAGAAGAAAATAATTGAAACAAAAGAAGAGGGAAATTGAAAAAATGATGAATTTGGCGCGATCACCGGTCTCCGTATAGCACGGTCACCGCACATTAGACCATGATAAGAACAGACAAACACCGTCATGGGACCAATTTTATTAAATTTTTAACGGCCCTGATTTGATCAGCCCATCAATCCAATTTTTTTTTTTTTAAATTAATGGTGTACGTAAATTTCAGCAGATAGCTGTCTTCAACTATCAGAGTAGGATTAGTGGATAACACGCGCTCGTTGTTTTCACGTACTGTTGTTGGGCGTATTTGGCTTGAAAAATGTTTAGACGATCTATTGTTATTTTTCACATAAGATCTAAATAAGTTTCTATTTATTGATTAGTGTAACTGTAGTTGATTAAAAAAAGTCAATTTAATTTCATGTTATATTCGTAATTTAATACCACTAGCAAAGGAAGTTAAACTACCGAGGTATGTAATGACCAATATTTTTTGTGAGTTACGGTTTGAATTAATTTTTTAAAGATATTAGTAGATGTATATTAAATTAAAATTTATTTAATCGTGTATATATATTCAATATTGTGTAATTTAAAATTAATTTGATTTTATTTATGTAGATTAAAAACAATTAATCACTTAGTTATTCATTTACTAAGGACTTAATAGTAACTTTATCCAACATTTTCATCTTTTTATGAAGCTTATCAAGTATCAACTGCTTTTATCATTTGTAAATTTTTTCTTTTTTGAATTTCTATGGATTAAATTAATCTTGATTTATTTTAAATCAACACTATCAATTATTTTTTATTATTATTATATAAGTTGAGTTGGGCAGCCAAACAGGTAGCTCTTTGTTGACGTGCTCCCTCCTATATATTATGTGGAGTCCATATAAATATTTCATGATCTTTTTTAATTTAATCTTTTTAAAGTAACTACTTACTTTAACTATGATTTCGCTTTAAATTAGGTAAATTCTGAAATTAAGATAAAACAAATTTCTCTTTAAACTGCACAAATAAAATGAAATAACTATTTTAATATCTTTTCATGATTATATTTTATGTCAAAAAGGAAGTACTACAAATGTACATATAAATATTTAAAATCACTTAATTATTAATTTAAAATTTAATATTTATTGTATATTAATTTTGCACTTAATAAAAAAATTTAATAGTATTTAATTATATCATTGAAAAAAATTTTATGAATAACTATTAGGTTTGTACGCTGCACGGGATCTTCGTAACTAGTTTCGGTTATAAGCAGCTGAGCCAAACATGGTCTTGTTGGAAAGTGTCATCCATATGTTTGGCGATCACACATTATGCAATTATAGTATTTGCCATACTTTTGTTAAGATTCTATGCGTGTGCCTCTTTCACTACTTTTGGTATCCAAATTAACTTTGCTTTTCTAAAAATTAAATTTAATTACCACTTTATTGAAATATTTAAATGCATGCTGTAACGATAAACTTCCAATACAATTAACAGTCATTTTAGCGTTAAAAATTTGTTTTAGAAATTCAAAATTAAAGTTTTGTCAACTACTCCATTCATTTTAATATAAATGATTTTCTGGCAATTTTTATGGTCCAAAACAAATTGACTTTTTAAAAACTAAAGGTGTATTAATTTTTTTTTTTTTTAAATTACTCTTATCTTTATTAGGATTTTTACTGACTATTCTAATTTGAAGATTAGACTAAGAGTAAGAACAAAAAGTGATATTGATGGATTATCCTTCAATTAGTGTTTTTTATTAATTTTTTAAGGGTGCGTCATAACCAAAAAAGGAAAATTATTTCGGAATAGAGGAAATATAGCTTTAATGATATCCGCCTAATAAATTATATTTTATATTTACTATTTTTTTAACAAGATGAAATAATTATTATCTCTGTTTTTCTTTCCATTTAATAAATTAAAAAAGCCTACCAAACCACGTATATCACAATTCAAAGAGTAATTTGACTGAATTATGTATTTTTACCTTTTGATCTTAATTTCATATTATTATTATTTTTCATCATTTTTAATATAAATTAAGAATGAAAAATAAAAATGAGTAATTATATTTAATGAAATTATAATCATTTTGAATAAATATAATAAGCAAAATTAATCAAGGGAGTAATATAACTACCAAAATAGAATTCAACTAGTATAATCTCTATATAGTAATCTCTCCATTTCCATTTAAAAAAATGAGATGGTCTGACTTTCTTTCTCCGTTGAATTTGTGAGATAATACAAATATATTAAAAAATATTTAAAGATCAAATTTACACTATATTTATCATTATTGTCTTTTATAAAATCATAAATATATAATGGATAATTTATCTTTAAAAAATATAAAAGTTTAATAAATAAAAGGATAAATATCAAAAGAATTTCAAACATTCAAACTTTCAACAATTTAAATATTTTGAACATTGTAAAAGTTCTCAAAAATTCAATTAATTTAAGATAACATAAATTTTTCTTTTTTTAAATTTTATGGTCCTAAATTGAAATTAGGTACGTGGTCTTAAATATGTAAACTAAAATTTTATCCATAAAAAAATTAGTAAAAAATTCTTTAAATTGTGGAAAGTTCCAATTCCACACTCTTTACTTGAGTTCATTCTCCATGACATTTGCATAAATATTTGCTTCTTGAATTTAACGCCTCCTCCCGCTTAACCCCCCAAACCAATTCTTTTTTGTTAATTTTTTCAAAACCAATTCTTTTTTGTTAATTTTTTCAAAACCAAGAAGCCTCAGGAAATCTGTGTCCCAGGGACCAAATTGTTACTTAAACATTTGTTCGTGTTTTCCGTGTCATTATTTCTATAAAGCTAAGACATTAACCACAAATCAAAACATAAAAATCTTTACATTTACAAAAACTCCATTCTTTTCTCTCTCTTTCCCAAGATTTGTGAGAGAGAGCTATGGCGAAGCTATTGATGTGGTTTTTGGGTGTGATTTTTATGCTTAGCAAATTAGTAGATTCTTATGAATTTGAAGATTTTTTTTACAATAAAACTGAAGGGGCATTCTTGGAAAGTGTGTATGGAGCTTCTGCAGCTGCTCCTCCTCCTCTTATGATTGGTCTTACAATCATCCATGGTGCTGCTGCTACAGGAGCTGGTTAGCTACATTCTCTCTCTTTTCTTCTAATCTTTATTTGAATCTTTTTCACTTTTTGAAAGAAGTTTGCTGTATTTGATATTTGTTGCTTTTGATGATTTTGCAACAACCCAGTAGGGATCCTGCATTAGATTTTCTTTTAGTGATTCTTGCTTCTAATTTATTCCCCCCCACAATTTTTGAGTTTACAGCTACCCCTTTTGTCGATTTATATATTAGTAGTACTAATCTTCTGTAATTTTCTATAAAACGGGCGATTTGATTTCTTTGTAAACCGTCCTTCAATTTCTTACTTATTCTGTCACAAAATGTGGGGGATTGTAACTTATAGGAGAGTTTTTTAGTGTAATTTCTGAACATCTAATAAATAATAAATAATCTAATCCGATTTAACTTACAAAATACTCATAATAATTGACTCTTGTCAATGAACTTGTAACAAGTTGCTTACAAATTTAGCCAAAATTGACTCTTGTCAACAACTTGTAAAAAGTTTTATGATCTGTGTGAGAATGAGAAGGCCAAGTGGTTGATTAAGAGATTTGCTAAACAGCTGTAATGTGTTGCAATTAAAAAAAAATTATGTCTTGAAAAGTGATTAATGTTTTTGACTTTGTTGTTTCTACCTTTTCTACAGTGTGTCTAGATGGAACACTGCCAGGTTACCACATCCATCGCGGTTATGGGTCTGGGGCAAACAGTTGGCTTATTCAATTGGAGGTATGCCAATTACTGTTCTTTTTTATTAACTCATACAGTTTAAGCTCTCATCTTTTAATTTTTATTTTAATGTCTTGGAGGTCGACTTTTGGAATTGCATGTCTATATTTAGTAACCATTTTTATTTGGTTGAGTTTCTGTTTCTTGTGATGTTTGTTATTTACTTTTCCTAATTTGGATGTTCACTTGTTCTTGTCACTAGCAGAGTGCTTCTGTTGTTTAAATAGATGTTGGAGACATGATTTGATGTCCAACCTTCAACATGATTATGGAATTTGACTTTTTCCCTCTTTGGCATGCCTGCTTTTTTGATGTGTCGGGAACGGAATTGTGGGCGTGAAGCTTTTGAAGAAAAGCTTGCAGCTTGCTATTGCTATAATTGCTCTAGAGTCTTAACTCAATGTCTTATTGTGGCAGGGTGGAGGATGGTGTAACAATGTTAGAACTTGTGTTTATCGCAAAAAAACAAGGCGTGGATCATCGAATTACATGGAAAAACAGATTCCTTTTACTGGGATTTTGAGTAACAAAGCCGAAGAAAATCCAGGTCCTTTTACTTGATGATATGACACCATTGCTTCTATGACTTCAAGCACATCGTGGAGATTTCCTTATTGTTTTGTTGTTGTTTTTCCCCTCTGATTGCAGATTTTTATAACTGGAATAGAGTAAAAGTTCGCTACTGTGATGGTGCCTCATTTACAGGGGATAGTGAAGATACGGTTTGTCAGATCATTTGCTCATTTCTTTTTTTAGTATTCACTAAATCATGCAAATGTGCTGTTGGTGCAAAAAAGTAAATGAGTAGAAAATATTATAAAAGCTGGAATGTGTTGCTTTTTCAATTTGCAACATCATGATGGCTCCACACTGTTGTGCACTTTCTGTTATTGGCTTTACTTTATCTTTTAGCTTCTCACATTCTTCATGTTCTTGTAATCTTATTCCTTGACCTTTCTGTTTTGGAGAGGCAATGGAGGAAAACGACGTAAAAGTAATACTCTTGTTTTTGCTGAGATTAGGAAAGAAGCTAGTAGTCTTTTGGCTGGCTTCCTTTTTCTTTTTAGCTCAATGTTAGTATGACTGTAACTGAAACGAATGTCCTTAAACTTTTTGATATTCCTATGTAGCTTTTTCCATGCTACATGGTTCCGTTGTGGCAGTGAAAGAGTAGAAGCCTTTTGTCAAGATGGTAAATGCTTCTACTTTAGGCCTTCCCATTTTAATGCTTCAGATTACAGTGTTAAACTGTCTGGACCATTTACAATTCCTGGTTGAAGGATGATCTTAAGCTAGAATTCATGTTCAATTTTGTTAACATCCTTGTCGTAGCTCCTGCTTATATCATTTGATTAAATTTTATATTTTGAAAAACTTTCTTAAGACTAAAGAAATATAATTCTGCTCGATCCTGGTCCTCTGCAGTGTGTTGCCCCTGTGATGAAAACTCACGATTTGTAAATTCTTGTTTTACCTTTTTTGAATTCAGTACTGTTCACCTAAGTAGGCTAACCGGCAGAAGTTGTTTCCTGGTTGGAGAGAATTTCAGAAAGTCATTCTCTCCTTTCTAAAGCACTAACAAACTACAGCAAAAGCAAGTTCACCGGTTGTATTGACTAAACCCATACATTACAAATTTAAAACCAAGAAAGAATGAGAGGCATTTTCATGAGAGAGTTATTAGGAGATTTGACTGCATGTAATGCATTAGAAGATATTGTTGGCTATCTGTTTGTCTGCAATAGTTGTGTTTGACTTGATGTATTTTTCCTCAGGCTGCTGGGTTGCAATTTAGAGGCAAGCGCATATTTCAAGCTGCAATGGACGAGTTAATGTCGAAAGGAATGCGATACGCCAAGCAGGTATAATCACAATGTGCACCTCTCATCTTATTTGCTTTCATCGTTCATGTTGTGATTTCAGACCTCGTTTTTTAGGCTCTTCTCTCCGGATGTTCTGCTGGTGGTCTAGCTGCAATATTGCATTGTGATGAGTTCAGCAATTTGCTCCCACATACTAAAGTGAAGTGCCTGAGTGATGCTGGATTATTTATGGATGCGTATGTTCCTATTCTTACATCCTTCCGAGTTCTTCTTGAACTAAAAATACTGCCTGTGGTTTGGCTGTTTTGCTAATTAGTGAATTGATATAATGGCCCCTTTTCCGCAGAATTGATGTATCTGGAGGACACTCCATCAGAAATTTCTTTGGAGGTGTGGTTAAGACACAGGTAATGAGCCAAAGTCATTTTCTATAATGGGTCAAGTCCTGCAAGTTACCAACTTGACTGGTTTTAATTGTGGAATATTGTACACATCTGAACCATTTGTGTATTATAGTAGGAAAAAGAACGTCGTCAAACTTGAGTTGTACTGTGCATACTTTGGATGAAAATGTCATTCTTGAAAAGCAATTTCATCAAGATAGCTACTAGTTGTTCAACGACAATAATATTTCTTAAGTACCTAATTGGATCATTAAATGAAAGATACCTATTAGAAGAAAACTCTTATGCTCAGCTGAATTTGCATTTTTTGGAACAGGGTCTTCCTAATACGTTACCAAGAACTTGCACCAACCACCTTGATGCAACCTCGGTAAGTCCCTTCCAAGTAATTATATCTTAACATCTGTAAAACTACTACTTTTTTTTTTTCCTTACTAAAAGTTGCATTTTTTTTCCTTTGTAGTGTTTCTTTCCTCAAAATTTGATCGGCAACATCAGGACCCCTCTATTTCTACTGAATGCTGCCTATGATTCCTGGCAGGTAAGTTATTAAGTCTTAACAATTTTCGAGTTTTGCTTGTTCCTGTTCGATACAATACAGTTGTTGTCAGACTGTTTGTGATGGAAATTCTTTCTTTTGCACTTATACAGCTTCAGGAAAGCTTAGCTCCTCATTCAGCTGATCCTCACGGCTTATGGCACGATTGTACACTCAATCATGAAAGATGTTCTCCTTCACAAATTCAATTTTTGCAAGGTATGCCCTACTCATTCTGTCGACCATTTTTCAAATATTTTGAGATCAGAAACTCACATGTTGCTAACTACCGGACAGGTTTTAGGACTCATATGCTTAATTCAATTAAAAGATTCGCTGATTCAAGACCAAATGGTTTGTTTATAAACTCATGCTTTGCTCACTGTCAATCTGAGAGGCAAGATACGTGGTTCTCCGATAATTCTCCCATGATTAATAACAAGGTATGTGTACATGTTTTTTAGTCTCTTTTCTGTTTTTTAGTTATGTTAACGATATTATACATTCACATCTGTACGAGCATCATAATAACTTGATCTTGGAACGATATGCAGCCTATTGCACTTGCAGTTGGAGATTGGTACTTCGATCGAAGTGGTGTGAAGGCGATCGACTGTGCATATCCATGTGACAGAACATGTCACAATCTGGTCTTCAAGTGAGCTATACAGTTAAAATTCTTTTCCTGCTCCAACTTAGCAGAAATATGTTATCATCTCGTTAGTCATTTACCCTTCCCAATTAGCTTAAAAGAGGTTTTCCAGTGGAACAAAGTTCACTGTAGACAATAAAGTAAAGTAATTTAGTTCAGTGATATCACCCCACATTTCTCATATTATGTACTTATCCCAAATCTATTGGATTGAAGCACCTCAATGAAGAGCTATTAATTCATATTTACAAATTAATTGTGTTATTAATTAACTCATTTTTTTGTTCGATATTGATCTAGTAGTTCAAGCAGACGAACGTATAAAAGATTCACGATAGTTGGTTTTTTGGTTCTCCAAGTTGCAATCTTTTATGGCTAAAAGCAGGTCAGTAGGATATTTCTGCAAAAAAAATAAAATAAAATAGTTTCTTGATTCTCCAATTTGCAATTTTTAATGGGAAAAAGTACATCAAGTTGGACATTTCACCCAACAGAATTAAAGTTTACATGGAGAAAACAAATGCAACTGAAACCTGAAAGTACCATAAATTTTCTTCTATCACGCCTAAAACGTCGGTCTGTTATGTATTATGTTTACATAAACTCTATAATTGTTGTGACAATACCTTATTATTAATATAAGTTTCAAATACCAAGAAAATATTTAGGAAAATGATTTTTGATGATGCCGAACGCCTTGGTAATTTATATCTGTCCTACCAACATTTCATAATAATAAAATTATTTTCTTAATAAGTTGTAATTTGCTGATAACATTCACTGTATATTAAAACTCTATCCACTTAAATATGGTAAATGTTTACTCATATTCCCAACGTTTGAGTTAGATTCCCAACTTCCTCTTATATTTAATTTAAATAAAATTTAGTCAAATTTCATTTGTAAGGGGAACTATCATATTGAGTTAGGTATTTTGATAGAATTTGTATAATCACATAATCTTTCGAAACATTAATGCAATTAACTTTGATTGCATATATCAAGAACTTAGGGGTCTTGGGCCAAACCTAAATGGGCTGGACACCAAACAAAAGGAGCCCAAAAATGAATTTTTTTGGGTCTACCTCTCAGCTGGATGATTCTAGCCCAGTGTATTGGAATAATAGTAAAAACATAATGTTTGACCTTCTAAAGATTTTAATTTGTATATTATTATATTAAGCAAAAGTTCATAGTAAGTAATTTGGGAAATTAATTTGAAATTTCAATATAGATAAGGAAGCCTCTCGTTTTGCCATTAATTTATTGTGATTCCTAAACGTAAACAAACGAGCAGAACCAAAGTAAGACGAAAATTGTCGATTATATTATTAATTAATGGATGTGATAGAATGGGTAGAATATCTAAATTTTAATTTGATATTTCGAGTTCGAGCTGTAAAAAATTATGAATTGAAAGATTTTTTTTTTTATTAATAGTTCTTATGCATATGAATCTAGAATTAGTCAAAATCAATGAATTTATAACGTTAGATCATTAAACAATAAGGAGATAAAATTTTTTTTTATTGATTTATAAAAATAATTTAAAAAACCAAAACTCAAAAGAGAAATACAAATAAATCGGCTATGCCTTATTATATTTCGGAAATAATATGCTTTCTTATCTGGTAATTGAGATTCCCTTATGAAATGTTGTAATTGATCTCTGAGACAAACAAATTTTCTGTTGAATTAAATTGTTTTTTTTCTTGTTTGCTAATAATGCTATTTGATCATTATTATCTATTCACTAATCATGCACATTAACTAATCAGTTTTTTTATTTATTTGTGGCCCCTAATGAAGTCGAATCTCTTTTAGCAAAGTCTTCTCTGACACAGAAGACTTTCATTAAAATCTCTATAGGATTACCATAAGTATCACATTTAGAGAAAATATTGTTTGCATGTTCTTCATTAATTATTGATTAGTAGAAAATAGATCAGTTTGCTTTATCGATAATAGTTTCTCTATTTCTATAAAATAAAAATAAGACTGTGAACACCTCGTCAGTCGCCTCCAAATTTCACTAGAATATTAATGCAGTAGTATTTTATTCATAAAACTACTTAGGTGTTTGAGAGATTTAAGAAACTTTGATTAAAAAAAAAAACCATTTATTAAGCACATAAAATTAAGAGTTTGTGCTTCGTCTAGGTGTCAGCAAGCAAAAGTCCAAAACATAATTGTCATATTATTTATCTTGACAATGGAATTATTTATTGTTGTCAAAATAAGCTTAATATGAAGACAAATTAAGCAGTCTGAAATTGTATTCTAAACTAGATTTTAAAATAAATCACATTTAGCTAAAGTTATATTAACGCTCCATTTTGATTAATTAGCATGACGTAATTGATTTGGAAGAACTTGATTTTCCGCTTGAACTTGAAAGGATTTGATTTAAAATGATTTTTGTACTTACTTGAGATTAAAAATTTGGGTTGATTTCTTTGTACACAAAATACAATTAATAACTTTTAGAACCTCTATTGCACATTTCTTAATCAAGTAGAATTAAAATAAAAGTTTTCCACATCAATCAAAGGACAAAATAACAATACCTCCGAACCTAACTAGCCAAACTCAATTAAGCTCAAGTTTTCAAAATAAAGTTAATTAGATCAGCCTTTGTTATCATTGTTCTTTGTATTATTTAACGGGTTGGGTCAAATTTGGGTGGATCATATCCATATGGGCACGACATTTAACATGTCAAGATTCATTCTAACTTGAATTTGCTTAGATAAAAATGGGTTATAGAACGGGCCAAGATCCAACCCGATCCAATTTTTACTTTTTTTTTTCTTATTTTATTTGTTCTTTTACAGTATTTTTATATTTAGTAAAATTATATTTTTCTTTATTATGACTATATAAAATATATCAAATTAAAAATATTTTGACATGATCTCTCTCGAGTCAAATAAGATTGCATATCAATCCAATTTTAAATGGGTTGAAATGAATTGGTTTGAGATGGATTGAGTTAATAAATAGACCGGGTATTAATCCGTCCAAACTCAAATGGGTTGAACAGAGTGGGTTTAATTTTGCCACCCCTACATTCAAGCAAACATAATTGGGACTAGTTTTTTTCATTTGTTTTCAGTATCGAATGAGAGATTGAGTTCAAAAATATATATACTTACAATGATAATATATTCAATATAATTTCATAAAAAGTGAGATCTAGAAATAATATGATGCATATATGCATATCTTATTTTTATCTTTAATGGACTAAAGAAACTATTTTTGATCAGCTCAATTAAGAAGAGAAGAATTTGAAACATATTACATATGTTACTCTTATATTTGTTTTTCGCACACATTTATATGATTTATCCTCATTATATTTGGATCTGTTAGGCCATAGATTTGAAAACACTTTCTGAATTTGTCTTTTGGCCAAATATTTGTTTGGTCGTAGAAATTATTTAATTTTGGGGAGACTAATTTTCAAATTTCAAAATCTAGTCCAAATCTCTTTTGGGGCCAAAATATGGCTTTTGGTTCCTTTTTTTAATTTTTTTAAAAAACTTATACTAACTTTTATATTTTATATAGCTATCATCTATTATTTTATCTTTGCTTTGTTTGATTTGTATAACTTTTTCCTTAGATTTGTACCTCTTATCAATATACGAGGTGTCTCATCTTCTACATTAAATAATATTTGCTCGTGATGTATAAGTTTACTCTTCAAATTAGTAAACCCTTGATTATTTATGAGATCTCTAATCTCCTGTCATGGTTATTGTTTTTTTGTTGGCATAGCTAGATCTATGTAACTTAACGATTTGTGTAGTAAATAGTAAACTACTAATTGTGTAGCAAATCTTTATTAAAATATCGTGTTATGATTTTTGAACAATATATTATTTAATAAATCACAAATAAAATGATTTGTGTACTTTGTGATAATAATAATGAGGTCGGAGAAATAAGAAGATAAATTATGAAGAAGACAAGAGGGAAGAGGTACGTTTCTTGTGTAAATAGACCATACAATATAGTACAACTTTACAGAATCCTTCATAATCGAACTACTGTTTAGACTAGTACTTTTTGGCAAATAATACTTTGAACTTTCAACCACAGCCTATATTTCTGCTCAGGTCCCTACCTTTAACAAGGGCCATAGGGACAAATGTCAAACTCAGCATATTTTTAATCAGTGCAAATTACCGTTAAAGAATTTTTATTTCCTACGTTTCAATTTATAATATGCTTTTTTTAGTTAATTTTGACAATATATTTATATATTTAATAGTAATTTTATTTTGAAATGTTAATTTTATTTTTTAATAAAATAATTTTTTACTTCATTAATATTTTTTGCTTATTTTACATTGTAGATTTTTTAAATTTTTCTTAATCTTCGTGATAAGATAAGCTAAAAATTTGTATAATGTAAAAAGAAAAAAACAT
>JAABOM020000001.1:32846363-32857579 GCA_011800125.2 Solanum clarkiae | reverse complement strand
AAAGATTATATATTAAGACCATAAAATAATCAAAAACCTTTGATAATTAAAATTTTCTTAAAAAGAAACACGACAAATAATTTAACACGAAAAAAATATTATTTTTTTATTCGTTTTATTATAAAGATTCCAAAACATAAAAAAAGGGTTAGAATATTTGAATAAGTTTAAAGGGATTTGCAGACTAAGAAATCTCAATGATTGGTTAAAGCTAGCAATTAGGGTAAACTATATTAATTAATGGTAAGAAAAAAACTTCTGCCATCATACATTCCCTTGTCTTTCATTATTGACATAATATAAAATTCCTTATACTCTAATCATATAATTTTTATATCTATCTTTGCCAGGTGGAATTCAAATAATTAAATTGTCTTTTCTATTTTCTTGTTTTGCCGTGCTGGTCCGTGAATTATTTTTGTGAACTGATCATAATCTTTTTCTATAATATAAAACGTCATTAAAGTTTAATGAATAATTTAAAAAATGAAAATAGAGTATATAAGTATTTTTCTTCTCTAGGAACATGGATGGTATCTTCCCCTATCATCTTATTCCACCAACTCCCACATTTTAATTTTTTTTAAAGAAAGAATCAAATAATAAGATAAAGAAAACAAAGAAGACTCTTAACATTTCCCATGATTGATTGTGATTTTTTTTTCTTCTAAAGATTGTTTATTCGAGGATTATTTTTTCCCCATTTATTAGAAAAAGGAAAAAAAAATATTTTGTCATCTAATCATTTGTGTGACTAAATCAAAAAATTATTAAAATGAGTAAACGGTGTGTTTTTCATCTAAACACAGCCGACAATGACAATGATATAGCTGTCGTATTCTGAATTTTCAGAATGCCAAAAAAAATGAGTACGGACAAACTCTGTTCAATTACTCTTTCGTCCTAAAGTAATTTACTCAAAAAATTTAGTTTCAATTTTCTTGAATTTAATCTTCATTTTCTGTGAAACAATTATGGGACCGAAATGCATCTAAATTAAATGTGTCATAAATTATTCATGGGTTTTATAGGTTTCTAAAAATTGTGTTTCCCTTGGACAGCATGCTTTTGATCTTATAGACTACACAATAAAAGTATTAGGGTAGTTGGACAAAGGGAATATTAAATATACTCGGATAAAATAGATTTAAAAAGATTATAATGGATTAATATATTTCAATTAAATATGTTTTGAAATAAAAAATGCATCAAGTAATCACGAATCTTCTTTTCTTAAAATTGCATATAATTAAGGAACAGGTAATTACATGGTAGAAAAAGAGAAACTTCTTGGCGGAATAAGCCACAGTGCAAATTAGGCAGACCCCGAATAACTATTCAGAAAGCAGTAAATTAAATGGGAAATTTCGGTGTATATTCACTTTAAAATATTTTAATTATATTTTATAGTTATAGTTTGAATAATTAGATTTTGTAATTATAGTTATAATAATGTTTGTATGATTCGCGTAACATTTGTATAATTCGCAGTTTTTGTACACCATTTGTATATTTCGCTATACAATTCGTGCATAGCGTTTGTATAATTTGTTATACTATTTGTACTGTTTGTATATTTCGTTATACAATTTGATTCACGCAGAACTTTTGTACAATCGCGCACAACTTTTGTATTTTGTATAAATCGCATGACTTATACAAAACTCAAACTGTAATTATAATTAGATATTTATCCTCAACCATAATTAATTCAAACTATAGCTATATTAACTAATTAACTAATAACTTATATATATTTGCTTGTCCACTTAATTTTTTCTTAAATTCAGTTGAGAATTTCTCATACAATAAATGTGGATGTAGTTCTATCTTTTTTTTTTTTTTTTGGGCTAGATCATTATTACTATTTAATTTATTTTAGTTTAATTAAAAAAAGTGACAGTAAAGAAAAAGAAGATGCAATGGCGGATGTAAAGGTCGACTCAACGAGATTGGGGTCTAAAGTCAAATTTTAAAAAGGGGTCCTAATTTTTTTAAAAAATTTTTCTTATATATTTTTATTTAAAATCTACTTTTTTTTAGCTTTTTCCGACGCGAAATCATTAATTATTGTTGACATATTTAAATAATTCAATTGAATAAATTTTAACAACTAAAACAAAAATATATGCACTTATGAACTAAGAATATCAACAATGATAAATTTTAAAGAAAAATTATAAAATAAAGTTAGAATGATAAAACTTGTTTAATGCATTTGATAAGACATATGACATATTGAAATAGTAGCGTTGAATGTTGAGTTCCTTCAAGCACATCTTGAAATTTTGAAGAAACAT
Organism: Solanum clarkiae; assembly: GCA_011800125.2. Classification (NCBI taxonomy): domain Eukaryota; kingdom Viridiplantae; phylum Streptophyta; class Magnoliopsida; order Solanales; family Solanaceae; genus Solanum; species Solanum clarkiae. The sequence continues at coordinate 32,855,279 of JAABOM020000001.1, read as the reverse complement.
CAAAGAATAATTCTTTAGTAACTTGTAAGCACCAAAATTTTTTTAAGGAAAGAGCATAAGATAATTTTTTGGTGCAAGATTAAGTAATAATATATCATAGTTACAAGATATTGCCCATCTGGAAATTTTACACTAAAAAGGAATTAAGCCATTAAGGGATGGACCTATTACACAAATCAAATTAATTAAAATAGCAGACACTTCACTTTTCCATTTTCCTAAGAGTACGTTCTTTTTTCAATGTTTTCTTGATTTTCTCCTTATCTTCCTTTGACATGTTTCCATGGTTTAATAAAAAATATAAAATAAATAATAATGGAACCACTTCTACACCTTTTCTTTTTAAAAAAAAAAATTATATTTTTTAATAACATATATAAGTATATTTTCTTTTTTTGAAAAAATGGAGGCCCCAAGCCATGGCTTGGTGGCTTGGGCCTTGAGCCGGCCCTGCGGATGTAGAATATGTTCTTAGGATTTTAAAAACTTATGCATGGACTTTGTATTTTTTTGTTAAAAAATTCACAATATTTATAAAATTATGACGATAAAATTGTTATCTGACCTCATAAAGTTTTAAATTTTAAATTTGAGCATAGAAAAAATGAGTTGTAGATAACATAGGTGTGAATGAGATTGTTGATAATTTAATTAAATATGTATGTATATGGTGAAGCATGCAAAGTTGTACATACGTGGTGACCCAATATGATAGCACCCTGCACCACAAAGATACTCCTACTTGTACTACTAACTACATCCCTTTATCCTACATTTTTAATTCAATAGGCCACCTCTTGATGTGCCTGCCGTCTCTTATTACTTCATTCATATTATTTGGTACCTTTCCTGGTCAATGGACTACTTTCTAACAGCTGTATATTGCACACGTCCTCAAAAAAGTCGAATTTATTTTACCCTTCACAATTCCAGAATCTTTGTTTTTTCTCTTGACTTCATTACACCAAGAAAAGACATTTCTGAAAAGTTGCACAATTCTAGCTAGTCGGCGCAGACATTTGTTTAAAGCATACGCAGTAGTAAATTTCTGTTTCTGCACAATTATGGGTAGTTGCAGATAACTCATTAAATTTGTAAGGATTTTCCTATGATAAATTAAATTGCATTGATAGTATACATTCGGAATAAGTTGTACGATTGTATCTCAAGAATGTTACATTTGCACATTTAGGGTACTTCAGCAGTAATTTCGATGGCATTTAACCTCAGTATCATGATAATATTGTTCCTTAAAAATGGGACGGAGGGAGTCACTCACCAGGTCGTTGGTGAAAACCTTGTTCTACAAGATCTGAAGGTAGTACTCGATTTCCTCTTTTGACTCCTCCTCTGGGCCTCATTCATCCAAATAAAAATAAAAAAGAAGATAGTAGAGAGAGTGAACGAGAGTCAAAACCAAAGGTTATGAATTCTGAGTTTTGGAATTAAAAAATCCTAATAAGACATGAATTTTTTTCTTTAGTGAATGTTCTATTATGCGAATCTAAATTAATCGTAAGGACAAGTCCAGAATTTCCAAAACCATAATGTTTAAGTTGTGGCCAGTTTGTATGTTGATAGGAGTAGGGTCAAGTATAAAGTGTGGCTGTTTCTATTTAGGGGAAGCCACAACCAACAGTCTTAAAACCACACGTTCCAACTCCTCCCTCCCCACCTTTAGGGGACTTTTTCATGACCCAAAACCCTTCGTATTTCCAATCATACGTATTCATGACAAAACAACCCTTTTTAGGATTTCGTCTTGTGTTAATTTGATTGTCATTTCTATCACCAATCAAGCCATACGTCCCATATATATGGAAACTTTTCCCTCCCTTTTTATTTGGAGTAACTATATAAAAGTAATTTCAATTTAATATTATAAATATATTTTGCGTCCGACTCTAATTTCAAAAATTAATTATGAGTTGAGAATCCATCAAAAACTATATAACAAGACCAATAACTCCATCCACTTACAAGGTGGATTATAAACAATATTAAAGTTTATTTTTTTTAAAAACATGTGGGGTTAGTAAAAACGTCTTGTACTTGCCGTCTGGCTTGAGACTTCATTTAAATATATCACGGGCTAAGCTTTGACATCGAGACAGCCCATAAAAGACTTGGAGAAATAAATAAAAAATGTAGCATCCATAATTGGTTTCTTAAGTATAAAGCATCCCTTAATAATTTCTTAATTATAAGCATCTTTCTTTGATATCAATTAAACGGTTAGATATTCCAATGAAAGCTACGTGTGTAGACACGTCTAATACTTCATAACCTTTCTTTAATTCTTCTTTTACTTTAAGCACGTTCTTGACTTTTTAAAAAACAAAAAAGAAATTGATATCAAGACGAACAATATGTAATTACAAGTATAATTTTTTTAATTAATATATAGTTTGTCTTATGTTCTCACACAATGAAGGTTCCTTGACCTTAGCAGTATCCTAATTTAAGATATTTTTCAAGTAATATTTATAACTTTTGAAAAGAATATAATTTAGAAAAATATTAAAGATAATTTGAATCCTAATTATACTATAATCCAAATTCCTTTTTAATTTTTAATTTTTTTTCCTTTCATAATTTAAATCCAAATTATACTCTCTCTTTCTCGTAGGTATTATATGACGCTGGGAAAATGACGATATTGCGATTCTTGTCTTTTCTTTTTATGTTTATTCCTTTTGTTTTCCTTAAATTATTCTGTTCATCTTTCATTTTATTAAAAAAAAACTTAATTTATGACATTCATATTTATAATAACAATAATTCTAATAAAATATGTAATAAAAAAAAAGAAGATTTGAAAGAGATGGAAAATGTACGGAGTTGTTCAAGAGATTTTTCATCTTCTATGAGAAATGCAACAATAGAAAAATGAAAGAACACTTCAAAAAATAGTTAATTTTGTGAAAAAAACAATAAATCCTAGAATCAATAAACAAAATAAAAAATATATATATATAAGTTAGCTTTGATTGCAAATCTAAAAATGCAGTTTTTATGTATTGAAAAAAAGAATATACAAAAGACTACATAGTGAAGGAGAAAAGAATGGATATATATGCTTCTAACATAATTAAGAAAAAAAGATAGATTGTAGGGGAAGAAGTCAACAAAAAAGAAAAAACTAAACTATCTGACAAAGAGGAAGAGAGAGTGTGAAAGGGAGAGAAATAAATAAGAAAGAGAAAACATAATAATTGTCTTTATTATTTTAATAGTATAAGTAAATAAATAAATATTGTAAATAAATACTTATTTGTAACTAGGTCAATATTAGCTGATGGTGTAAAATTTTAGTACACTGCAGTGCACCAAAACTAAACTCTTTACAAAATCAATGTATAAATGATATTGTTCTTCTTATTTTATCCTTGATAGCTAATGAGGTTTGAAAAGATACATATAACCAACTAGAGAACTAAAAAAATAATAATTAATGAACATTAAATAAGGGCAAAATAGTAAAATTATTTTTTTTCTTAATGCAGGTGTAATCACAAAAGGTGTCATATAAAAGGAACCAAAGTGAGTAATTTTTATTCTCTCCTTTGGATGTATTTTGCACTTTATTCAAAAATAAATAAATAAAATGCATATTTATTTCAACAATCATATTGATTGATGTATAGCTTTAATGAATTAGTTGAAAAATAATTTGAATGACTAATTAATATTAAGAAAATATAAAACAAGAAAAAAGATGTATTTTTCTTGATATGCTAAAACAAATAAAATAAAAATAAAAAATTTAGAAGTAAAAATAACCGAGGGAGTAATTTTAATTTAGTCAGAAAAGAAGAGTGAGCGAGTAATTAATCAAGAAAATAAAAAGGATCCCACAAGGGAGATACTTGTAATCTGCCATCTGAGCTTGTCTATTTATTTCTAGAGAAGAGTACTGTATGAGCTGTTTCTATCATTATTTATCAAATCAACTATTTATGGGGTACAATGCTTATTCCCTTTGTTTTTTATTGCTCCACGATGTCATTTTGCTTTGCTGTAACTTAATAATATTAACCCCCGGCTAAAAGAATTAAAAGAAATGGAGATTTAATTTATTAGCTGAAAATATTTAAACAAAGTTGAAGTGCATGAATGGTGCATTGTCGTTTGTATTTAATTTGCGGTTGATATAAATAAATCCACCAATTCCATCTCTCTGACAGTTTTGATTAATTCTAACTTCATTTCAAAAGAGAATATTTGTACTTCCATGCTTTAGCCGCCTTGCAGAGAATATTTTTCTCTATTTAATTCCATAAATTGTTTTGACATTTTTAACTTTTTCCCCTTTTTTTTTTTAATTTTATCCATATGCTGTAATCTTTTGGATAAGGATGTGTCCATTAATTACAACTCTCATTTCTGGTCATTTTTAAATTCTATTTTTTTACAAATAGTAGGAGCTACAGTGCATATTAGACATGTATTAGTTTAAAATAAAATAATGTTCTCTGAGAGTTCAATTACAGTTTCTCCAGTTCTTATTTCACTGCATTGTTGACAAAGTTCCAAATTTGTCAATTATATGATGATTGTCTCTTTTAAAATAACTTTAGGATTGAATTAGACTCAAAAAAATTATTTTTTGTTATGATATTATAGTAAGACGTAGTTTAATTTGATTCTTGTTTTCTGATATTGTGACTCAAATTAATATCATTCACACATCAGATGTCTTGTCCTACCATGCAGGGGACGGTGGAGAGGCTCACACAGTTGTTGAGAGGTAGATCATCATCTCTTTAATATGACTTGAACAATTTTCCTTGCACAAATGAACTTTTGGGATTGAATTGAACTCAAGATATACTTTTTATACGATATCAAAGCATGACTCGCCCTAATTTCTCGTTTTCGATGTTGGGCCTCCATGCCATGCTGTCCATGCACGAGATGTCCAGCCGTGGACGTATGGACAAGTGTATAGAATTGGTCTTTAAGATATGAATGGTCATAATTTCGACATTTTGAACTAACTTTTATGATTAAGTTATACGCCAAATCTATCTCTTCTAAAATTAAAAGAAAAAAGATAATTGAGGAGGCTGATGACAATGCTCATTAGCATTTCTTTTCTCCCTTGTGTTTTTATTGCTACTATAATAATTTTTTGGGCATTAAATGTGAGTAAGGCCCAGGAGAAAAAGTGCAACAAAAGAGGTCAAAAGGAAGGTCTACAAGGCAGATGGGTGTTGTGGGGATGTATCCAATGCAATCCATATAAATAAATAAAATAGTGCATAATAATAATTTTAGGTTTTAGTCCCCATATATACAAGCAGTATATATTTGAAATACAAATTGATGAGCTGTGGATTCGATTCAGGGAGGATGAACATCTACTTGCAAGTCCTTAATTAATTGACATTAAAAGCTTGTGGCCCCCTATAACCAAAGGACATAATCACAAAAAAATTTCATAGAGACAAAGATTGAAAGATTACATTAAAAAAAAGCCCTGTGTGGGGTTTCTTCCTATGTCGGTCCTTCCCTTTGTTTCAATTTTTTTATTAGCCTTGTGGGGTTTCCTTCTTCCTAATAATTAATTGACTCTCTTTAAGGTTAAAAGTTTTACCCTTTTCTTTCAACTTCACAATGAATCTTACTGTTGCGATACGTACGATGACGATTTCATTTTACTTTAAAAGGGGAAATCAATCCGAATACTATGTCCCTATTTCTAAATTAATAACGGAATGGGATGAAAATGAATAAGAACCTTGAGTAAGTGAACGAATGACCTTGAGTTGATATCTCAAATAGTAACTCAACTATTAGTTCTTTTTCACAGAATACCACCCAATTTCCGTTTTAACCTCAAGCTTAAAGACACTCATTCACGGAAAGTCACTTAAATATAAAATTTGTCTCAGAAAGCCATTTAACTTTGTTTTATAACTCAAAAATCACTTAACTATTGGTATGTCACTTATAATAAAAGTTAGTCAAAAATTGTCAGTTTAATTTTTTTTTAAAAAAAGTTAGTTTAAAATAAAAATTGTATTTCAATGAAAATTTTAATGAAAAAATCATCTAAATTAGTCGGATGATTTGTTAATAAATTATTGTGTGACTTTTTAAATGACATACCAATAATTAAGTGATTTTCGAGTTATAAAACAATATTAAATGACTTTCAATGAAAATAACTTATAATTAAATAACTTTCTGAAATATCCGTTCGGCTGCAAGGACACAAAAATAGCATGTTGATTCGTCACCAAACAAGATAAGGATGAGATAAAGTTATAAGTATGTATATCATGAAAGAGGCTGAGATTTCTATCGTAATTGAATAGAAGATTTTAAATAAATAAATTTAAATTTCTCGATAAATAGTCACCTAATCATTTGTGACATGGAGTTGTGCATTTTCGATTCAAACACATAGCATTTATTCATTAAGTTGTACTACAAAAGCTCTTAATTAGCTCTCACTATTTTCAGACATAAAATACTCATGTCTCTGTTTTGTTAAAATTCACCAAGGTCGAGGCTAACATGTGTTAAAACATTTTGCCTAACGCATGTTTGGATTAAACAATAAGTCATGCATATCATCTCCACCTAATTTAAAACTAATTTCTATTTGTTTGATTGTTCCATTACAATTTTACTACCCAATTCAAACTGATCCAAAAATTTCTTTAGTTTATATCAAATAAATCAAAACAAAACAAGACATTCTTTTTCTTTTATTTCGATAAAGTTTCCTATGGGTTGATTTCCACAATATGTTCACCAAATTTCTAAACTTTAGCTTACCAACTTGAGCTATACCCAAAATGATTTGCCAAAAAGATAATTTTCACAATTAACATGTTGTTCAGGGAATATACTGGGAGAATTGGTTTTGTGTGGGCCATTTACGACTGTATTTTTTTTTTAGTTTTATGGTTATTTATAAGGTTAGATGTTCGTTTCTATAACCAAGTGAGATAAAATGTCATTTTCTTCTTTCAATTTGTAAATAGTCAAAATATCTCATTTCGCTGAATAACGCCAACATTCTGCTTATGGGAAGATCCATGCTAGGGTGGATCAAGTTGTAGTCATAATCGAACATGACGTTTGCATAGTAAACTTAGTATTACTTTTGACATAATAATAAATGTTTGATCCTAATAAAATGTACATAATCATTTTATGAGTGGTGATTTTATATCATTTTACCCATCCGCTCAACATGTCAAATTTATGTAGCTATCTAACACTGAAAAACAATCCTTTGACCATGAGAATTATATAAGTTTTTTACTCAACTTGAAAAATAATTATAACTTGTTTTTCATTTCCATCTTTATTTTTCAAATAAAATACTCTCATCTCTCCTTTACTCAAATATCAATTCCTATAAATCTAAACAAATGCCTAGTACAATAGAGAGGCGGCAGGTTTAGATAAGTCTGGAGCTCGTTTATATTAATATTTTTTTTTTTTTACAGTCAACTGTCTTTTCTAACGTAACTAACAAATCATCTTAACTTTTTAAGTGCTACATTTATGACCCTATATTGAAAGATAGGGTATGTCAAGTACTCATTTTATATATAGAATCTGGGATAATTTTCAAAGAAACAAGATCAGAATGTCATTTTCAGTGTGTGGCTAAGAATTATTTTTTAAAAGAGGAGGAGGACTTGGAAGTCACACATCTATATAAGTCAAAATTTTTAAGTGTTATATTACATGATTGAAGTATAGGTGAGCTAGCTGTACAATGTACGAGAATAGAAAGGGAAATCCAAATTCCAAATCAAATAATTTATCTCTTACTTCTGTGGAACATGCATTTGCCGAAGCCTTGCTGGGCTACGCCAACTTTCATCCAAATCAACTTTTTAATGGAATAAAGTATCCAACATTTAAATTTTTCGTCCAACAAAATACGACCAAGTTTCCATAAATTAGGATTATCAAGATTAAGGTAATACTAAAAAGAAAAATTTCGGTCTACATTCTTATCATTCATATTTTTCAAGTTCCTGCTCGGTTTGCATGCGGGCACAAAACATAAATTAATATTTAATGGGCTAAAACAAGACATAAATCATGATTTAAATAAATAAATTCTTTTTTTTTAAAAAAAATTGAGACTTTTACTTTTTTTTTGTTTCCAAAGTAACTCTTATCAACTGACACTAGTTTGAGGTAAACTACCAAATGGATCAAGACAGTAGATTTTGAATCCACCATAGAGGGGTTCAATTCCCATGGTTCGTCCATTGTTTTTGTCATAAACTTATCAATTTTTTTTTAAATAAATTATTAGCTACAAAGAAATTTTAACAGACTACTTGACCAAGTGGGTTAAAGCAATACCAAAAGCCTGAAGATTAAGATTGGAAAGTCTCCGATTGAACTCTGAGTTAGAAGTCTTCACTTTTGTTTGGGCCATGGCAGCCATTCTACTTGAGAGGATATCTTTACTGTTTTTGTGCTTCTTCCATTTTAATATGTTTGTTTTTCTTATACATATTTAAAAATTGTAAAAAAAAATTCAGGGGCATTGTAATAATTAATGATTTAAAATACTTAATAAACATGTAAAAAAAAAAGATTTCGTCTTAAAATTTTATGGTTACCACATAAAATGGGAAAGAGAAAAAACATGTATTTGAAAACAAGGTAGACTCTCCAATTAATTTTACAAGACATATAAAAAAAATGATTGAGTCTTAAAATTTTATCAATGCCACATAAAATAGAAAAGAGAAAGTAACTTATATTTGAAACAATGCAAAAAATACTTGAAATTTTAATAATTGACCGTTTAAAATAATTAAAAGATATATAAAAAGTTTGATTTGACTTTCAAAATTCTATTAGTGCTGCATAAATTGAGATGGAGGGAGCAACACACACACACACACACACACACATATATATATA
>JAABOM020000001.1:32834850-32845935 GCA_011800125.2 Solanum clarkiae | reverse complement strand
ATATATATATATATATATATATATATATATATATATCATTTAAAATTATATAAAAAGTATTAAAAATCACAATAATTGATAATTTTGAATTATTTAAAAGACATAGCAAAGATTCAATTAATTCTCAAAATTTTATTATGACCACATAAATTCAGATGAAGAGGATAATATATATTATTTAAAAACTACTTTAAAAAGTACTATAAATTAAATAATTAAAAAAAATCTAAAAAATTACACTAAAATTATTGACTCTCCAATTTGTATCTGGGCCACATAAATTAAGGAATTTGCCAATAGTACATAGCTATAATTGTGGATTACTAAATCTTTTGAAGCAAATATATGATCAAATATTAATGATCTAAATCATGATGAGAATTTTTTTCTGATTAATTAAATCTTATTCATTAATTTTAATTTATGTCATATATCACCTATTTAAATAAAAATTTGAAAAAAATAGAGAAAAGCCGGATCCATAATTTTGGAAACGACCTTAACTTTGTAAAAGTAAAATAAATCCTTTCTAATGTTTAGTGTGAGTAACCGTCCCTCTCTCTACCAACCCACTAATTATGTAATTCTTGTTTTTCTAATTGGATGGACTCCCATGAGAAAGTGACTTGATTTTTTTTAGCCACACTTAATGTTTCTATAAAATCATTGAGTACAAGATGTGATTTAATTTTACAATCACTCAACTATGTCAAAACGATTTGATATCAAGTTTAAATTTTAAAATTAAATTATGTAATTTTGTATAAATATCATGCGTCATTAATTATGATAAAACCTTGATGTGATTTGAAACATTCTTTGCCGATGATTAATGTACCCTTTCCTTTTTCTATCTATTCTCTACCGCTCAGTTGTCATAATATATGTTTAGAGATTCATTAGGAGGATAATGTTGATCATAGATGATGTTACGACTAATATTTTAAAAATTAATTTGATTTTTATACAATAACGGTATAAAAAAATTATTAATTTACATAGAAACATAAATTTTCAAAATTAATTAAAGGTACACGTGCATCTTCACTAGTTACAAGTAATTGGTAACTTAAAAATTGAGTAGATCTACATGTTATTGCAAGTTACATAAACTTCATTAATAGTGAAAAATATAATCATATAAAAGATTGTGACTGACAAGAAATGAGTAGAATTTTAATAGTTCAATTAACTAAAAATCTAAAATTTTATCTTATTAATAAAAATTCAATTGTTTTTTATAAAAAGAGGAGGACAAGAATGATGATTGGAGATAAAACTAAAGAGGTTTTCAAGGAAGTTATAAGTGGTGATGTGAAAGTATATATATGAAGTGAAACTGATGAAAATTATTATAAGAAAGTTATTGAAAAGCCTATAGCAGTAAGGGGACATAATCTTTGTGTCCTTGAATAAATAGAAGTGACGCTTTTTCGAGTTATCTCCAAAGACAACTTTACTAATTAAACACTATTTAGATACAATGAAGGACAACTAATTGACAAGAAAGAACAACAATAACATAAATAATGGGATTTCACTTTATGTTTAATCTTAATTAGTGTACTTGATTGCTTTCGATATTTTACTTTTTTGTTACATAATTTTCCTTTTAAAATTCATTAATTCGATTATTACTAAACAGCTGTCGATGCCTCCTTCATCCTCCCTTCGGCTCCTTTCTCTTAATCACTTTTTCACCCTTTGATTATGTTTTTTTCAAACAATCCTTTTTCTATAGAAGAAGGGTTGAGAAGAAATTAGAATTTGGTTTCAAGGAAAACTCTTTTTTCAAAACTTTTTATTTGTCGAACATGAAAAATTGAATAGTAATTTAAATAGTTATATAAAGAACAAATTGCCAAAATCCCTTCTCTCTTTTGTGGCCTTGAAATCTTTCATATTCTTGAATTGATAACGTTCTTCATCTTACTTAATCTCCTTCGTCCTTTAGGGCCAACAACAAAACGTATATAAATATTCACATATTGTATCTGACTCACACATATTTAATTAGGATACTTTCATCAAACATATCCTTAATAAATATCTTTTTAAAAGAAAATATCAAGTCAACAAGAGATCAACAAAAAATAATAAAGAAACTATAGTAGGCACCCTATATAGGCCTATTATTGCAAGATTATACCTATTTTAATTTTAAAAAGGAGCTATCATTTTAAAGAAGGATCCTCTAGAAGAAAAATGATTCTTTTACTATTGTTACTCTTTTTATTCTTTGTAATTAGTTATAATGATGATGATGATGGAAATTTTCATGTAATCTCTCTTTTTAGTGTCTAATCACTTTTTCATCTAAAATGTAAAATATTCAGTTCTCTGACGAAGTTAAATTCTGATCGTACAAGTTTTGTGGATTAAATTAATTACTGTAACACCACTTGTTTTTTTTACAATATATATATCTACATTTAAAAATTCCATGTCGGTCATTTAGAGCATTTAAATGGAAAGTATTTTTTACTAACGTAACGGGGTCCATTTTGAAGATGAGATGACGTTAATCCAACCAATAAAGAGGACAGTTCACATTTTTAGGAAACATAATCACATGGTGATCCTTATAAGGTCAGTTAATTAATAACTAAAATTTTAATAATCTCCATGTCATGTCATGTCAAAGTTGAAAGAATTGAGCAACGAGGTATGTATGATAACATAAACATGATAAGTTTTTATTACCACAAATGGAACTTAAATCACATTAAATGATTAATTAATGCTAAACCACACCCTTAATGCACCGCTTTATCCATCACTTTTGATTAGTCAATTTAATAGATTTAACTAACCCGCCAAAAAATATATAAACAAAAGGAGTTTTAACTAACCCTTTTGCAGTTGTAAGTTGAAAAGATATGATAGAAACTAATAGAAAAAAATAGCCTTAAGAAGGCGGCAAGGTAGGTTAATCATCATCATTATTATTATTATTTGTGTTAAAACTATTTAGCATAATTATGTGTCTAACACACCCTTTAATAGAATTCTATTATCTAAAAAAGCTTATTGTAAGACCTTTAATTAAACCACATCAATAACCCAAAGTCTGCCCTCCCATTATCTTAATAATTACATAGATATATGCTTTTTGCCTTTGTAGTGGAGGACTTTCTTCTCACATTTACATGATTAACTTTTCCCCTTTTTTCTTTTCAATGATAAAGGAAACTCACAGTTGCTATTCTTTAAGTGCGCATAGTATAAATATATGCTCTTATGCAATAGCTCGCAAATTAGATAAGAGAGGTAACCTGCACTAGGCAAGCCCAATGCGATAGTGACGGAGCTAACACTTTCACTAAAGGGTGTCCATACTTTTAGAACATGGATGAGTGATTTTTGTATCAAGGGTGTCTAATAATTGATATATATCAAAATATTATTTAACCTATATATTAAAAAAAAAAATACCGAAAGATGTTCATCTAACCACCCTTGGGTGAATTTAGTTTCGCCTCTGTGATGCGACAAGTTCGACCCAGAAGACAAACACCTTACTTTCGCTGACAAGAGGTTCCAAACTAAAGACCTCTAACATGAAATTCCCAAACCCAAATCACATTTACATGACTAACTTTTTAATCTTTTTTAGGTAGAGAATTTATTGCCCATAATGAACTATTTAAGAATCTAATTAGGGTGGGGAAGACACTCTTTAAGTTGAGTCTTGTCAATAGGGCAAAATTACTTATTGGATGACACTTGTTTTGATACACACTTATTATAGGGAGGAATTAGAGAGTTTTTGTACAAAACTACTATAATTACCTAAACAATATATCTAATCCATCTCCCATCAAACTCCAAGTAAATGATCACCACGTACCTCTCCATAATTTCTTTCTCTCTATGTCCCAGCTACTGCCATTAAGCTCTTGTTTTCGTTTTGTTATTTTTATCATTTATTCCCTTCTTTTTTTTCTCTTCGAAATTTCGAGCCAAAAATATGTAATTATCACTAGCTATGAAGTAATATACACCTTGAAAAGGGCTAAGCTAGATGCTTGAAAACAATCGTAATAAATGTGTGAGAATTTAATTTGTCCGTAAAACTTCATTCACGTAGATAATTAAGTAGACTTGTATAACTTTTTCTCCATTTTACATTCAATTCACTTAAATCCCTCTCTTCTTCTTTAATCAGATTTTTTCCTTCGCTACTTCTTCAATTAGCAATCTTTCTCTTTTGATACATATATGATGATAGTTTAGGTAGATAAAAGAATATTAAATAGTTAGAATGTAAATTCGCAACGAAATAATAATTCAGACATGTATTTTTATAAGTTTTTAGTAATAACTAAAATGGTGCAAACTCATTTAGGGTCTGGGAAAAGCCCGTGAGTATACAGTGGACCAAAAATACATCGTGCGTGGATGTAGATTTGTGAAAATCACATCAAAAATTTTATATTCTTCTATTTCTTTTTCTCTTGTAAGAATCACGCTTTAATTACTTAATTATCATGCTCAACACACTCATTTTTTTTAATTAAAAAAAAAACACACGCATTTATTTTTTTTTGAGTCAAACATGTGAATTCTTTTCTTAATAACGAGTACATAGAGAATTGAACGTACAACTTCTATATGCTCTAACATCCTATTCGATCCATCATGTCAAGTTGCTTATTATTAACACTATTTATGTACGTCTAGATAATCACAAAGAGGAAAAGTTGAATTTTATTAATTAAAAATTTATACAAAAAATAAATAAAGAAAAACTACCTACTCTTTTAACAGAGATATTTTAGAGCTTTGTATTACATTACTCTAGTTTTTATAGTAATATATAAATCTTTTACAACAATATCCAATGGTATATATCATAAACACATGATTAGATCTTATTTAGTTTGATGCAATAGTTTAGTTTATTATAAAATGGTGAAGATGAGAAAATCAATTCAATTGCTTGTAATATAGATATGTTAATAGTTTTTGAATACATAAAGTAATAATTTAGAGTTGAATAATTAGAAATTAAATAATTAACTGATTAAAATTTAATATAACAAAAATATTTATAAATATAAAAAGAGTAGTTTAATGTTTTCAATACAGTTTTACTTATTTGTTTTAAAAAAATTATTATATTACATATTTTTATTAACAAAATATTTGATAGTCAAAATTATAGTTAATTATTTACATAGAATAGTTCTATATCAAAAGGAATTCTAAATATAAAGAAATTCTAATATTAAAGTGAATATTAAAGTGAATCTTAAAAAGTTAAATAATAAATTAAAAAAAAAATAGATTTGTAGCCCTAAATCTATTTTCTAAAATTGGTCAGACTCTTCAAACATTTTATGAGCAACGGAATAGGGCTGGCTTGACCCATCTTGTTAGCTTAAAAATCTGCTTGCTCAAGATTCGGCCTATCACTTGGCCCGCTCAAGATTCGGCCTATCACTTGGCCCATTTCAGGATATCCTTAAAACAAAGTATGAGCTATATATTATAATATTTCAAATATATTACTTTATATTCCTTATTTTACCATATAAATATACTAATTTCATAAACATACATTAGTATCACATACACATACAACGACATACTCTATGTTACTTATATTTATATACTACTTATGAACGATTTGTACTCGTGTATCCTTTTATGCACGCATGTCCTGTCCCTCCAAATAGGCTCATAAAAAATAATGTATATATATATTATAAATACTTCACGTGTATTATATAGTCATTTATATTTCTGTATATTATCCCATATACAACTATATCACCTCGTATATCAAATATATTACTCCCATATATTTTATATATGTATCACTTAAATATTCTATAAGTGAAAAGCCAAAAATTAATCCAAACAGGTGGTAAAGTCAGGTGGTAAAGTCAAGTGCAGGCTAGTGGTAAAGTCAAGTGCACGCTAGGTATACAGATTTGGTAGAATCCTAGAGCAATTCTACTAACCACATAATAATGTCCTATACCAATAGGTTTACTTCTCGGTTTCCTATATTATATCCATTATATGCCATTTTCTTATAATATAGTAATAAGAAATTAGATCATCTATGCCATTTTCTTATATTATAGTAATAAGAAATTAGATCAAACAGTTTATGATCCATAATGTTTTGGTCTTGCTTTTCTTGTTTGGTAAATAAGAACTCCAAATTTCTTCCAGATGATCTATTGATTAATATTCTGTGCAGACTCCCAGCAGAAGATCTACTCCGTTGCAAACAAGTGTGCAGGAAATGGAATTGTTTAATCTCGATGCCACGATTCAACAACATGAATGTAAAGTGTGGTGCTGCAGTTCCTACAATTGTTGTCGAGGAGTTCAATATGAATGAATCGAGCTTGAAAATAGTGTTTATGAATGATTGGTATAAAAAGCGTGAGGGGATTCTTAGAAGGACTAGAAGAATCAGGCGTAGTTACACTTGTAAATTATTGAGTTCTCCAAGGTTAACTAACCGGACCATTTCGTACCATGGCTTGCTCTTAGTTAGACATCACGACTTAGAACGTAGACATATAATCGTCAATCCTATCACTGGAGCACAAGTTACCTTTCACATCCGAGGTGGTACAATTGTTGCATTATTTTTCCATCCAGTTGACAAGGAATATTACGCGATTGGGATAAGATTTCTGGGAACAAGAAAACTGGGATTCAAACTGATTAGGCTTGCATCGATTTGGGCGAACAGAGTTGGTTTTAAAATGGGCTGGAAAAAGTTGAATTATAAAGTGCCTATGGTTTCCCCTTGTCCAATTGTGAAAACAGATGCTATTTATTGGATGGTTCAAGAAGATAATCGTGAACATACTCGTCCAGTAGCTTGTTGCGAAGTATATGTCATAATATTTGACATAAAAAAGGAAGAATTTCGTGTGATATCACATCCAGGATCGACATGTATTTTAAATAAAAGACTTCAGATGGACCTTGTAGAAAGAGAAGACGTCCTGTCATTCTACGCGATTTCCTTTCTCGATGGAGACACAGTAAAGATACAATTGTGGGATCTGGAAGATCAATACACTTGGAGTCAAAGCTATGAGACAATCACTCTTACTGACATGAGTGTTCAACGATTTCCCTTTACTAACGGTGATATGAATTTTAGAGTAAAACTCATTGGCACGATAAATGGAGAATTGATTATTAGTTGGCTGTGGAGAGGAGTGTTCGCTTATCATCTCCTCCTTAAAACTCTAAGAAAGCTGGAGTATGATGGCATGGGAGGCTCTCATGCTCTCATTCATAACAAAACCACCCTTTCTCCCAAAGCTGTACGCAACTAAAATTGTTTAGGATTTGTTGTTTATTTAATTCTTGTCTAATTGTTTAGGATTTGTTGTTTATTTAATTCTTGTCTAAGTAGGATTTTAGGAACCGAGTTATTTTGTTTTATAGTTGAAGTTGTTCTTGGATGATTCTGAATATACTTCAGATTCTAGTGTCTCTGACTGCAGCTTTAGAGTATTTTGATTTCATCTTACTAGATTAATTAATAAGCTTGTTAGGTTACTTCCTGGTATATTATATTTAAAGAATTTGAGATTTTAGATATAGGCAAGATCATGAATAGGAAATCAAACAGTTTTAGAATGAGAAGTAAAAATATAATGCAGGTTCATTCTTCCTCATCTTGTAAACCTCTTCTGGAGGACTTATGGATGGACATTCTGAGCAAAAGATTTACTTGCGGCAATGTTTTACGATCAAGGAATTAGTCTTAAAAATATAAGAGTGAAATCACAGCTGCATGGTGCTCATAATTGTCCTGTACGTACTCGAGTTTTCATACCATGGCTTGCTCTTCTTTAGATATAAAAATAATGCGCCCAAATGGTTCAATCTTGAGAGTACATACTTTCGATGTAGAATTTGGTGCATTCTTTTATCATCAAGGTATATTTTGCGGCAGTGGGATTTAGTTTAGGAATTCAAGATGGTTAAGATTGACTTATTGGTGTCTAATAATCTGAAAAGGAAAACGCATAATGTTCTGAATTGTAAACTCCTTACCACATTTCTTGTATCTTTATGATTTGTATCGGTAATTCCCTAGGGAACTAGAGTGGAGCGGGACAGGTAAGTGGTGGGTTTAGAGTTATGTGGGTGTGGGGCAGGTTGATTAAAAATTAATGTAGGACAGGTTGCAATTTTAAGGTAACAATAGAAACTCGAAGAAAATTAAATGTTTGTAATTAGTAAAAAATAAAGATACAAACTTTTTATATTAAATTTTAATTTTTTTTTTCTAAAATTTAAATTAAATAAATAGTTAATTATTGAAATGTTAAATAGTGATTAAACTACACCTCTAGACTGTTCAAAAAGTTTATAGGTTGATCTTCCCAATTGTCATCCCTAATGATTTGTCAATTGCTTCCCTCCTTTTTCCGTTTCAAAACCTTGTAACGCATACGTATTAGAGTTGGACTCTTCCACTAGTAGATAAATATATTGGAGCAATCTGTAAAATTATTTGATAGAATTCAATTAAAGTCTATCAACGACTCCTAATGCTGCACCACTCCCTTTCAGCAAAGAAACTCTGATAATTTATTGTCTAAAAATATTTATCATTATTTTTCCAGAATAATGTAGGTAGTTCCCAACCCTAAGTAGGTCCCTCTTGGTCAATATGCTTGGTGACTACAAGGTTCCATAATTATAATGCTGCTATTGACCTCTAATCTGGACGAGTTACCTTTTATTTAATATAATGAGGGTTTGCTAATGCTGTTTATGATGTCAATCTAGATCTATCACAGAGTTGCATCTTTTTAGACGGCCTAATAAATCAAAGTTGCTTATCACGGGTTCCTCGCCGCTAATAAATATATAAAAATGAAAATGATTCCTGATAAAATAATGCCCATAAAATCAGTAAGTTACAGAGGGCAATGGTTTTAAGAAAACAGACTTTTGTATGTTAGCGTTATTGAACAGTAGTGGGGCTGGGCTGGGCTGGGCGTTAGTGACAAAGGACCAATCATATTGCTTAAGAGCAAGCTCCCAAGGGCCAATACCCAACAACCCGCCCTTCCACGCCCAATGTTTTTCGACATCTCTTATCTATTAGGATTTTGAAGAAGTTCCTTACTTTTACCAATGTCTTATAGGAAAACAATGCTCCCTTACCTGTTCTTGCTGCTTTTAGCACACGCTGGGTGGGTAAACACAGCAGATCTAGGAAATTGTTCAATTGTTAAAAACGTATTCATTTTAGCAGGGCAGAGTAACATTTCCGGCCGTGGCGGAGTGATTAATCACTCACTCCGCCCCGGAGTTGTTAATGAGTCGTGGGATGGTGTCATCCCACGTGAATGCGAGTCCAATCCAAAAATCCTCCGACTAAGCGGAGAACTTAAATGGGTTGAGGCTCACGAACCCCTTCACAAGGACATAGATGTGAACAACACTTGTGGGATTGGTCCAGGGATGCCATTTGCGAATATGGTTTTGAAGAGAGATCCAAGTATTGGAGTGATTGGATTGGTTCCTTGTGCTGTTGGAGGAACGAGTATTAGTGAATGGGCTCCCGGAGGATTCCTTTACAAGGAGATGATAAAGAGGACAAAGGCGGCCACTCGTGGCGGTGGAAAGATCAGGGCGTTGTTGTGGTACCAAGGTGAGAGTGATACAAAGACACTTGAAGATGCCAAAATGTATAAGGTCCGATTGGAGAGATTCTTCAGGCATGTGCGCCATGATCTGGGATTGCCTAATCTCACTGTGATTCAGGTAACTGAAAAGACTTATTGTTCTTTGACAAAATCATTGGATGTGCAAATCGTTCGACTTTACTATACTTTTAGTACTAATTTCATCAATCTTTTTACTCTGTTTTCCTTTGGAAAAAACCCAGTGTCTTTTTGGCTTTGGAGTTGAGATGGTTTTTTTCTCTTTTGGTAAAAAAGTGACTATTTCTGTATTGCAAATAATTTCAACTTTTCATGAGTTTTGGTCTTTCATCATAAGTTAGTGTAGGTAATTCAAAAATTGTAAAAGACCCAATGAACCATTTCTAGTCTTTTGTCCTGACAACAAAACTATCTAAATATGACAACTAGTAAAATCCAAAAAAGGTGGGATGGTATGGTGAGAAAGAAATGTGGGCACGTTAAGTGATGTAGTACGAAGAGATAAGGTGGGTCCTAAAAATGTACTACTTATTGGTGCAGGTTGGAATTGCAACAGCACTAGGACCATACATGGAATTGGTGCGGAAAGCTCAGCGAGAGATAAATATTGGGAATATGAAATATGTTGATGCCAAAGGGTTGCAGATCGGACCAGATTACACGCACCTTACTACTGCTGCACAAATTCAGCTTGGACAAATGCTCGCTGATGCCTTCCTTCGCAAGTAGATGCCTAAATATGCAACTATTTCAATAGAAATCAGAGTGTCGCGCCCTGAGTCTATGCTTATTGTTTTTCTTCCTTCTCCAAAAGAATATAATATATGATCAGTTTACCTCATGTTGTTTTGCTTTTCTATATTTGTGTAGGTTTTTTCTCCTTTCACACACGCATGTGGCAATATAATAAAAGTATGGAGAATTTAAGATACATGAGTTCTAGGAGGCACCACAGTCACCGGCTCTATTTCAGCTATAACATGTTTATTTTTATTTTACAAAAATAATTTTGATGAAATATTTTTTTGGATTAACTGAAAAATATATAGAAATGACCTTAATGATTTGAAAAATGTGACAAACTTTTTATCATTGCAATTATATGATGATCACACGCAAATCTAAGATTTGAAGATAACGAGGCACCACAAAAAGCTGATGCACAGTGATATGATTGGATTAAGCTTGCTCCGTGGACTGGTAATAGACAATACTTTAGATCCATTGGGTTATTATTTGAGCGAAACTTTTGGAGGTCATTTGATGTGAAATATAAGATATAATAATTTAAATTATTTTATTTTATGTTTGATTAGAGATATTAAGTAGTCAGTGAATTACTTATCTTTATTATTTTTGTTTTAATGATGAGATAAATTATCTCATATATATAGTGAAATAAATTAGCCCTAAATAA
>JAABOM020000001.1:32814054-32834419 GCA_011800125.2 Solanum clarkiae | reverse complement strand
ATAATAATAATAATAATAATAATAATAATAATAATAATAATAATAATAATAATAATAATAATAATAATAATAATAGTTCTTTTAGTTATCAGCTAAAAATAACAGTCCTTTAGACTTGAACTCAAGTTGCACACTTGAGCTCAAGTGCCCAAGGATCCGTTGATCAAATAAAATGATTTGGTGCAATAGATATGATCCAAAGAATCAATTATGAAAGTTCTTGGTAGACGCACAAACTTTCTGATGTTAATCGATGCAAGCACTCCACCCTTCCCACGTGGGTCTCCTCAGAAAAAGAAAAAATAAATGAATATGGCAAATCAATATTGATTCTTTGAAATTAAGAAAATTTAAAGGAGAAAGAAAGATCTGAAATTCCATTTTTATAAATTCTATAGGTTCGGCTTTTAAGAAAAGATTCTAGAGATTATCGCAGCCATGGGAGGCTTGCTTCGCTTCAAAAAACAGAGCTGGGTAACGCCAGAACAGCAAAAAAAGACCATCCCAGGCACCCATATTTGGAGCTGAGAACGATCATCAACTGTGCCATGACCCAACGGCCATGGGTGCTGCTAATCACAGCTCTGGTCTAATATCCACCAGACTTGGTTTCCTGTCTCCTTAGGAATCAAGGATACAATGGTACGAGCCTATAGAACAGATCCTGTTCAAGTAAGGTCACTTTCCTCGCTTAAGTAGCATTCTATTCCTTAGTGGGAACAAAGAGAAATTCCCAAAGATAGGAAAGAGGAGAATTTTGTGTTAAAATGGGTTACCGGAATTGTAAATGGAATGCCGGAAAGAATTCTGTATATATTTGTTTGTGTGAATTTGGAAGAATTAGCTTTGAAAGTGATTATTCGTGCTTTATTAATTTGCAGATTTTTTTTCTCTTGGTGTTCTTTCAGCTAAATGATGAGTTGAAGAAAATGGATGAGCAGCTAAAAAAAGGAAAGAGAAAGACAGAATTGAGCTCTCCTTCCTGAAAGCAAGGTATAGCTACTATTACCATTCATAGTAGAATCTTTCACATTTTTATGGTGTTTTCGGAGGCAAAGAAAATCCGTAACCGTGCATGTATATTCTTGTCGTTCAATTTAAGGCGGTGTGCATATAACTTTCACTATCAAGTTATGTATGTTTGTGCAAAGTATAAGGACGTGCAATGAGGGTTAATTGTGATTTTGAACAAAGGCACTAGAATAAATTTATTTCAATTGTTTCTCTAGATATAGCTGTTGTTTCTGAACTTGATTTTGATGCATCTTATACATATCTTGTTCTTTGTTGGATTCTGAATGCAGTGTTCGAGCTCCTTGTAGCATCCGCAATGCTTCACAAATGTAGGCCTTTGTCAGATCTTCTGTTGTATGCTTCCATCCTTGTCGGGAAAGAAGAGTCGGACACTTATTTTGCTTCTAGCTCTATAGAGTGGAAATATACTTCTTCCTTTCAACATTCAATGGCCTCCCCTGCAGCTTTTATGTTCAGCCTTGTTTGTAATGTGCGTGAGAACGATGAATATCATGAAATATAATATTTGTATCATGTATACAGAACTCTTAAGAGTTGCAAATCACATGGAACTATGTCTATCATCTATGCCTCTTTAAATGAACCTCACAATTATTGCTACTCATATGTCATTATTACTAGGAGAACATACTTGGTCAAAAAATTACTCGGAGAACTTAATTGCTGTGTTTTTGCCAAAACCATTCAGTTAGTTAAAGAGAGAGGTGGCTGAAATTCTTCTGAATGTTTAAACCAACATAATTCAAGGATTATATGTGAGACTTTCTTTCCATGCATTATTTTCATCTGTATTTGTTTTAGTTGTTGAAGCACAATTTTGTAATTCCGACAAGTCCATCCTTTAAATTTGAGACACCTTTCATCCTCCTTTATTCAGAGAGAATTTTTTTGTTGTGTTTTTTAGAGAGAATTGAATATAGGCTTTGTTAATTTTCTTTTTATGTTTCCATACAGAAAGTTAAAGAGAGTAATGCCATTTTGAGAGTGTAGCAAAACCAGGTAGTATTACTAATGGGCTAAGGTCACTGGACTGGATATGGGGTCAATGGGTGATCAACAAGATCCATGGCCTAGGTTAGTGATCTCCATTGCACTTTGGAGGGGTGCCTGCCTAAGGTCGGCCCAAATGGTCCCCAAACCTAAAAGCCCAAATGTATTAGTCAGAGTAACTATGGATACAGAAGAGGCAGAACAATGGTTAAAATGGCACTGGCAATAAATTACAATGGCTGCTTATGGTTGACTACACAACTAAGATCTGCTATAACAGATGTAGCAGTGATCGAGGAAGCTGGTGCCACTGCTATATAAGAATGTATCTATTATTGTATTATATCTTATCGGAAATTCATCCTTTGTTACAGAACTTGCTTTGTTTAATTAAAGCCAAAGCTGTTCAGTTGATTGAGTTTTCTATTTCCTATTAAAAGTGCCTTGAATTGGATTTTATCAAAATTAGAATTTCAAATATATGTAATAAGATTAATTAGTTTATAATAAATACAATTAGAAATCATAGAAAATATACTATAACTATGCAATATATCTTGTTAAAAATTATGAAAATATACATTATGATTTATGATAGATTAAAAAACTGAACTTGATTATATATGAAATATACACTTACTATATATAATGACTATTTTTTAAGAGGTATTCTCATAAGGAGAATTTTCATAAATAGCCCAGCCTTAAAATTCAATATAATCAAATAGTCATATTTTGTATAATTACACGGCATAATCTCGATTATGTGACCTGAAGGTGCATAATTACACGGCTTAACCTCGGTTATGTGACCTGAAGGAGAGGAGAGAGGCTAGCGAGATTGAGAGAGAGGGAGGATGTGACCTGAAGGAGAGGAGAGAGGCGAGCGAGATTGAGAGAGATGGAGGAGAGAGGCGAACTATATATGTATAGTTGTCAAATTGTATGCGTATATCTGTCAAATAATTGTATATGTGTAACTAATATACATATGTATTTGTATATCTAGCAAGTGAGATTGGGAAAGAGAGGAGAGAGGAGAGTGAGATCGAGAAAGAGAGGAGAGAGGCGAGCGAGAAAGGACACAGAGTGGTGAGAGGCAAATTGTATGTTTATATCTATATAATTGACTCTATATATCTGTTAATGTAATTGTATATCTGGCAAAAAATTGCACAAAGAGAGGAAAAGAGGAGAGGAAAAATAGCAACAAAACCCTAACTATAGCAACAAAATCCTAACTATAGCTATGAATTATAATTTTTTCAAATCATAATTATATAATGTAAATGTATATCATATATTTGTCTAATTAGATTATTTTTCGATCGCGGAATCAGGAATGCTACTCCATCAAACTTCTCTAACAATAAGTTTTTCTTTTACGACCAATATAGACTTTACTGATGTGTTGAGAAAGAAAGTACTGCAATGGTAAGCAATGATGCTATTAGTGAACATTTTTCAAAATGTGAAAACACTTTGAGTGGCTGATATATATTTTTATTATATCGGCATCAAATTAATAATATTGAATTTCATACTTTACAATCATAATCATATTGGAGAGTGTAATAATAATATTATCATTATATTCTATTGATAGTGAGAAGTTTTAAACTTTAAAATTAGATTATTATTTTGTCCTTTTAGTAAATAACTATAATCATATCATATTCGACTGATTTGACAGTTGATCTAATAGTTGTTTTTGCTTTTTCATTATTGTTATACTAAATATCAAAAGTGAGACGGTGTTAAGCCAAAAATTAAAAAATAAAAATATCCAAAAATTATTAGGCATTTTTATCCTTTTAAAAAGAGATAGTTGCAAAAAATACATTAAAACTATCCTTTTTTTTTTTTTAAGTTTCATACATAAATTATTGGAAATATGAATTTCACACATAAATTATCACTTATTAGTTTGAGAAACACACATCTCTCTTTTATTTCACTCTCACCATAGTATATGTACTGTACTCTTTCTTTTATTTTAAAGAAAATGTCACATCACACTCTACATAGATAAAATATTTGACCTTGACAAAAAATAAATAAATTATAGTATTAGTTAAAGTTAAATATTAAAGTATTATTATTTTTAAAAAAATTATAAAATATAAATTATTTTACTTACTCAGCTCTACTACTCCCTCTCCCATAACCCCAACCCCCGAACCAACTAATGTTTTACTTTCTTAAAATAATAATTTAGATATTATTTTAATTTTTATAGAAAATATAATTCTATCCTACTCATTATAAAGATATTTTTATCATTCTAATAAATTTATAAAAATTTACATTAAATACACGTGTCTAGAAATTAGACCTACTATAATGCAAGTAAAATAGTTACGTATCAAATTCGTGGATCATTATATTACTAGCTACATACTAGACTAGAAGATGGAGTCGTCATATTACTACTTTTTCTATGTTTGGAATGTCCTAAAAAGACATTTTATTTATAGTGACAGATTACTGTAATGATAAATTTTAAAATATGATACATGACATGGACTTCCCAATTTTTTTTTTCACTACAAACATATATATCAAACCAACTACACACTGTCCATGGACCTATACCCCAAATAATTTTTCTTTTAGTGAAGAGAAATTAGCCTCTGGGGCCAAAAAAGTATCTTTAGAATTTCAAATTGCAAGTCTCAGTAAGTGGACAAAATAGACAACTGTTTCCCAAAATTATTAGTATTAGGCTGTTAAACCTAATGGTCCCAATCCAATTCTTGACAACACATATTTTCACAACATAATGTATATTCCTTTTTTGCCTAGTTATTTAAATACTTACTTTTTTGGTTATATTCAAAAATGAAAGGTGGTCATAATGAATTGAATATTTATAGGATTAGTTAAAACTTAAAAAGTAATTCCACCCACTGAGACTGAGCTGACAGATCATCCATCAGTCTTGCTTTTCAAAAGGGCTGGCGGTGGGGTTACAAACAAGACTCATAGAGAGTTTATGTTAGTGTGGTTCTCTACTTGCTTTGAGAGCCTTTTTGGGTTATTGCCAACCATATCATTCTTTTTCCTTTATTGTCTAGTACCCCATTTT
This sequence comes from Solanum clarkiae, assembly GCA_011800125.2. Taxonomy (NCBI): domain Eukaryota; kingdom Viridiplantae; phylum Streptophyta; class Magnoliopsida; order Solanales; family Solanaceae; genus Solanum; species Solanum clarkiae. The sequence goes on along the minus strand of JAABOM020000001.1, from coordinate 32,829,306 downwards.
TCTTTAATCTTGTTTATCAAGGATCATTTCTTGCAATCTTTATACATGGCTACTGATACTGTTTCATCAGATCATCCTGCTTCTACTCTGTCTGAGGTTAGCTTCTCCGAATTTTCTTTTGATCTGCTGAATTTTGTTACATGGCTACTGATGCTGTTATTTTTAGCACCCTTTTTGGTTGTTTGGTTTTAGTCTTATCAGCAAATATACCCTTTACTCTGCTTTGTCAGTTTTATTAGCACAGGAACAGATTCTTGATTTTAAATTGTAATCTTGATTTTTTCAGTTCAGGGGTCCCTGTTTTTGTTTATCTTGTGTTGAGTTTTCTAGTACAGAAAAGATTTGATCATTAAGTTCAAGGGTCCTAGTATATATCATAATTTAAGAGTAAGGATGTATTAGGGTGATGTTGCTGCTATCTGTAAGAAAGTAAAAAGGAGAGAAATTCAGTGTTCACAAGTGAATTTTACCTGTCTTAGAAACAGAAAACTGAGGAGTATTTTCGGAGGAAGATGATGAAATTATTCTTTAGTTTTTATTCGTGATATCATAACAAAATAATAAAACGAAAGAATCTTGCATGTTTATTTCATTATCCATTCGATGACAAAAGTTGGTAACAAAGGAAAAGCCATATCAATCTTTGTTATGACTTGTGACTGATGGAGGAAATTACCATGTGTTTCCCTAAATTTGTCCTCTTTTTAACTAGTTCAGGTTTGTGTAACACCAAGTTAAATTTCTAGAAAGAAGCTGATAGTGACCTACCACACAAACCAAAACTGAAAGCTTGATGTCCAAGATTTTGTTCCTATTTTCAGAACCCTTTTATCCCTTTCTAGATTAAACATTTTCTCATTTGTGTTCTTCTTTCTTCTATTCTCATAGCTTCTTCATGTTTACAGCAGCAAGCGGTGAAGGAAGTACCTGAAGAGGTTAAGACTATGGAAGGACAGAGTGTTCCCTCGGCCAAGGAGAATGAAGTAAAACCAAAAGAAGAAAATTCTCCAAGTCCAGTGGTTTCTTCTACTGAACCAGTAGTAAAAGTAGAGGACACAAAAAGTGAATCAATGGTAATTGAAGAGCCAAAGAAGAATGATGAAGAAGAAAAGCCAAAATCAGTGGAACCAGACTCCAAGAAAGTTGATGAAGATGACAAGGCAATAGCAGACGAAGCAGCCCCAGTGATAGTCGAAGAAGTAAAGAAGGATGATGAGGTAGAGAAGCCAACAACAGAGACACCATCTTCAGCAATCAAAGAAGAACTAAAGAGCACTGATGAAGAAAAGCAAAAAGTTGATGAGCCACAGGTGCTGGAAATTGAAGAGGTAAAGAAAGCTGAGGAGGAGCAGAAGCCTAAAGCTGATGAACCAGTTGCTACTATAGTTGATGTAAAGAAAGCTGATGAGGAAGGGAAGCCAACAACGGAGGAACCACCAGCAACTATCATTGAAGAGGTAAAGAAGGGCGACGATGAGGGGAAGCCTAAAGCTGATGAACCAATTCCAACAATAGTCGAAGAAGTAAAGACAGCTGATGAGAAGCCAACGATAGAGGAACCACCACCAACCACAATCGCAGAGGCAAAGAAAAGTGATGAGGAAGAGAAGCCTGAAGCTGATGAACCAGCTCCAACAATAGTGGAAGAAGTACAGAAAGCTGATGAACCAGCTCCAACAACAGTGGAAGAAGTAAAGAAAGCTAATGAAGAAGAGAAACAAACGATTGAGGAACCTCCAGCGACTATAATTGAAGAGGTAAAGAAAAGCACCGAGGAAGAGAAGCCAATAGCTGATGAACCATTGCCCCCAACAATTGAAGAGGTAAAGAAAGTTGATGGACCACCTGCTCCACCTGCCACAATTCACACTGAAGAGAAGCCAAAAGCTGAGGAATTACCAAGCATACCTGCTACTTCAGCAGAATCAGAAGAAAAGACAGCAGACAAGGAAATTGAGCCTCCTTCTGTCGAAGAAATAAAGAAACAAGATGAGACACCTGCCTTGGACATTGCTAGCAGAGACATTCCAGAATATACCAAGGAACCTGCCCCTGAGCCAGAAGCTCAGAGTATTCCTGATCAAGTTGCTGATGTTATCATCAAGAGTGAACTAGAGGTCCAAGCAGAGGAAAAGCCTGTCGAGGAAAAGCCTGAGCAGCTGTCAGCAAACATTGTGGAAACATCAACTGAAGCTGTTGAGGTCAAGAAGGAGCACGTTGATTTAAAGGCCCGTGAACCGCGAAAAGCTAAAGAGGCAGAAGTTCCGAAAGCAGAACCTAAGGAAGAATCTTCAGAACCAGCTCCCATTGTAGAGGAAAAGCAAACTGAAGCTACTGAAAAGATTGAGCAGCAAACTGCTGAGGTTGTTACCAGAAATGAAGAAGCGATTCCAGTTGATAAGGTAGAAGAGGCCCCAAAAGGGGAAACTGTTGTTCCGGAGAGCTCAAATAGAGTAACCTCAACTACTTTAGAAACACTAATGCAGAAAATGGACGAGGAACATCCTGCAGAAGTTGCTGCGGACAATGTTGTCATTGAGGAGAAGGTAGAGAAGAGTGCTGCAGGTGAAGAATTGGCTGCACCAGATGCAAAGGGAGTTGAAACATCTGAAGTTGCTGAAAAGGCTCCAGAAGTGGAGATTGCTTCTAGTGACACTGCACCAATTGCTGAAAATGGGAGCACGAAGGATGACACAATTCCTACAATTGAAACCAATGAAGCTGCAGAAGTTGAGAAGAAAGTGGATGAGAATGCTACTGCTGAACCATCAGTTGAAGAGGCTCAGAAGTTGGAGACAGGGACAAAGGACTTGAAGAGTACTGAAGGTGAGAAAGAAGTTGAGGAGACTGCAAAAACAGAAGCTCCTAAGGATGAAGAAGACAAGAAAACTACAGAAGAAGTACCAGTAAAGACAAAGCAGTCAAATAACCTTATGTCCAAGGTGAAGCAGTCTCTTGTGAAGGCTAAGAAAGCAATCATTGGGAAGTCTCCCAGCTCTAAATCTGATACAAAGTATGAAGTTAAAACCAAGTAAGATAAAAGGGGAGAAACATTACAATGATCATAAGTTGTTTTATTAGTTGTGCGGTCTTAGTTTGTTCATTTCTTAAACTTTTTTTTCTTCATTTTTGGTGTCAGGTATATTCCTAGTTGCGTTTGGGGTGTCGTATGATTCTAGTGATTCTCATAGTTGTGCTTTCTCTTCATATTTGTTTGTTTGATTCAGTTTGTGAGTTTGTGAAGAAACCTATTCAATTGATTGGATGATGACGATGTACATAAAAGTGTCATATTTTCTAGATGTGGGCTTGTTCATGTTGCAAATCTTCTTTGTTGTTGCTTGTTATGGTCCACAAATGTGGGACTGTTTGCACGTTCAATATAAATGTGGTATCCATTTTTGGAAACAAAGGTATATGGAAAGAGGATCCAGCAAGTGATGAGGAGACATACACGTCTTCTCAAAAAGGATGCTATACACAACACAATTCTCATCACAGAAAATTAATGGACTCAAAAGAAGAACAATAACTGGGGGCATGAAGCTACATGTGCAATAAATTCACAATCAAACTGGATTAATGACCTGAAAAGGACTGCTTCTATACACTTTCTTCTCAACTGGTCACTTTCTAACCAACTTTCAATATTTTAGGCTTGTGTCAAGTTCAATTACAGCTGCGGTAATTACACCTTTATTTTGTTCCAAAGGATTTAAACTTTACAACTGTTCTCGTATATATCGATATTCCTTGAACAAAAAAAAAACTAGGTTCAGTTGAATAATTAAAAAGCTGGAGTTAAATTTTTCTCTGCTCTAGCATGCATGGTGAAATTAACAAACATGAGGTTGTAATATGGTCACAAAAGAAAAGAGTTAGCTCACATGGATATTGAAAGTACAAGTGAGTATATGAGAAATGCTTGCGCTATTTTATTATTAGAAGAACGTTGATATGTCTGGTACACATTATGCTGTTGAGATGCCAGGAAGAAGTCTGTTCCCTGCTTTAAGATATCTTTGATGTACATTGGAAGGAGGAAATTATGGCCTCTCTTTACATTACCAAAATCTGTGCAGTTGTCTAAATTCTGATGGCAGTTGCAAAAACTAACTTCATTCTGGAACTCTACCGGTTATCTCCAGTAACAATTAGATTCTCAGGACTGCACACCAGTTGGAGTTAAAAGGGGCTTCCTTCCATTGACCGAGAAAATGACTTCTTCCTTTAGATGAAACCAAACCTTCATTGATCATAGCACACAGTTGTGTCTACAAACTGGAACCTGCAAACAGTGAAAAATACTCGATTATCTTCCAGGTCATGTAGCCAAAAGGGAGGACCATATGTACAAATTTGGCGGAGATTCACAGCATAATGGGAAGAATTACTTATTAGCATAACGAATGAAGTTATTTTCTAATACAAACTCACCAGTTTCATTTCCAGGCACATTTGTTGGGTTGGTCAAGTTATTAGCTGCACCATCAGTAACATCAGGGAGTTGGTCATTTTTTAGCGCTGATCTATCCAGAACTTCATTTGTTGCTTGTACCTGGTATAGCAGGAAATAGAACTTACTAAGATGACACTGCGCTGATGCTGTCTGACAATTGGAAAAACTAGACCATGAACTCAAAGCATGCATGCTTTGAACACAACAGTTTTGGTCTATCTTGATGTATCAAGTACACTCGGGGTACTTGCCTGGGCTTTTTTTTTGTTTGTTTTTTTTTTTTTTCAATTTTTCCCAACAAATTTAAAGGTATTTTCTAACTGTCTTCCATGCAAATATAGACGGACAGTTTTTTTTTGGTTTTGTTTTCTTATACAGCTGGTGTCCTAGCCAGCTTTGTTCGCATCTCAAAATTATATCTGGTACTCTACATAACCACCAGCAAAGGATATTGGATAACTATGTCCACCAAGCCTTAGGCAGACAGAGAGACAAAAAACGCTAGGTGATTTCTCTTTTGGTGCAATACAGTCTGGACATTATTTTGCGGTTTTGTTGAAATTGTTTTCAAGTTCCTTACATATTTAAATATGTATAGTGTCACATGGTGGTCTCAAATTAAAGTTCCAAATGCTGATGCCTTAACTATACCATGGCTTCCACATTTACGAGTATCAACCTATGATGAAAAAATACACTGTTATAGCAACCAATCTTCTCATTTTGAATGATCTTTTCCTTGTTGAATTAGCCAAGGATTCCATCGAACTCTTGCCATCTTTATAAGCAACACAAAATAACAATGCAACTTGGAATACGTAAGACAGCAAAAGAACAAATCTGAAAGCAAGAATAATTTCATTGCCCTAAACTATTACAGATAACTTTTAGCACAAGAGCTGATATTTTCAGAAAACTAGTACTTCACGCGGATTCAAGAAATTAAGAAAGAGAATCAGGTCCTAGATGACCAGACAGAACCACAAAACTAAAAGATTATGTCAAGCAGTAGAGTAACATCTCTAACTATCATTTCCTTCTCTTTTTTCTACCTTTCCTTAATCTTGTTTTCAATAGATAGAAATTCATGAGTCCTTGATAGAAACACACACCTGATTGCATGTATGATTTTGTGGGAGGCTAGGTTCAACATTATGGACTATCTGTGAGTTCTTGTGTACTGCATTTTTGGAATCCATAATCGGCGATGCACTCTGTATCTCCACTGGAACACCTGCCCTAGCAACATTCGGTGGGACAGTAGCACCAGTTGATAATTGGCCTGCCAAAGGACCAAGAGATGCTCGAGGAACTGACATTGGAAGTCCTTGACCAGGATGTGCAAAGGCGTGACGATTAGCTACAGCTATTCCTGGATAAGCAGTGGAAGCAGGAATAGGAGGTGAGGGAAAATGCCCTCCTTGCACAGAGGGCATCGGAAAAATAGGGTAGCCAGAAGATCTACCATTCATCTCAAGCATACCCATCCCAAATCCCATCCCCATTCCCATACCCATTCCTAAACTCAATGGGGAGTAATGTGGCATCTGGGCTCCATGCATGTGCTGCACTCCTGTAGGAAACATCATTGGTGGGACGCAAAACCCTGCTCCCATAGACATTATCTGCAAACAAACAAATAGGATGAGGCAGTTAGCAATTGTAGTTGTGACTTAAATTCCAGTTCTTAAGAAGCAAAATGCACAAACATAGAAAACCATCATCTAACCTGTACTTGCAGTTGAAGTGTCTTCAAATATTCAATAGCTTCATCAAGCATTGAGGCTTTATCCGCCTAGCAATCAATAAGGAAAACCATCAAAAAGATTGAAAATGAGAAACTACATAAAAGTTGGGACACAATAATTACAGGCGACCGCTAATTCTAAGATTACCAGCAACACTTCATCAAACAATGTCAGCTCCAAGGGAACTAAAAATATATAGTATAATACACGAAAAGTCTCATTCTAGCTTATGCATTGAGCTCAAATAAATAATCACATTTTCCAAGTGTTTGACTAACTCGTGACATTGATTGCTTGATGAGGTATGGTTTGAAAAAAGAATGGACAAAATGATGGAAACTAACTTGTCACCATAACTTATCCAAGACTTTTCATACCTTGTTGCAGTTGGGTATTAGTTCTTGTAATGCACGCATCTTTTCATTAATCCTATCCCTTCGCCTCTGTTTGCAGAACATTGAATAAGAAAGCATTAAGATCTAAAATGCCTCAACAAAATCTACAACCAGAAAATGCAAAAAAAAGGCACAGAAAGTGGTAATGGTTTGCCCACCCGCTCAGATAAATTATGCACCTCTGCAGCTCGGCTTCTCTTTGAACCTGTACCTCCTCGAGCAGCACAAGTTTTCTTAATACCAACAGATTCTTCTTCAACATCCTGAACAAAGATATTTGTCAGACTGTTGAACATCCTGATAAAGAAATGACATACTACAAAAGGTTAATATTTATTGGCCATTAAACAATACACTTACTTCACTTCGACACTCGGACTCCTCATTATCTCGGTTTTTCCTCTTTAGGTTAAGAGGCTGATCACTTGATCCTCTCTCTGCACTGCTACCAGAACATACAGATGAGCAAGCAACCCCATGGTCAACATTTCTCTCACCATCTGCAATATCCCTGATTGCTTTTGCACCAGTAAATTGATCACGGTGGTTGTCATTATTACTCGAACAATCTCTGAATGCATTATCAGACTGTTCAACCTGACCTGATCTATCATGAAAGCTAGCTCCAGATGGTCTTGACTCGAGTTGGGAAGATACCGCATTGGTTGGATAATGGAGAACATTTTCCTTCTTGGCAGGTAAGTAGTTTTCAGCTGCTGCAGCACTAACATGATTATCCACTTTTTCTCCTCCTTTTTTTCCCTTTGCTTCTAAGACAGATGAACCTGAGACATTTGAACCCCCAGTAATATTCTGAAGCTTAGCTGCTTTAACAAATGTAGCAGGTCTTGAGAAATGTGAGAAGTTCAACAAATTGGACCTATTTCCAGGCATATTTTGCTTTTGAGATTTATTGCTTTTAACATCACCAGCTGAAGCTTGATTTTGACTTGAATCCCCCAAAACAGGCATTGGAGTATTGCTATTTTTACTGCTAAAGGTATCTGCAACTCCTGATTCTAGGGTAGGAACTGACGCATGACCTTTCTGAGATGTCAATGAACTTAACAGGCTAAATCTGGAAGAAGGAGAAACCTTTGACGTATTTCTTTGCTCAAGACTCGCAGCATTATGAACAGGAACACTATGCGAATCGCCAATCATCTTGTCAGAACTACCTCTCTTATTTATTAAACCAAATACACTCTGTCCAGATTGTTCATTTGCAGTCACACCAGATATTTCAGGTAACAGTTGAGAACAATAATCTTGTTGCAGACTGTCATCTCCTGAGTAACCTAACCAAGGCATCCCTTCATCCTCTTGAATCAAATCTAATTCACCAGTGGGCACAGATAATGACATATCATTCAACATAGTGTCCATCAGACCAAACTTCCCAATCTTAGAGGTTGATGAATTTCCTATGAACTTGTCTCTATCTCCCGAAGCACTCGACGGAAGATTATTATCAACAGGGCTCTTCTTAGCACTGCTGGACTGTCCTTGCATCACAATCTGACCATTTTGCCATTTAAGCTCAACCAAGTCATTCTCAGGACTGCATAAAAATCAAGCAAAATTCTCAATACACAGCAACAACCAACTAGTTAACTATTAATCAACTAGTACCAATCACAAAATAACACAAACAAGATGCAAAATGGAAACTTTCTTCTTTTTTTAAACAAGAAGTGCAAAATAGAAACTTTACTTACAAAGAAGACAGATTTGTGGTAGATGAGATCTTCTGCTGGCCAGATTCAAGCTTTCCTCTAGCCATTTTCAAAAACTCAGAGAGAGGCATGATGAACAAGTGTGATAACTGCTTCTCAGAATTGATCTATGTTTGGGCACTCCAGCATTATTAGGAACCCTTCCACACCTGGTCCAGTAACAATTTTTTTTCAACAAAACAATCCAAATATTTTAGAGTTTATTCAAGCATATAACACTGCAAACCAAAAACAGTTTCCATAAACTAATGTCCTAATAAGTAAAATTATATAAAACCCATAACAGTAGTAAACATAAAAAATATTAAGTTATCAGTCAAAGCCCTAATTGTTTAATGAGGTTTCATTCAGATACTTTAAAATAATAAAGCAACCAACTTGAGCTTTCTTTGAGTTATATAAAAGGTTCAAATCTTTTTATTCAATTTCAATCATTAGAGTATAAACTCCTACAAGATTTGCTAAATTAATTAACAACCCACAATTATTTATACACTAATACAAACAATTAGTCAATTATAAACAAAACCCACCTCTTCAAAACACAGCAAGGCTCCAAGATCAGCTCACTAAGTAGAAAGCTCCCACCCAAAGAAGAAAAAAACAGCTAATTTTCTGCAAGAAAATCTTATTCTTGAACTACTATTTTTCCTCAAAGATACAATATTTTTATCTTGAAGAACCAATATTTAGCTCTCCACATGCTCTACATAGCATTCCGAAAAAGTAGAAATCTTTAGAGCTAACCCCACTTGGGTTTTTGAGCTTCAAGAAAAACAACTGTACTTCTTGAAAACGTAAAGAAGATATAGAGAGAGAAGTTAAAAAGAGAGGATTTTGGGAGTAGTAGAAGGCGGCGAAAGCCTTGCGAATTTGCAGGTGGCCGAGGGACGAAGGAACTCTCACACCATATTACTGAAAGCACAAAAATGTACACCACTTTGCCTTTTTAATTTTAGAAAAGGACACCATGGTTGTGATTTTGGGGCCATTTCATTTTTAATCAAAAATTATGAATTTAAAGTTATATTGAATATATCACTGCTTAAAATAAGTCATAAAACATTTGATTGGGGAAAATAATTAATAAAACAGGGAGTACAACTAAAGCTTCCAATCTGTTTTTGTCTTTTAACCATGGTTAGGAAAAGTACAATTAATAACTAAAGCATGGTTTATATATCTTTTTTGGGAGTAGTTCTTGTTACGTAATATTGTTTGTTTTTGGAGTAGTCCCTTTTTTTATGATAAAAATATCGGGAAGTTTAATTATTTTTGGAAAATGAATTAGAGGAACTTTTTATTTTCAATTCTGTAGATACTAGTTACGAGTCCCGTGTAAGTATGGGTTCAATAAAAATTTTTTTTTTCAATTTTTGTGATGCAAAATAATTTTTTATATATATTTTAAAATGTTTAAGTTATTAATTATTAGACTTAGAAGAAGAATTATAATCAAGCTACTTTAAAAACATTAAATTAAAAAGCTCATAATGTCTTGAAAATATCAAATTAAAGAATTCACAAATTATTTTTGTGGGTCCATATAATAGCGGCGAAGAAGAAGATAGCTCAAGCAGATATGTTAACGGAAAGTTGTCTGCTTATTCACATTTCTTAATATATAATAATACCATTATATCTAAACTATATAAAAAAGTTTTTGAAAAACAAAAAAAAGATCGATTTTGATCTTTATTTTAGTTTGATTTTTCAATCATCAATTTTCTTTTCTCCCTGGCAAAATAAGGGGTTTTATGACACGTATTAATATGATTAAAGATATAGTTATTTCTTAAAAGAAAAATTACTTTTTTCATCATAGGTATTGAGAATATTTTTATGAGTAAATATTTATTTTAGAAATTATGTAATATATGTTACTTTTTAATACATCAAATTAAATATTCTTTCGTTTCATTTTATATGACACTCTTTAACTTAGTACGGTGTTTAAAAAAAAAAATTTTAAAAATTATGGTCTAAAATTATTTTTAGATATTTATGTGGCTGAGAATCATTTCGTTAATGTTAATAGAGGAATTTTGAAGTTAAATTATTTCCAATTAAAATAAGCTGATAATTTTTTTGAGATAAACCAAAAAGAACAAATATCACATAAAATAAAATCAAGAAATACTGAATAAGGAATAATCTCAATATAATTAATATTAATATTATTAATATATTATATTTAATATTATTCTTATATATTGTGTCAAATCGATGAATTCAGAATGCCTTATTTGATGAATATTCTGTGAGTGCCTCGACTAACGTGATACCTCATACGGACAAATTAATCCTTGAGCCTTTTGTCATTACAACTCAATTTCCAGCTTAATTCCTATGTGCTTACCATACATCTGACAAATTGGAATACTATTTCTCACTTTTAGTTTTTGTTAGTGTTGCATGGTTTTCATTGTATTATATTTAAAAAACAAAAAGCTTTTTGACTCAGTAAGTGTAATGTAACGGTAGCCTGCACGAAACATGAGATTAATTTTACTCTCCGTAACTTGATTCAAAAGTGAAATTGTGTTACGTCCCTACAATATTTAAGGTCATGGGGGAATTAAGGAATTAAGATTATTCAATTATTGATTAACTCCTACTATAAATATTTTGGCAATCCAAAACTTTCAGTTCTTGAATCTGCTACTGGTTAAGGCTATGTTGGTATGAAGAAAAATATTTTTCATAAAAATAAGTGAATTTTCCTAATGAGTGCGACTGAAATCAAGTGGATTAGGCTATGCTGGTATGTATGTATAATAATGTATATGTCGGTTTATTATCTCTATTGAGAATAGGGCGGAGCCTTAAATCTAACGTATACAAGTTCGATCAAACTCAATAGTTTCAGTTCAAATTTTGTATTTATTTATAAAATAATTAATTTAATACATCTATACATATTATTATTATTATTATTATTATTATTATTATTATTATTATTACCGTATGTAACTTAGAATTGAGTAACACAACCATCAAAGGATGTGGTGCCATGGATGGGGTTGCTCCTCTCTTAACCAAAGGTCTCAGGTTTGAGCCATGGGAATGGAAAAATCCTTGGTAGGGAGTGCTTCCCCCAAATGGGGCCCTACGTGGCACGAATTTGAATATAGTCAGGCTCCAATATGGACACCGGACATCGGGTGGGGAATCGAAAAAAAAAATAACATAACTTAATAGAATTAGGGGTCGTTTGATTTGAATACAAGTTATGAAGTGATAAGTTATAATGAGATTAGTAATGATGGGATAATTATGTTGAGATTATTTGTTGTTGAGTGTTTGGTTTGTTGTATAAATTTTAAGAATATGTTGTTTATTTACAAAAATACCTTCACTTTATTACTGTAGTTTTTTTTAAATGTATTTTATTTGCTAGCTTTAGTCATTTAATATTTATTTTAAAAATAAATCCTTCATCTTATCTATCTTAAATATTATGTGTACATTTCCATGAAAACACTATATGCATTTAAAATAAAAATTTTGTCTTATTTAATTTAAAAATAGAGCTCTCATTTTAAAGTTTGTTAAAGTAAAAAGGATTTATGAAAAATCAAATTACAAAAAACATAAGAATTAGTCAATAAAAATGATATCATATAGTGTAATTCTTCAATAGAAAAATATGAAGAAGTGTCACAAAAATAAGAAGCGAAGGTTGTATTATACATTTACAAAGTGAGGTGTAAAAGATTTTTTTGGTCATTTATTATTTTTATCTCGGGATAATTATACCACTCAAGAGGATGGATCACTTATCCTGGTACTATTTATTAGTCCAGTGATAAGTTATGCTGAATTTACCAACCAAAAATCAATTCAAGGACCACTATATTTTTATCCTGAGATTATTAACACTTATCCTTCAGACCAAACGATCCCTTAGAATGTTAAACTCATAAACATTAAATATTGCTTCTAATCGAGAAGCAATGCATAGGTTATGATTAAATTAATTTATGTGCATCTCAATTATTTTATCAAATATTAATTATGTCTTCTTCAATCAAAATAATTATCTAATACTCCCTCTGTCTCAAATTGATTGAATTTTTGAGACTTTTTTCAATGTTCAAAAGAGTTGAATTGTTCAAAGTTCCAAATAAATGTTTAAAACTTTTTCCATATTCGCCCTCTCATTTATTGAAATTTTATATTTTCTAGGAGATAAATTACACTACATATTTATGATTTCACAAAGGACAATAGTGAAAAGTATGGTGTAAATTTTGTTTTTGAATGTTTTTCTTAATATGTGTGCATTATCTCACAAATTCAATTAATATGAGACACAGAGAGTAGCTAAATTAATACTTGATGAGAAATCATCATTATTAATAAGATAATATATTTTCAGAAGACCCTATATGAATATATGATCTCACTAATTCCATAAATTAATAATTCTTTACCGTTACGAAAACATGAAAGACAATTTAGTTTGATATGATTCTAGTGTTTTAAATTTTTTATTAAAATTTAAATTTTGTTGAAGCTTATCTCTAACTTTCTTATTTCATCCAGGAGTCTCAATGTTGTCTTCTTGAACTACATCAAAAAATTGTGATGAGTTATAGACGATAAGTGTTTCCTTACGTGTAACTAATTTCAACAGTATTTTATCGCCTTCAACTTCTCAATAGTATCCATAACTTTTTCTAGTCTAAGAACCTCAGAACACGTATCATTTTCACCTATATAATTCAATATATAAGCTATTGACATCTATTTTATTGTTGTAACCGATGCATAAATCGACAAGATACAATAATTTTGATATAATCAAAATTAACATTCATTAAATCTCAAAAATATCTTTTTAAATAAACAAATGTTAATTTAAATAATACCTCTATAAAATTAATATTTCAGGATCCCAATAATATTAGTTTTAGAAAGTTCTGCTTGTACAATGTTTTTTGTTTCTACTCAAATTTTAAAAACTTATCTTGTCGCCTCTAAGTGCCAATTAATCATTTTCTCTTTAGTCTATATTTTTTGCTCCTCCTCATTATTAGATTAGAGAGAGTAGGAAGAGATGGATTAATCCAACTAGAGAAAAAAAAATAACTAAAGATTTTATTTCTTATTTTTCGCATTATGTTAGTATTTATAATTAGAATTGAATAAATTGTTAGATTCATCTATTACAATCTAGTTTTGAAGATAATATGATTCTCAAGTTTCGATGATATCTTTTCTATTTTCAATGATCTAAACTTGAGACTTGTTGTTAAAAGCGAAGAAATTTGTCATCCCGCCACAGTTCAAATTAGCTTATCAAAACTTAATTGAAAACCATAACCTAAGCATGGATTGTAGGTTTACCTGAAATTGAATGCGCATACATTTGAAAGTGAGATTTTCTTCGTATGCATTTATTGGCTTCCCATTTATTTTACATAATTAATACAGACATATTATATATAATAGTTTATTTATATTTCAAGTGGATTTATTATAAATTATAGTAGTAGTTAGATAAGGTGAGAAGGTGGTGCACTGTGTCGTCTGTGTTCTTTGTATCTTGAAAAAACATATCATATTCAAAGTATTTAATAATGTTATCCCTTTGAGATGCTCCTTATTTCCATTTGATTATTTTCACTGTTTTATTATAATTCTAATGGTCTTGCCCAAAAACATTACTAATATATAGAAGCTTTAGTATTTAAAGGTCATCAATATTACATCATTAAGCATGTGGTACAGTTGATGTTGCCCCCTTGTTCTTTCCTTTTTCTAATCATTTCTAATTTCTTTTTCTTCTACAATCATTTCTACAAACTAAAAAATAGGAGTGTATATTTTTAGGGTTTTAATAATAATTGATATCATGAGGTTCCATTAATAAGGTATTGACCATACCTAGTGGCCTTTATTAATTCTAACTTCCCCCTTGTTCTTGGGAAGGCCTACTATCTTTAGCAAAAAAAATAAAAATGGTAACTTTTTCTTGGATATTTGTTACTTACCATTTTTGGACAATGCCTCACCTCAAGTGGTCCGTAATTGTGGGAACAAGTTTTGTTTTCATTTATTTTTGTACTAATTAAAAAATCATGCTATTACTAACTCAATAAAAGCTAAAGAATTTAAAATTATTACAACAACAACAATAACATACCCAGTAAAATCCCACAAGTGGGGTCTGGGGAGGGTAAATTGTACGCAGACCTTACCGCTACCTCATAGAGGTAGAGAGGCTGTTTCCTAAAACCCTCAGCTCAAAACCCATAAGCAGAAGAACCTAGATATGACAAAAGAGTAAGTGAATAAGTGAATAGCGTATGAGTAAAAAAAGTGAATAACTTACGAATTTGAATATGAGTAAAAGGTAGAAAGTAGCAAGTAGATAGCATCTGAACAGAAAAGTCAGAATGAATAGCCTGTCTAAAAAAAAGTAGTGAAAAGCATATAACAATATGTAGTCTTTTGTTGACATTGATAGATTTTTTTATATGTCTTCAAATATTTGATTTATTAATTATTGTGACTTGTAGCACATTTTATGTCATTTTCAAATCTTATATGTTAGTTACTTTAATCCAATTTATGTTGTACATATAAATTTTTTAGAATTAATCAAAATTTTATGTCTTTTAAATATTTTAAACTATAAATTATTGTGATTTATAGTACCTTTTACGTCAATTTCAAATAATATTTGTTACCCTCTTTATTCTATTTTACATGCCACAGATAAAATTTGAAAGCCATTTAAAATTATTTTTATGTATTTTTTAAATTTTGAAGTTGATAATTACTGTAATTTATAACACCTTTTACATCATTTCAAATAATATACGTTACTTTTTTCATCTCAATTTAAGTTCCGCTCCATCTGTAAGAAACCTCGAGTGACATCAGATGGACTTAGCTGTGTGCCC
>JAABOM020000001.1:32779004-32797537 GCA_011800125.2 Solanum clarkiae | reverse complement strand
AATGGAATGAGAAAAGTATCACGTATATATTTTTTAGCCCGTCCAATAATACTAACATCATTTTTATATTTAATTATAATAATTTAATTTTAAAAATGATCTAATAAAATGACTTATAACTATACATGACCTACATTTTATATCGTTAGTTTTTTTCTAAAAAATTTATTGTCCAATTAAACAATATGACATAAATTGTAAGAAAATTTAAAGAAGGCAGAGGGAAGTGCAGTGGATGAAGTATACGCGTTTAAGGAACCAATGTGGAAAATACCAAATTTACCCCTCTCAGCCTATATAAATAGGGCAACGACTTACTCCAAATTCCAAAACTCAGTGACATTCCTAAATCAATTGTTTAAGAATTAGCGTTTGATCAACAGAGAAAAATGGGAGACAGCACGATGACCTGCGTAGACATTCTTTTGGCAATCATCTTGCCTCCTCTTGGGGTTTTCCTAAAGTTTGGCTGCAAGGTAACTTTTCCCCTTTTCTAATTTAATTAATTACTTGTTCTCTTGAATATTTGCTAGAGTAATTTTGTCAGCAATTAATTTTGTTGGGATAACAAAACAGGTGGAGTTCTGGATCTGTGTTTTGTTGACTCTCTTTGGATGGCTACCTGGTATTATCTATGCTGTTTGGGTCCTCACCAAGTGATCAAACTTGGGTAATTTTTCTCAATTTCAACATACACCTGTCAGTTTAGTTTGAAAATATTACTTTATCCTTAAAACCTAATTTGATTTTGACATAAATAAGATTTTTTGATTTTATAGTTGTAAATTAAAGTTTATGTCAAATGTATTAACATGTTCTTTAATCTTGTGTCTTTAAGCATGTCATGTGCAAAGCTAAAATTAAAATATTAATAAACTAAAAAAAATAGATAAATTTTTTTTTAGCGAAAGGAATAATATAAGATTCTCTCAATTTGCTTGTAACATATTCTAGGAAGAGTATCTGATTCCCAATTTACATTTTCTTTTTGACAGGTGGATATGTGATTAAGCCCATTATTAAGTCTCTTTATTTCCCTTAATGGAGTATCTAGCTGTTGTTATTAATTCTTGGATGTATTTCTTCTAAGTTTATCCCTTCGTTTTTTTTTTTTAATTTGTCTATTCCCTCTTGTGTATTCCAACAGAGAAATTTGGATAGAGTGTTGGTTGTGTTAAGTCCTTTGGATTGTAATTTGACTTCCATTCTGTTATTTTAGTTGAATATACCAATAATTGCCAGTACTATCTCTTTTCAACATGTGGCTTATACATGTTGCTTGTGTAGTCTAACTACTGGTGGTTGGTAGGTAGGATATTTCAATGGACGTGTTCAATTTTACCAACAAGTCTTATGATGATTATCAACACTTGTGATAATTTTCTTTTTTTATATTATAAATTTAAAGAAAGAAAAGAGATATGGGAAGTGGGAACAACTTTCCACGTAGTCACAATCATCTTCATCATCAAAGTAGTAGGCTATAATGGTGGTGCTTTGCTTTAAGATAAAATAATAGTCCCTCCGTTTTATTTTACTTGACATCTCTATTCTATTAAAAAACAGATTTTTACTTTATTTATATATTTTAATAAATTAAGATATTATTATTTTTACTACTAAATAATTATATTTAATTTAAAAATTCAAAATATTACTTTAATAAAATGCATCCTTAATTAAGATTTTTTGGGTTATGTTAAAAAATGTCCCTCATCTTGATATTTTGTCTCTCATAAGAAGTATCTTATAAAAATACTCTTCATAAAAGGTGTAGTTTGATTCAGCTTAAAATAAAAAAAGACGTTTTTGTAAAATTTTCTTAGGAGGCAAAAGATAAGATCATTACATTTGCTGGGCATTTTAGGTAATTTTTCAAGTTAGGCATTCAAATTAGGGAATTTTACGTGGGTTTGTCGGCAGATGTGTCCAATTTAGATGTGTGCTTTGTTGTCCTTTAAACAGACAATTAACGCAATTTCATGACCAAACGAAAAGCTTCACTTGACCAAATGGAATGCAGATAATTAGATATCGGTTAATTAACTCATTAAGTATGCAGATAATTCATATTTGCATGTAAATGGTGAATAATACAATTTAGACTAAAGTACAATAAACAAATAGACTTACTTGGCGTATAATCATCCCCATGGAGCTTGCAATCAGGACAAAAAGCCACCCCATCTGCAAATAAAACGCAGTTTCGTATAAATCATCAAAAATTTCACAAACAACAAAGACCCTTCTTAGGCGTCGTTCCTGATATAAAGAATGAGATAGATAAAGTTATATCAATATTTACAAGGAATAATTAATTTATTATTTTTATACAAATGATATCATTCGAGACTAACTAATATTTCTAATCAAATAAATAATAAAATAATCTTGTATTTTATTACTATCCTTCTATATCCATACCAAACGTTCCCTTTAGTGTGAACGCCAAGTTCCCATGTGATGGGGGAGGTTGAAAACTGAAAAAAGACTAGTTCCTTAACAGCTCACTTGCCACATGTCACGCTAAATGTTTTGAAGGCAAAGCAGTTGTTGAAAGACGAAAGTAGCCCTCAAATACTTGTCAGCCCATATATTGGAACTATTTCCTCCTCTCCTTTCTTATCAAAATATCAGAAAACATAAGGACATTCCTAAATCTGTTGTTTAGTAATTAGCATTTGATCATCGGAGGAAGAGAAGAATGGGAGACAACACCATGACATGCATAGACATTCTTCTGGCCATAATACTGCCTCCCCTTGGGGTTTTCCTAAAGTTTAAATGCCAGGTTCTGTCTCCTCCTCTGAAATTTACTTCTTTTTTTTAATCAAATTTACTAGTTTGATTAATTCAAATTCATCGACAAAGGTTTAGTTTTGTGGGGGTTAGGATTTTTAAATGGAAGTAAAAAAAATGTTTGGTAATTGTACAAAGAATTAAGGTGCTGATTTCCTTAAATTTTGTAGTGATGTGTATTGAAGATGTATTTTTGTGTAACAGGTGGAGTTCTGGATCTGTGTTTTGCTGACTCTCTTTGGGTGGCTACCTGGTATTGTCTATGCTGTTTGGGTCCTCACAAAATAATCCATCATCATAATTCATATCCCTTTATTATGGTAATTCATCTCATTTTTCAAAAAATTATACAAAATCTATAGGTCAAAATTATTAACTTCGTCACTGCTCCAGTAGCTCAGTTGATTGGTTGGCTACATTCGATTCCCTACATTGTAATCCCCTTCCCATTTTTTTTCCCTTACCCCCAAAACAAAACAAAAAAAAAAAAAAAAAACAAGATCAAACAGCTTAAGATTCTCTCAATTTGCTCAGCAGATATTTTTCATACAATACTACTAGGGTGCTGATGATGAGAAAATTAAAATCATTTCATACAAAAAAAATAAAAAAATCTCTTGCTTAACAGGTGGATATGTGAAGACCATTACCACAAAGTATCTTCATTTGCGCTAATGGAGTATGTAGCTGCCTTTTTTATTTTATTCTTGGTTGTGTTTTTTCCAAGTTTACCCCCTCTGCTTTTGGTTATTTTCTTTTGGGGATTGTTTGATGAAGATATAACGTGGTGTTACTACTGTAAGCATTTGGGATTGTAATGTAACTTCCATTCTGTATTTTATTGGATATAATACGCTAACTAATTGCTGCCACCATTACACTATGGCCTGTTGTTTCATGTTTGTGTTATAGCTGGCATCACTCTAATATTTTATATATTCCGTAGTCTACCACTTAATTTTGTAATGGGGACTGGTGTCATAATTCTCTCTTTTACTAGAAAACACAAATGGGGACAAAACAGCAGTTACACATCAATCATCATCAAAGCAGCAGAGTCACAAAGTGTGGGGTTATGTCTAAATCATTTTACTTTGAAATTAAGAAATAACTAAGCTTTGGATTCTCATTAATCGCTGTTTTTCTGTGTCATATTCGTAAATACTTTGGGTGATCCCTAAAAGAAAAAGAAGCAAATAAGACTCTTACACAAGTGATTTCCTTTGATATAATGGGCAGAATTCTATTTTAAATCAAAATGAGATGATGCATTTTGGGGACAATAGACATATACCCATAACTCCCCTAAAGCATATCGATCACAGGTAAAAAAGAGCTTCTCGTAAGTGAGATCGCTGGCCCTATCACAAGGCATTGTACATGAAAATCAATGAAATATCCACAGCCTGGGAAGATGAATGAAATTTTACTGATAGATTTCGAAAAAGAGGTTATAACATGAAGAAGACAAGACGCCAGAATTGGGAAATCAAATTCTCTAACACCTCAAGATATTTTCAATGGAAAATATATTACAACAGAGTTCGAGATATATCACAATTCACAAACGAAACATTGTCCCTAGGCCAGCTACGGTCCATGCCTGCACGTTCCTGATAACTCATGTACATGGCCAGAGGAGACGAGGCACTAATCGTTTAAGCGTCAATTTTATGTGGGCAGAAATGGGGGAGAGGCAACTGTCCTAAGGCAGCCTGACTTATAATGGCAGGCAGCCTACTTTGGACCAGAAATAGGTATCCGTTATGTCCTTTTCTTCTCAACCAATGGCTGGCAATTGATGTATTGAAGACATTGGGATGGATGGCTAATAGAATATCTGCACTTGCTTCCAAGTCTGATACAAATAAAATATCTATTCTAGGCCTTAAAGGCTTTTAAACTAATAATTGTAAGTGGGGATGGGCACATGGCAGCACAGCTGTTCTTGCTAGAATATCATAGTAACATGCAGAGACACTTAGTTCCGTCCTACTGTCACATTAATGAGCAAACGATGCACAGAAGCTTTGTTCATTCTTTAAACTGCCATTCACGCCGACACATGGGACAATGTGCTTGAGCAGATTGAGAATTCACCCATTTCAAAATACAATGAAGATGAAATGCATGGTTGCAAGCACCCCATACTGCAAACACAAGTAATTATCAAAGCATTATTAACCTTAAAAAAAGGAACCACTTCCTCATTTTCAAAATCCACTGACATTCCTAAATCTGAAGTTCATTAGCACTTAATCAGAAGTTGTTGAGAAACGGTAGAGAAGGAAGACAGCAAAATGACATGCGTTGAAATACCTGAATTCTTTCATTAACCCTATAAGTAAGTCTACGCATTACTATATACTCTGTGAGTCACACTCAAAGGTCACATTTAAAACCTATTTGGAGAAAAGACAGACATCTTAACCACTGAACTCAGCGAAGGAAAAAAACAGAATGTTCTAGCCCTACATCCTCATCTCTTCTCTTGCATAGAACAAGGCCATTAGAATTGGCTGTCCTGCTAGCAGGATTTTTAAAATCAGAGAAAGTAGTTTTACATTTTCTTTTTCTTATCCAACTTCAAGGAAAGTACATACCCAAACAAGGAGAGAAAAATGTTTTTTCTTGTATTGCAGAAACTTAAAGTGGCGAAGAAATATTCACGGAAATTAAGAGAAGTACATTTTGTACATATCTCAAGGCTGTTGACTTAAGAATCAAAAAACGATTGTGGAAACTATTAAGTTGTGATTTTCTGAAAACTCCTGCTTTACAGGAACTTATACAAGTCATTACTTGCACTTAAGCTTATCTTCATTCCTAAACCCAAATTCAATCTCTAACATGCAAAAAATTTGTTGTTGGCTGGTGGTGGCACAGAGTCATTATTCAAGTTTTCATCAGAGTAGATAGGTAGTCTTCATGGGGAAGAAGTATAACACAAATAAATTCAATACCACAAACGTTTCACAACTAGGGAAAATCAAATGGATACTTAACGATCAATATACAAAATTGAGCCACTAATATGAACAAGTCATAGCAACATATAGTCAAGCAGCTGAAATGCTCTGTAACACAGAGACACAAAATATGTTAATACTAATTCTAAAAGAATACATGATCCGTGACAACTGTTTCTAGTATCTTTTAGTTGACAGCTTATGGTAAAAATATTTGACTAAATACTCAGTAAGCTATTATAACATACCCTATACTAACAATTAACTTAAAAGTCTCTTTCTAAACCTATATTTTGAAAGGTTCACTTCTGTTAACTACAAATTCAAAGGGGGAGAAGTTGTCCTGAGAAAGTCTCTTGTTGGCACATTTAAGACATGTCGTAAACAGAGATGATGCAACAGGATAATTGGACAGCTCCAGATGTATCACAAGTTTCAATTATGTCTGTCTCTGGAACAGCTGCTAACAATGTTACTTGAAAAAGAAACTATATAAGATCGTGATGTTGTCCCTACAACTACATCTAACATGACTATGAGAAACTCCTATTAGAGCTCATGCTTCATAGAACCAACTGCTCTCACTTCAGAGAATCATCAGTTAAAGGAAAGCAGCCTATAACTTTTTTGGTACTTTATTGAACTAAAGCATTAGAAAATTATTTCATAGTATAACCTACCAGCACTAAAAGTTCTTTTCTATTTCATTCATATTTTAAAGATAACATGTTGTTGATGCAAGTGGATGACTCAATTTGATTCACATGTGTTATTTGGATGATTCTTTTGACACCAACTGAGTGTTTAGTAATGAAATCAAACTATAAGGACTCCTAACAAACACAGGACTTGATAAAAGTGGTGTACTAAGGTAAGTACAGTTATAGAAAATGGTGTGCAATTAAAGTAGTATTGTTCTATCCATTGAGTGCTTAACCAAGCTACTGTAGACTGAAGGGATTTTATATAGATTGCAGTGTTAAGTTTTGAGACTATCCATGTTTTTTTCAGTAACACACCTAGGGAGCGGGTTGCCCACTGGAAGGGAGACAGGAGATGGCCATCTCAATGCTAGAAATGCCCCCTATCTTAACTGGATCACGACTCAGAATCTATTCCTACTTGGAGGTTGAGTTAGACCACTATGCATCTAAGAGATTTTACCTTTTACTATATCATTATCCAGTCTTCCACCAAATCAAACGAATTAAAACTAATTATGTGATCCAGTAGGTCAGTGATAAGTACACTAGAATGAAGGACTACAAATATTGTGAAGGAACACTTTATAGCTCTCCTTGTGTTCATGAGTAACATCAATGTAGAAATATGTAAATCTTGAAAACTAGTGCAGGGGAAGTTTTCCCATTTAGTCAAAGACATGATGAATGCACAATTGCATTTTTCTTTTTTCTCTTGGCATATAAGCCTCAATTGGAAGGCACAGAAGAAAAGTCTAGGAATCAAAATATTCTGATGCTTGAATTATTTAACCAATTGCATCAACAATGTTTCTCAAAGTGGAAAGTACAAATACATATTGACAACGTACAGACATATAAGGTACTATGGATATGCAATCAACAAAACATAATATTTTATCAGGTAAATATATTCAAATTGGTGTAACTTATTGGATATGCAGTACACTAGGTTTACATGAGAATGGTTATTCAGTATCTTATATGCTTGAGAAAGCAATTAGGATGAGATAAACAGGCTTACTTAGTGGACAATCATCACCAGGGAGTTTGCAATCAGGACAGCAACCATCAAAAGCCATCCTACATATACCACAAGTTTCATCCTGAGCGTCCCATGTCCATGAAGAAACGGCATGCCATCTGCAATGCACAGGGAATTAACAAAAGTAAGATGAAGTTTAAAGTCCGACAACTATTAAAATACCAAATGTCATGAAGAGGACATACTCTATTCAGGATTCCAGCAAAACACCCAATAGAACAGGTTAAGGAAAACCTCATGATATGCCGACATAGCCCCCAGGAAATATGCCAACATATCCTTCAGCCAAAGCAACTAAATCAACTTGCAACATAATGCTTACCCTCCATTTACTCAAAAAAAAAATCAGAATATACACTTTTGTACCCCAGTGAAATAATCGATCAAATATAAATTAAGTAGATTTTCAAGGGAAAAAAAAGGCTACTGAGAATGCTTCTTTGTAATCCTAACAAGTTCAATGGCTCTACATTCTCCGACAAA
Organism: Solanum clarkiae; assembly: GCA_011800125.2. NCBI lineage: Eukaryota > Viridiplantae > Streptophyta > Magnoliopsida > Solanales > Solanaceae > Solanum > Solanum clarkiae. The sequence goes on along the minus strand of JAABOM020000001.1, from coordinate 32,789,540 downwards.
ATTCAGAAATCAGTGATATTAAAAGGCTGAGATCACAAGATAAACCATATCCAATCACTAGTTACATATTCACACAGAAAATAAACTTTCATATCAAAAATGATTTAGTAACAGTTGATATAATTCATTGCACTTATTATCTGCTCAAGTAACATACATATACCGTATCCTTAATTTAAGCATTTCAAATCAGCGACATTATCACAAAAGGATACGCAAAATCTTGACTTTCATTGGCTCGCTCACTGCAATATCAAGACCACAAAAACGGAAATTCGTAAACTCTATGCTCAAATTGAGAACACACTATAAAGAAAATAAATACATTGGAAGAGAAAATAACCTTTATCTAGGACAAAATTGGTGTGTTAATCTACTGTTTCTGCAAGAAATTTGAACCGAAACGGATCGTTTTAGGGTTTTATATGAACTCTGAAAGTGGCGGAAACACTAGGCCCAGTGCTCAACAGGCCTAGGCTTAAGGCCCAGACTTGAACTAGTCCATATAGCTATCATATGGCCCGTTAATGATTAGGCTCGTTTGATTACTCGAATTTATTTGAAATGTAAAAAGTAAGCTAAATTATTATAGCTGTCAATGACATTTATTTGGATAGGCTTGATATTTTTCTGACGATCGAAAACAACCTTTCTATTTCAATGAGATAGTGAAACGTCTGCATATATTTTACTTTTTTCAAATCCCACTTGTGAGATTTCACTGGGTATGTTGTTGTTGTTGTTATTTTTGGCTTTTGACTTTTAGCTTCTAAGTCATATAATTATGTTAAAAAATGTTATCTTCTATATGTATATTGATGTTTTAAGGTGTTTTGTTATATTAGTTGTTACAATCCTAATTACTACATATAGTAATGTTTGATTAGATACATAATTTATCCTGCTAATTTGACTATTGTAATATATAGGATTGATAAAAGAAAATATTAAAATAACAGTTATATACAAATAGAGAAATAGGTTATATTATTACATATCATGGTATTTGACTGTTGTAAATTTGTAATACATAGCATTGATTTGAAAAAAAAATTAAAGTAACAGTTGCAAAGAGACAAATACTTCACAAGATAAAATGTAAATAGTTTAATGAATATAAATAAATTTTTGAAATTTGTGAAAGTTATATATAAATTGAAGGAAGGAGTATTATTTAAATTTTACTCTAGTTCACTTTTTTCTTGTTTTTAGTTTTCAACATATGAAATTCATTTCGTTGCATCTGTATATATTTTTGCTGGTCCATACATTAGTTATAATTTACTATTTGTCTATAAAATGATGACCTCTAATAAGAAAGAATTTAGTGTTAGGAATGTATAGTTTATCTATTAATTTCTAAATTCATTTTTGTCCATGTATGATGTATCTAATAATTATGTGAGATTTCGTAAAATAACGGTTATAATTTGATTTTAAACTTATCATCATTATCTTTTATACAACTCATTCATTAAAAAGTTTACATGCATCATTGGTCCATCAGATATATGAAAATTGAACACATTATACCCTCTTTGTTGATAAATACTTCACATTATGGATAAGTCATAATAAATTTCAACTCACAATTTATTATAAAATAAACAATAACCAAATCCTTAGAGTTAATTTAAAAAATAAGACTTTTTAATAGACTATTCCACTAATAAAAATAATGTTAACAATGTTATTTTACTAAACTTTATGTTTCTATACAACAAAAAAAAAAAAAAAACTTAGCTTATAATATTACAACTCGGCAGATTAACAAATAGTACTGAATATGGTTGAAAAAAGTATAATTATTTGTTAATTTAGTCTCTATTTCTACACTAGAGTAGAAACGCATTTAAATTTTTAACGGAAAAAGAATGCAGATGAAGCCCTTGTGGTACACTTGGAACAACAAAAATTATGTTGGTCCTGGGTAAATATTTGAGCACTAAATTCTTTCTAAAAATGTTGGATCATCAATTCTTCTTCCAGATATGCAAATAAATACAAAATCTTCCATATTAATTAGTAAACATCTTCATATTTGTATATAACATGACCATTCCAAGCAACAAAGAACACAGAACTCTACATCTACCATATTTTTTCTCCTTTTTTGCATATTTGTTGGGTCCAAGAAAGCAAAAAAAATGACAAGAAAGAAAGTGAAATTAGCCTTCATCACTAATGACTCGGCAAGAAAAGCAACATTCAAGAAAAGGAAGAAGGGTCTGATGAAGAAGGTGAGTGAATTGAGCACCCTTTGTGGGATTGATGCTTGTGCTATTATTTATAGTCCTTATGACACCTCACCAGAAGTGTGGCCAAACACCATGGGAGCTCAACGCGTGCTCGCGGAGTTCAAAAGGATGCCTGAGATGGAACAGAGCAAGAAGATGGTGAATCAAGAGAGTTTTATAAGGCAGAGAATTGCTAAAGCGGGTGAGCAGTTGAAGAAACAGAGCAAAGAGAACAGAGAGAAGGAAATGACTGAAATAATGTACCAGGGGTTGACTGGAAAAGGGCTGCAGAATTTGAATCTGGGAGATTTAAATGATCTTGGATGGGTTATTGACCAAAATTTGAAGGAGGTTTACAAGAGGATTGAGGCAATTAATAAGGGGGCTTCGAGTTCTTCTGCTGCTGCAGTAACTGCAGCAGCATCGCGGGCTTTTGCTCCATCGATGGAACAAAAGCCTGCTGTGGTGGAATTGGGATTAGATGCGATGCAGAGGACACAAACAGAGTGGTTTAATGATTGGATGAATAGCAACACAAGTGATCAGCATATTGGTTATGGACATGGAGAAGAGATGATTTTGCCCAATTTTAATGATAATCAAAATGCTAATATGTGGCCTAATAATTTCTATTCTTAGATCTATCTTTCATTTTATGTTTGCTGCTTCTTTTCTGGATTTTACATCTATCGTTGTTATTTTCTGAATCTGCCACGATGAATATGAATGAATTCTTCCCAAGACATTTCTTATTATATGATTTTTATTTATGGCGGATAAATTTAGATTGATTTTACACTTAGAATAACAATAAATAAAATTGTATTTTGACAGTTTTAATTTGCCCACGCTTGTTAAACAAAATAAAATGCTCCCACTAATATTCTCGACTGGGTGGCACTGTATTTTACTAATAAAATTAACTTCACGAGTTAATTGCCTAGTGATTCGAATTCTTCTTCGACAGTATTATAAAAGCTATTATAAGATATGTAGGCACAAATTCTTATTCAAACATGAACATGCAATGAACAACATTTAACTTTAATTTTCTTGAATAACAAATCGAATTAGAAATTAAGTCCTGACTTTAATCTCCAAACCAAACACAGTAAATTATGAAGATTTTTGTCTCCCAAAAATAAATAGTAAGACGAGTACTTACTAGATAATTAATGTAAAATAGATTGTATTCTGATCCAATAATTTCTCGTATATTCTTAAGAAATTATAAGAAGATAATATTCCACACAAGCATATGTTACAATTGAAAAAACAGCACCCATCGATAGGCCACAAAAAGAAAAAACACTTTGTTAATCAAACAGTATTATATTATGACATTCCAATCCTCTCTTTACAAAATATCATTAGTCCCTCTCCAACACATCCATCTTATTTTAGTGCAAGTGAAATGGTCAAATTAATGACATTAGAACCATATTCTATCTAGACTGAGCTATTTGTCACTAAGAAAAAAAGAATAACCTAATATTCCATTAGCAGGATTAATTTCTCAGTGGTGTTAAAATTAAACTAATTAAGTTTATGCGCCCAACTTGTCCAAATATCGTGTTGGGTTAATTAAATAATGTCATGACGATTGGTGAACACAATTAACTTGTGGACTAGAAAGAAATAATAGAGTATAACAGGAGTATATCATTCTCAATCCACTATCCAATATCCAAATGGTAATTAATTTTCTATCTAAAAGCTTAAAATAAAGAATGAAAAATAATGGATATAGAGAGGATAGGGAGTTTTTTGTGGTCCAATTGGAACAAGCAATTCCTTAAGAAGTTGTCTCGACTTAGATTATACTAACTTGGATTAGAGATGACAAATTGTCCCTCAAATTATAATCTATTTGGACGGATTATTTATATGTTATTTTTTAGTTCAATAAAAAATTGAATTAATATATAGATCAAAGTGATCCATAAATATTTTTGTAACTTTAGAAAAATATTTCTCTCATTTGATAGGTTTTATAAAATCATGACAAAAATTATTCGGAAGTAAAAAGTTATAAAAGAATAAATAAATATATTAAAACTTAATAAGAATTGAATGAGTTAAGTTATAACCCACATCTTAGCTTAATTCATTTTAGGCCAATAAATTTTAAATGAATTGTTCAAACTCGTATATTTGAACTTAAATTGGAAGCCGTCTAAATTTATTATGATTCGCCCATTTAACACCTCTAAATTAAAAAAAAAAAAAGCTCAAATGTGTGGATGAGCTGAGGCCAGAGTAGACATATTGAAGTACGAGACTACAAGTCATAAGTTATTTGGTATACAATGGGGCCGCTATATTATTACGTTATTCAATTCAAATGTCGTGCCATATGCAATATTCTTTTTCCTTCTCGCGAATCACGGGAGCGCCTAACGTCCGGAGGAGCAAAACTCATTTTTCTTTCAGAATAAAGCGGCGCATAAAAAAGGGCTGACCCGTCAAAAGTCCGGTTCCTCTGCCCTTCCCCTAGAATCCACTCCGGGTCGGAGGAGCAACTAGTCAAACTTCTTGAGCAGCCGAGATATTGAACAACGAACATTTGAAACTGTCGAACCAGGCATTCACCAATGAGATTTGTTTATTCGGCGGAAGCCATTGGTAAGAAGCAACTATTCTATCCTGTGAAGATAATGCTCCTAATGAAGGACCACTCCTGAATGCTAGTTCGAACTAAGCTTACTTAGGTTAAATAACATTGGATCAAAATTAATTTAATAATGGTCATAATTCAATCTATTCTTATCAAGTTTTCATTTTTTTTCGTATTTATTTAATTACTCAATTAATTTTTTAATTATAATTATATACAGATTTTGAAAAAATAATATAAAAAAAAATAAGTTTTGCATGAATTAATTAGAGTTATATTTGATACAATTCTCAAATTTAAACATATTAAAGATATAATATTTTTATGAGCTAGACTAAACACATTTGAACCAACAACTTTAAAATGAGTTGATTCAAATATTGTCGACCAAATTAAACTCCTTTTTGACACCCATGCACACTTCATAAATTGTAGTAAACCACGTGTAATTTATTTAGTGAAGGGATGTGTCATGATGAGGTCTAGAATGAATTAATAGGGTCTAGGAATGTATTACTACGTGGGAATTCTGGTTTCTTCTGGAGGCTCAAATTCAACTGAACATTATTCATTCAACCTGATTCTTTGCTTGGATTAATCAACCAAATATATATACTTTTGGTTTAGCTGTATTTAGTAAATTACACTACTAGCCAGTTTAAAATTCTTGTTTAGGCAAGCCCTTGAAGCAGGAATTAAGCCAATAACATGCAAGAAAAGAATAAGAACCATATATGACAAATTCCAACATGAATCTTGGACAAAGAAAACAAACCCTTGAATAAGAAGAAATTAGAGAGGATTAATTCATAGAAATGACAGTGGAAACAATATAATTCAAGAAAAAAGCAATGCACCTATGGCAAAGTCTAAAGTATTAATACTTGTAGAGGTATCTTCTAGACTGTATATTTGGTTTAAGTGAATTATGCCACTATATATCTTTCTGCATCAAATGAAAATGATGTGTGACAGGTTAACATAATCTGAATGAGTGAGATAGAGATTAGATAACCAACCAATCAACCCCCTCTAAATTGTGAACATTTTAATCCAGACATTTGGCTCTACTCGTAAATTCTCTCTTTCACTTTTTCTTTTTACGATTTTTCAAAAATAGCAAATACTTGAAACATAACAAGGCAAAAAATAGTTATAGTTTGCTAAAATCATAATTTGTAGCTACATATTACAGCAGAGAAGCGAGCGAGATTCGAGAGAGTGAGGAGAGAGACAAGCAAGAAAGAGTAAAAAGTGGAGAGAAGTGAATTGTGTGTATATATATATATATATATATATATAGCAATCAAGATTGGGAAAGGGAGAAGAGAGAAGAGTGAGATTGAGAGAGGAAGGAGAGAGGAGTGCGAGAGAGAGCAGAGAGACGAATTGCATATATATACCTATCAACTAATTATATATGCAATTGGTATATATATGTATTTGTATATCTGACAAGAGATTGCAAAGAGAGGGGAAAGAGGCGAGAGAGAAGAAGAGAAAATAGCAACAAAATCCTAACTATAGCAATAAATTGTAATTTTTTCAAACTATAGTGATATAATGCAAATATATATCATATTTTTGTCTAGTTATGAAGTTTACCCTTTTTATTTCCGCCAATATCAAGCCCAAAAAGCATACGTATTATGTGAATTAGTGTTGTATTTAATATTATAATATAATTTTTCACTTTCCTCTCTTATTCTGATGTGGGGTTCATCTAAAATATCATATACATCTCATCTTCATAAGTTTGTCAACTAAAAGACGTGTCAATCCTGCTTGGACTTCCCTTTTTCGGTGTATGTAGGTTAGTAAAAAAGAAAGAGTAGGACCAAAGATCAATATATGCACAAAATATATAGACATATGGCATCTTCTATTTGAACTTATATTAATTCATGCAAGTTGCACCATTCTAATTGGCTGAGAGAATAATCCCCATAATTAGAGGACGAAAAGCAACATAAAAAGAAACTGCGGCAAGATACTGTTGAATGCTTGAAGCCCAAACACAAGGGAGCCTCTAATATCCCTTCATTTGGAACATTGCCTGATTTTGCACTTTCACTTGCACCTATAACATAGTGTCGTCATACGAAGAAATAACTTACAACATGTACTAGCGGAGCCAAAATTTTAATTTAAGGATTTAAAATTTGAAGAAGTAGATATGTGGAATTGCTGAAGGGGATTTGACATCTACAATATATAAATGAAAAATTATTTTAATCATGTATAAATAATATAATTTTCCATCGAAGGAGATTCGAATGAACCTCTGACTAATAGGTGACTCTGCCCCTTAGAGTGTGTTTCGCCTGATCGAAAATATTTTCAACTTCTTTTATTTTTTTGGATTAGTCAAACTTTTTGAATTCTTTTAAAGTAAATAAGTTGAGTTCCTTACGAATAACAAAAACGATTTTCATAGTGATATTCATATTAATTGTTTCCTCCTTCTCTCCAATAATAACGAATTTCATAGTGATATTCATATTGATTGTGTCCTCCTTCTCTCCAATAAATTGGGGCCTACCCCTACCTCCACCCCATTGATTCCCATAGTGTTTCATACCTTAACAAATATTTTCAGAATAAGATTTTTTTTTTTCACTTCTCAAACATTATATGGTGCGAAAAAAAATTTAACTCTTTGCCGGACACACCCTTATTAGTTGAGGTTTTTCAAGATCATCTTTCTCCTCATCAAATGAAAGGTATTTGGTGAAGAAAAATTAATTAAGATTCCACTAGCTGCTAGGAAAGACATTCCTTAGAACAAAACTATAATATGTGTCCTATTTAGCATGCAGAAGAATAGGAACAAGAAATGACCACCCTTCTTCTTGTAAGAAATTAAAGTCTATTGGATTCCCAATGGGCGCATCCAATAGATAATATTCCATTTGGCTCTTGTTTTTCCCTTTAAAGGAGTTTCCTTTGAACGCATGCCACTAAATTGAAAGTTTACAGACTGACCCACCGTACCATTATTGTCTCATCTCAAATTCAACACAAAGTGCAAAATCATCCATTTCATACTATTCACTATTATCACTACCTACTCTAATATGCTTTATTTTTTCAATAATTTAATCACTTTATTCAACAAGATCGTACCCAATATTTTCTAGTTTTATCAATAACGACATTGTGTCGCGCAAATATACATAGAAAATATATATGGAGAATATGATTTAACTTGGAACTTGTTGGTGCATGTGCATCCATTAGTTTGATTTGGTTTAGTTCAATGGTATGTATTATCGATGTTCAATTTTTATATATGTTAAATCAATAATATATATATATATCCCTTAACAATTTGATTTTCAATTTATTCTATAAGAAAATGCTCATAAAATAAATATATGACGTTGTCAACAATGTGGCATGACTGGACAATAATATAACTTTACAAAATGCTCACAAAATAGAAATAGTAGTACCTAACACAAAAAGAACTACAAATACAAGAGTTTGTCTTTGTGAACTCAAAGTCATTGTAAAATTTGAACTGATGTGAAGGCTAAAGGACAACTACAATAACCAGCAAAATAGTGATATTAATATTAATTATATCATATTTATATTTTTATAAGCTAATTTTATCGTCTAATCACATGATTTATCGCTAGTTAACACTAATTTTTTTCCACATGCTCGACACATTTGGAGGAATTCATTTCTTCAACATTTTATTCAAACAAATAATCCCAACTAAATTCGTCTTATTTATGACCCTCACTAAGTCAGCTTACTTTACAACATTATTTTTCCTTGCAACCCAACCAGCCTAGCCCAATGTCCAATTGTTTTTTAACTTAGATATCCAGAAGGAGAATTACTAATAAAATGGTACAACTTAATAAGTTTCTCCAAATTCCTAAAGGACACTCCTTTTAGTATCCTAAAGTTTCTCCTTTTGCATCATGCATCATGATGTTCGTGGGAATTGAACTCATAACCTTAGCTCTGATACCACTTGTTACGAACAAACGTTTATCATTATGCCAAAAGTAATAACGGATAGAAAAGTCATAACTTTATTTCTTAACCAAGCCAACCATCAAAGTGTCACGTTCAATATAACTCCAACCTAGATTATCCTAGTCCCCTCACGGACCTTGCCCCAAGATGTTGGCATTATCGAGCATATATATGACTGTTAAATGAATGATAGTAAGTTGAGAATGATTTTGGTGGGTAGGGTCGTCCACTAGACAGCTCGTGAGATAGAAAATATATGAGAACTTAAAACGGCTATCTCATTCACAAAATAACTTTTGCATTATTTCGAGATTTTGTTGATTATGATGGGCATATACAATTAAAAAAGTATCTAATAATATGCAAATAAAGTCAAACAACCATATCTACTTTAACAGTAAATAAATATATTTTATCCAACAATTGGACATGTCTGCGCATATACTCCCTCTCCGGTCCATTTTTTACTTTTTTATTATTTTAAAAAGAAATTTTTATTTTATATATTTTTTTAACATATCAAAAAAATTTAAATTTTATTTTTTAACATTAATTACTTATTCTCAAATCATTTTTGAAAGACTTACTACTAAACATTAATCAATAAGAATAGTATGGTAAAAGAAGCATATCAATCATCATTTCATTTCTCGATGAATATCAAACTAAATATGACAAGTAAAAATGAACGGAGAGAATATATGCTTTATAGAATAGACTTTTTGTACTATTTCTAAGTTTTAAATAGAGTAAAATAATATCGTGTCGCAAATATTTGTCGTGTTCTCTGTTTGGACATGTTTTATCCAAGAGGGGTAGCCAGCAAATTAAAACTGGATAAGAACGAGTTATTCTACAAAAAATATTCTCATACTTGTGTTACAAAACTTCCAATAAAAGCTTTATAGAATATATAATTTCTAATATATATCGATCTTTCCTTAAGGTAATGTGTATGTGTTTTTATTCACTTTTGTATGATGCAGGGGTTTATTTGTTAGAAATGAAAATTATTCGACTCCATCTGCGGACGAGCTAATAACTTAAACACAAACGGAACTTATCTCTGATCATCTGCATATTATAGAGACAAAGGTCTCTTTTTTCTAGCCGTAATTAGTCTATTATTCCATATTCAACAGATTAATGTTGCCAAAGTTACAAATTAGAGGCGTCAAATTGATGGATTGAGTTGCATTAAATTTGGATGTAAAAATGAGTTGAGTTGATAAATAAGTAAATAGTTAATTCATTCAAAAGTTAATTGAGCTAAAAATGTGGGTTATAATTTAACCGCTCGTGGCCCAATTCTTTTTTTTACAAAATAAGATAAAATTCAGGGTTGGGAAGAGATTACACGATCAAAAATCAAATTCTTACCAATAAGATGGAAGCTTAGATAGCCAATCAACTGAGCTACCATCACAAGAAAAATAACTTTTAATAGCAATGAATATGCACATTAATAAAGAGTGTCAAAACATTTGTCAGGATATAATGTCGTTATAGGCTTTAGCGATGTTTGAAAGTGTTAAATGTAATTTTTACTAGTAATTGACAATTAAATTGTTATCGTTAATTAATGCCACTAAGATCATTTTTGATGTAGTATACTGTTGACATCCCGAAGGCGCAACGTCGCGGCAACTCGATGAAATTTGATAAAATAAATGGGATTTGAATAAT
>JAABOM020000001.1:32762698-32778904 GCA_011800125.2 Solanum clarkiae | reverse complement strand
AAAAGTAAAAGTGAAAAGGAAAAAGTAAAAGTAGAGGTAAAAGTAAAAGTAAAAAGTAAAAAATAAAAGTAGGGGACGCGTGGGGTCGGGAATATATGGATTTTTAAAATACACGATAAATTAAATCAGACCAATTAACATGTATAAACTAAGTTACATAACATCAAAAAAAAATAATAATAATAATAATAAGGAATGCTAAAACACACAAATATTTGAGTTAGGTTGAAAAAACAAAATACCTGTTTTTTAAACCAAAATAGGCTATAGGCCGGTCAAAATTGGGTGTCAACATATACTAAGATTCCTCGCAATGGCTCAATTTTTATCAAGTTTTAATTGTTTTATTTATCCTTTTATTAATTTTTAGTAAATAACTAAACTATTTTCCATTTACTTTTTGCCTTTAAATTTAAAAATGCATTGTCAAAGATATTTTGAAAATTGCTTGTGTGTCAATTTGGACCACACTAAATTTTGATAAGCTAAAATAACTTGAACTAAACTACTAAATGGGCATAATAAACGAGTTATATTTTGATGGGCTAATTTTACCACTACTAAATACTAATGAAAGCATGTATTTGCCATTACAAATGTGTAGCTAATTAAGAAATAAAATGTGTTCCCAAAAAACTAGCGGTTAATTTCTTCTTTTAAAAGAAAATTTGTAACAGCATATTGGGTTGCTTATCTACATTCCATCGGTGCTTTGCATATTTTTCTACCATAGTTATTATGCATCAAATCTTAAAAAGTTGAGATTTGATTATTTTGTTCCTTAGTATTCATGTTCTCCTTTTTATAAGTTTGTTTTTGTTTACCATCGTATCCAATAGTAAAAATTCCTTATATTTTTTGACAAATACTAATAATTAAATTAAACAATCACATTGTATAAACAGCACATTAATTATACATTTTGAGTTAGTTGATTCTTAACTTACTTTCTACTGGCCATTTGGCCGGTGCAATCAGATAGAATTCCTTATACTAAAATATTTACTATAAAACAAAACGTGTATTTCATAAATTATTTCCTGCGTATTATACAAAAATGATACTTCATCTATAAACATCCTTAATTATCACATGTTTATAAATCTAAAGCTTCACTAACATTCTCCCTTAAAAAATTTACAAGTGGTGCCTAATGGATTTCAAATATTAGTAGCATTATTCTTTTTTTCTTTTGAAAGGCAAATTTTGATTCGGAATCCCATTTTCTTTATTTAAAAAAAAAACCCACACAATCATAATTGAACACAGAGACAAAGTCACGTTCAGTCACGATTTTTCCTGGAAGTATAATTTTAATTAATTAGAGTGAGGAATCTAAATGAAATAATAATTAAATCCAACGTGGCATTTTTGGAACATCTGTGTCGACATTTGCAATTTGTTAGTGGGTGTAGATTGAGTGGTGATCACTAGGCCTTGCCATTCTTTTTAATTTTTATATTGATTTCAATTTATATGATGAAATTTATCATGATATTTTCATTACGAAGGAGATAAATTGAGTCCTTTAAAATTTTACCTTTTGTATGATGTGTGATTCGTGTTTAATTCTTTATTTATATACTGTTTAATTTTTCAAAAAAATGAGTGTTATCGAATAATTTCCTACAATTCTTTCTGAGCTATTTTTTAATGTTGTAATAATTCATAAGATTTTAAATTATTATCTAGTGATATTCCCTTATAATGCTCAAACGAATCTTTAGATCGTTATTTAAAAGATCTATAATACGTCAAGAATATAATAAAAGTCATTTACTGAACAACTATTAGGAAAATTACACAACACTAATAAAAAATATAGTCAATTAAAACAGAAATAGAGTAATATGGAAATTTGGCTTTCTTCCGGAGGGCGTGAATTCAAAGAAAGGAAGACCAATTATTTGTTTCTCAATTCCTCTTAGACTAGTTGTATTTAATTAATTACTATCTTAAATCCATCTTTGGACAAACATTATGACAATTTAAAGCCAATTCACTTTGCAGGAAAAAAGAATCAGCTGCAGTTAAAAATAAAAAAAGAAAGAGCTACTCCTATCTTGCTCTTTGCTTCTTCTTTTATCTTATTAAACAATATTAAATATTAAATTAATATGTAGAATTTTTAAAGTTTATTTTTACAAATAAGAATATTCACTTTGATATCATTTATAAATATTTCTCATAGTTTTTATATATTTTAATATATTATTTCAAGTTTACTTTAAAATTTTGAATGGCCCAGTAAATGTTATGATCCATAAATATTTATAACTGTAATAAAGTTCAAATCAAAATCAAATCAATTCTAATGCTAATAAAAAAAACCAATTCAACTATAAAAATAACAATAATGTTGAATATTTGTTATTTAGTTTTACATTGCTAATGGCAAATATGGGCTTTTTTTTTTTTCGAGCGTGCACTTTTTTCAGGAAAAAGAAAAATTCCTCAACCTCTCGTCTTAGAGTTGGAGGTGAATGATAGATGTTAAACACGAATTACCCCTTCTTGTCACATTACTCAAACCCATTTTTACTAACATCAAAATTGCACACAAAACTTTGGATTCTATTAAATATTGATTATTAAGTTATCTTTTAAATATTAAAAAATCTTTAAAATTTTTAAAACGGAACCAAAAATGAAATAGCGCCACAAAAATGCAACAACGGGGATGCGTTAGTATTGGTGGCCATTAAAACTTGTTGATTACTTTCTGTATAATATCTGTTTTCAAAATTATGGATAAATGTACCCAAAATAAGCAAAACTACTGATATCAACCTCACATCACCACTCAATATTGGATCTGTTACTAATCATTGCGCTAAAATATTTAAGCATTGTTTGATATTTATAGTGCATTATAGACCATTTATATGTACATTTTCCCCAAAAAACTTGCTATCAATTATCACTATATTTTAATATAATTTTTTTTTGAACTATCAATATAAATATTCGAACATCCAATATGATTATCATCAAAAGATGTGGTGCAGCGGATGGGCTGTTTCCTCCTTAACTAGAGATTTCGAATCTGAGGTTTGGGAATGAAAAGATCTTTGATAGGAAGTGTTTTCCTCAAATGGAGCCCTATGTGGTACGAACTCGGATATAGTTAGACTCCAATGTATGCACCAAATACCGGATGAGGGGAAAAAAACATCCAACATGATCAATGCTCACAAGTCATTTTCCTTTCCCTTTCCTCTAAACCAGTCTCCCGCCATCCCCACCAATTTTATTTATTTTTTAGAAAAAGATGAGAAGCTACTGGTATTACTTGGCGATTCTCTGTACGAACAAATTAATAGAAATAAATAAACACGTATAGTAGCAAAAATAGCTCCAAAAGAATAAAATGCCCTTAATTTATTCAGAAAATCCCTCCTTTAATTCTTTCCACTTTATTCATTTTTTAAAAAGTTTCTTAAGAAATCCAAATGCCCACACAACAAAAAATTCCCTATGAATCTTGAAAAAAGTGCAAATTAAAGGGAACTCCTGAAAACTGCGTAGTGGAAATTGGTGGGGTTCAATTGTTGAAATAGACAGCACAAGAATGAAGGGACATAAAAAGGATCAATAGAAATTGGCCATCCTTTGTGTGAGTAGAAATCACAGCTGTACATGTATTCCAGAATTCTAAACAACACGCCTAGAGAGCATTTTTAGTGTAAAAGTATATAATACTTGTAGTTGTAGAGGTATCTTATAGCCTGTCTTAGGTTTGTGTGACCCCTGCCACTACGTTTCTACATCGAATACTATTGAAAATGGTGCATGACAAGTCAAGTTCTATAGCCAAACAAGCAAAGGTAAAGTGAGAGACAAATACGAAAGCTATAATTTTGAGTTTATGAATTCTGAGCGCAATTTATTAAATTTTTGATAAATCATCTATAATAGCGATAACATATCCTGCATAATCTTATAAAGGGATTTGGTGAGGATAGTGTGTATCGAGATCTTTCGCCTCGTATTATGTATATATATTAAATACTCCACCTGTACCTAATTAATTGAATTTATGAAACTTTTTGAATATTCAACATATTTGAATTGTTCAAATGTTTTAATCTTTTTTCACATTTGCCCTTTTATTTATTGAAGTTTTATATTTTCTAGAAAATAAATTACACTACATATTTATGATTTTACAAAGGGCAATAGTGTAAACTTTATTTTTGATTGTTTTTTTTTTAATCTGTGTGCATTAATGGGACCGAAAGAGTATATTTTTAAATTATAAATAGAGAAAATACGGAATATGAAATAAATTGATATTCTACTCTGCCCCTAACGAGAGGGAATTACCTTGATGTAAAATTATGGCGATCTTTCGCTTTCTGTTTTCCTAACGTAATTTCTGTGGGCTTAGAAAAATTTTAAATTTTATTTTCCAAAAGCATATGCTTAAAAATAAATTAAGGACACAATGTTTGCCTAATCTTGCTTTATCTGTTATGCTTAGTTGGATTCATGATTAAACACCTTTCCGCCGATTCTTGAATCTGATCTACGGAATAATAGGATTCTAATTATTCTATCTAATACTTCAAGAGAAATATCTTCCTAACAGTAATATATCACAAAACATATTTGTGGTTTAATATACCTAGGAGATTAATTAAAAAATAAGCCAGGTAATTTTCTTAACTCGAACACAATTATTATCTAATAAAGTATATAAAGTTTTTAATCCAACTAATTACCTGTAATTGGAGTGTGATTTCTTTCGTACGTTCAATACTGTAGATTCTTAATTGAGGGGTAAAGATTTTTAGGCCAGAGATGAATATTTATTAGTAGTAAAATCCATGCCATGTTACTTGGAAAGAACAATTTAGACCTTAAGCATCTTATGTTTCTACCTAACTCTTAAGTTGGTACCATTCTATATTAATTCGTTGGTGAGAATAAACCCATAATTGGAGGAGAAAAAAGAGGAATATAAAAAATAAATCATGGCAATATACTCATGAAGTCCAAAGACAATGGAGCCTATAATGTCACTTCCGTAGAAACATTGGTCCAAATTGCACGTTCACTTGTATCAAATGAATTCTCCATGCTTTTGAGTCAATTGCTTGCTATCACTCATGCACTTTAGTGAATTCAATTCAAATTAGTGATTCTATTCTATGAAATTTTCAAATTTGGTCGAGTGCCGCAAATCCGTATTCTCTTCTCTCCTTGTAAAATGTATGCTTACACGCAACGTGTTTCATCTTCAACTTTAATTTCATAATTATATTTCAATAAAAAATAAAAAATATTTGAAATTTATGATCAAATGCCTACTCGATCGTTTCTTTCAATTAGATGATTAGCATTTAGTTCCATCATCATATATCACTATAACATTTTTCATTTAGCAAATTCCTATGAATAACATAACAAAATGAATTGTCAAACACCTGCTGTGTTATATTCTCCTCAAGTAAAAATAAGGGAGAAATATATTGGGGAAATTGCAACGACTGCTAAGAAATCATTTGTGGTCGGTTATATAAGTTCTCATAATCAATATGTGTCCATTTAAACCCATATTAGTCTAATATTATCGTACGATAAATATCTCTAGCACTAGAATATTTAGGGAAATATAAAAGGGAAAACGAAAAATTTTCAGAATGACATGGTTTAGAACAAAGTTAAAGTGTGTTTGTACTATGATGCAAATAGCATGTCCAAGAATTGCAGCAAAAAATGACCACCCTTCTTCTTGGAAGGAAGTCTATTGGATTCAAATATAAAAAAATCAAAGGGGCATTCAACTTATAATATTCCACTTTCTATTTGTTTCCCTCTCAAGAATTTTCCTTTGAACACATACCACTAAATGTAGAAAGCTTATTGACTGACAAGCCGTACCATTATTGCAATAATGTCTCCTCTGATGCTCTGTTTTTAAAATGTAAAAAAAAAATAATTAAAAATATGATTTCGTTCTAGAAACTCCTTTCTAAGTTTCCCAAGATTTTTAGTTGCATTATTATATTGAAACATCGAGTTTCAAAGGAATCTTGTTTTATTTATCTTTTCCCATTTAACTTTTTGATATTCGAGACTTATTATTAACTCACTAGTTATTAATTTGAATTTACACTCGAAGATACAAGACGGAGCAAATCACTCTCTACAAGAAATTTTTTATTATGATGCTTCGAAAGTGAGACCTATAATGAGATGTGAAAGAATCCAAATAATTCACTACGTAATTTTGGGGGTAATAATAACAAAGAGAAACTGCCAAGAACTTTAAGATGTTTAACCATATTTCAAGCTCCTATCTGAATTGTACTACATAAATTAATCCCACAAAAGAAGAAGAGAAAATACTGAAGTTTATTGCGCGCACCAGTGCATGTAATAACAAAGAAAGAAAAATACTAGGATGTGAAGATTTTATTTAGATGTAGTTCCCATCAGAGTGATCTTACTCAGGATTATATTCAAGAAGAAGAAATTAAATTCTCTCTAGCAAATTTCCATATTGAAAAAAAAAAAGTAGGATTATTATTGAACTTTCGAGTTAATTTTATTGGTTTATCGTTACCACCTTTGCCTAATGAAACAGTACTTTCCTGGAAACAGAAGGCATGAACTTTCCAACATAAAATAAGTAAAATATTTACATTGATTCATTATGTTGCGGAATAATAAGTTAATTACACAGAGCCGACTTAATTAAGAGAAACGCAACATTATTAAAGTTTTAATTCTTATAGTATTCAATTATTGTTAAGGAGAAGAGCATATTGTATTTGTTGATTTGGTCGTAAATATAATTAAGTTTATGTAAACGATACATGTATTTGTTGATTTGATCGCGGTATAATTAAGTTCAACTTAATTAAATGGAGTTCTTGTGATATATGCTGCAAAAGGGAAGATTAATAAACTCTTCATGCTTCGGCTGCCTAATGACATAAAGTAGAAGAAAACCAAGAAGAGAGGAAGAAGAAGACATGAAATAATAATAATAATAATAAAGCTTTTGAATATTATAAACAAATCTTGATCACTACATTATTCATCATCATATATTATTTGCAATTCACATACAGGGGAGCAAACTGAGTACTTCACTAACTAAACAAAGAAATAAATTATACAAAGCTATGCCTTATGGAACATAATGAATATATATGGATTGATGTTTAATTTATGGATGAAATTAAATATAATAATCTTGTTGTTCGTCGTTTCGTTGCAGTGTTGATTAATTAGCTTTCAGGGCTACTCCACTTAGCAGTCCTGTTAGAGATGAAAAGAGCAGCCTTGTTATCAATACCTGGATCTGCTACCCATTGACCTCTATCTTCATCACTTGGCCACACTTTGTATGCTTTCACACAATCATCCCTTGAGTAATAATCTTCCCTTCTACTGTTTTTCGATTTAAACAAACCGAAAAATGAAAATCCAGATCTCTTCTTCCCTGCCATAATTGGATTATGTATGATAGACTAGCTGGTTGAAGAAGAATGAATATGAACTAACACTCCTCTTTGTTTGAAGTGATGTTCAATAATGTGTGTTTCTTGGTTTGGAAAATGAATGAGGGGCTCTATTGAATTTATAGTGTGAGGGGATGTTGATCCGAGGGTGGACAATATTCAGGTGCTAATCTGACCGTTGATTTTGATTGATGGTGGTGATTAAATGAAGTGAAATTACATAGGGAAAAAAATGCTTGCTGTTAAAATAACTCCACTCGGACAAAAGAACAAGTCACCAGAACCGCTGCTTCCAAAAGCTGACCAAACATCCTTAATGGGCTACTCATGGTTTCGCTTTTTTGATACCCAAACATCCTAATTAAGGGAAGACGTGGGTCTCCCATAAAAATCTAGCATCTGCGGGATCAGAATTTTTAATTTATATTAAATGAGTTGATAAATAATGTCGAATTAAAATTATTAAGTTTCGATAAATTAATAATTATAATTGTGGCTCTTCCCCTTGGTTCGATGGGGATTTACTTTATTTCTTTTGGAAGAACCATATTGAATAAAGGTATATTTTTTTTACTTGCACATATATAGGAGCACTAAACTTTTGAATTCCACCAACTTAATAAAGCTTCGAGCGCAACAATAAATTAAAACTTATTCAAAAATTGCTTTTAATTACGAATATGGTATATTTGCTTGTATTTATATTTTTGATGCATTAAAATTTCTGATTCTGTTACTGAATGGATTGGCTGGTCATTAGCTTTCTTTTCACTTTCTTTTTCAAACAAATCATTGACGACCCCTCTTTATCGAATTTTTCCCCACTCTGTCAAACGATTCTTGCTTTATGTAGGCGTTTTTACCGGTAAGCAGTGAAGTTGAATTCAAACTTGTCCCACAAATTCAGTCTTCTTTACCTATTAAAAGGTTGCATCTTCTTTTACATACTGCAGTATTGCCTAACTATTGTTTCCAATTTCCCAATATTTGTTGTGTTCTTTCTGCTTATTATTCCTTCGTACATCTTTATTTGTCAATATATTATTTTAAAATGTTAAATATTATTTGTTCAGTTTAAAAAATTGATAAATAATTTATTATTTTATGTTTATTTTATCCTTATTATGAAATAATACATATTCATTTTACAATGTTTATATGATTTATATTTAATAATGATAATTTGATAAAGTTATTTCATTATTTATTAGTTCTTAATTCTTGTGTGAGGTTTTCCGGAAACAGTCGATCTATGTTTTAAACATAGGGGTCAGGCTGCATACATCCGACCTCCTCCTTACCCCGCAATGGGCGAGAGCCTTTGAGGCAATAGGGTAATGTTGTTGTTGTTCTTGTGTGAGGTTAATTCTAAATATCTATGGTTAGACGGAGAGAGCATTTATTAAAATAAGGGGAAAAAAGTTTTAAAAGAATCTTTGTTCTTTTTACGCTGTTTCCAATGACTTTATGGATCTTGCTTGGCAATTAAAAATGCTGTATTTAAAATTGCTTTTACATTATATAAATTGTCATCAATCATTAGAAGTGTGGTTTTCTACCGGAGAAAAAAACCCTTTTGCGTGGAATTATAAGATTAAAAATGGTACGACAGTCAATCTGCATGGTAATATTTATCTCAAAATTTTATAATTATTACCGTGAGATATTATTATATATGTATTTCGATATTTTTCGTTTAGATCTCATTTATCTGTCTAAAATAAAAATACACATAAAATTAGTTTAGCAATGTTGTGTACCTTCTCCACACATGAAGGAATTTATTTGTTAATCAATTTAACCAAAGTAACAGAAGGAGCATGATTGTAATTTGTAAAAATGACAATACCAATAGTATTTCTTCATGAAGTTATAATCATACTTGATAGGAATCATTTAAATAAATATTTTTTTTCCTTTTAGATATTTATTTTTGAAATTTACTGTGCAATATTATTATAAATATTTTAATATGTTATACGTAATATATTTCTACAAAATATTAGTATTACAGAGTATTTGAATATGACTATTATAGAGAGATAATTTTAATTTACACGAATGATCTTGTTATTGATAATTTTAATTTACACGAATGATCTTGTTATTATAGGTAGAAAAATATTACAAAGAGATAACATAATAATAAAAAATCATCACAATGAATGATTATTATAATAAGATTGGAGTACCAACAATAGTAATTAAGGTAGGTTTGCTTTATTGCGTATACAAGTGTTACTTATTTGATAAAAACACGATTACATATAAACTATTAGTACTAATTTCTACAAAATAGATGTGTCCACTAAATATTGGAAAATTCTAGAATTGTCTTAATCTACTAGATACAAAGAGAATATAATGAACTAGTGCCTAAACTAAAGAAATACCTTTAATCACTTCAGCTCATTAAATCACCTCGAAAGAGTTTACAAAGAGAATATAATGAATTACGATACACTAATTTGTTTGATATAATAATCCAAGGTTCAATTAACTAGTGCCTAAACTAAAGAAAGACATACCTTTTTCTTTTAGCAAGTAGGTAGAAAAAATTGCATTTCAAGTATTCAAGCAAATGTAACTTTCATAAGACAAACAGTAGATGACTTTTACTTATTTTACTAAAGTCCTCCTTAATTATTATTTTTTTAAAACCTTTTCTAGTCAATAATGTACCTAACTAAGTAGATACATATATTACATTATTTTGACAAGTTATATCATTTCCAGATAGATGTGAATCAATACCTGACAATATGAAATGTAGAGGAAATAAGAAGTGTGATTATAATAAGGGTAAAGGAAAGAAAACTAATTAATCATATATTCATAGCAATTAAAATAAGGTTAAAGTGGAAAAAAGAGTCAAAAAGGGACTTTTTGTATGTTTGAATACATACATTGTATGATTGGCTGTAGATAGCTTGCACTATTAATTATTGGAAAAAAATTAGGACAAATCTTAAACACTTCTTTTAGAACCTTACAAACGTTAATTGCTTGCAAGCTGTCTAGCTTTAAGGATTCTTATTTAACTCTAACCATTGTTATTATCATAATGTCCTGTCCTTCCACCAACTTAATTCTCCCTTAATTGTACTTCAAACTCTATACGGACCCCTTTTTTCTTCATATTTCACTTTTTTTCCCAATGATATTTCTATATTAGTTAGTGTTTTCTTGCTGTCTTGATCACTTTATTACAATTTAGATGTAGGTAAAGTCACTTTTCTTGAGGAAAAGGAGAAAGAATAATCTGTTAAATAATTAGTTTCATAAGCGTTACAAGTGGGGATTTATTAGGATGAAAAAAAAAATGGCTTAAAAAGTTAAACAAGAGTTTCGCTTATGTGACAAGTGTCGATAATTCATTAGTTCTCGAATTAGAATTAGGAAAGGCCAAAAGTATTTTAGGTAGAAAAACTACGTTACGTTCTTGAATATTTTTTCAGATAATTAACCTTTGGATAAATATTTATATAGATAGGTATTGATTAATTAAGAATTCATACGATCACAAATTAATCCTCTAGTTTCATCATGTATTCTTTAATAGATTTTGTTGAAGCTTGATATGTACATAGTTGCTTAATGCTAAATTAGAAATGAATGAGCTTAGGAAGTGCTATTCATAAGAAGTATTGAAAATACATATCCAAAACTTTTAGATAAGATGAACACATACGCACTTTAATAGTATTTGGGTAGGCAAAATTCACATACTTTGGCTCATAGAAGAAATTAGACTCACACATAAAAGTGTGTTGAAAATAGCTCAATCGTGTATTAATTAAAGAGGAATTTTCATAAATAGCTTAGTCATGAATCTATTTTAGGTCAGAATAGCTAAAATTTAGGTAATTACATTTTGTAAGTATAACTATAAAAGTGTTTTTATATTTCACTAGACAATTCATACAACATAATTCACTATACAATTCAATGTTTATATATTTCACTGTATCATTCGCGCACAATGTTTGTATATTTTGTTATACATTTCACAATGCTCGTATATTTCACTATATAATTCGCGCACAACATTTGTATATATTTTGCTATACAATTTGCAGTGTTTGTATATTTTGCTATATAATTCGTGCACAACGTTTGTATAATTGATACAGTTTAGGCATTGTATAATTAGCAGGTACATTTGTATTATTGAGCTATTTTTGTATAAACTCAAAAGTTTAGATAAAATGAATACCTACACACTTTAATAATATTATAATAGACAATAGTCACATATTGTTTTAGCTCACAGAAGAAATTAGATTCGCACGTAAAAGTGCATGTTGAAAATAGCTCAATCGCGTATTAATTAATTGTATCGAAGAAGGTCTATTTTCATATATTCCTTGTAACATTATGGATTAGTATTTGCTACATAAGTAAAGTTTTGAGAAGGGGTCCATCAATCCCTCCATGGGATCTCCATACAGTCTTCCCTAGTCTTGTTCATATCTCAATAATTATTTGTTTAATCTTAAAAAGTGATACTTTTTCATATTTTATACTAGTAGTAGATAGATAATGAGTAGAATTGTGCCTTATAAGCTACAAGCCTACAGCAAATCTTACTCCAAAAGAAAAAAGTAGATAAACAAATATCCCCTTTT
This sequence comes from Solanum clarkiae, assembly GCA_011800125.2. Classification (NCBI taxonomy): domain Eukaryota; kingdom Viridiplantae; phylum Streptophyta; class Magnoliopsida; order Solanales; family Solanaceae; genus Solanum; species Solanum clarkiae. The sequence continues at coordinate 32,766,801 of JAABOM020000001.1, read as the reverse complement.
CCATGGAAATGCCAATTTTTGGACCACACCACAAACACAATATATAATGAGGATTGGGCATCAGCCCTTGGCTTTAAGCTTTTCTAGTTTAATTAATTAGCACTTCAATTTAATAAATTTCTTTAAGAATCGTATAAACTTTTGCATATCAATGGTAATTAGCATGTTTGGCATGAATTGCGTGCAATTCACTAGAAATTTCAATTTCTAGATGGCATCCTACCAACTTCATTTTAATTAGTTTCGTAAAAATTATCAATTATCCAGAATGACGCGCTTTATTTGATTCTTGAAAGTTAATTTTCTCTTTTTAAATTTTTAATGCAGAATATAATTAGATGAAATCGCATTAAGAATAAATTATAATATATGATTGTATGTAAAAGTTACTTGTCTTTAAAGATGCCTCCTAACTCGTCAACGTTTTTTTTCTTATAACAATAAAAAAAATTTAGATACTATTTTATGCTAAATACGATGACTGTATATTTTTGTTCAGAAAATATCTCTTGAAATATCACTAAAATATACATTAAATTAGAAACTTCTAATTCTTTCTTTATGCCAAATGCGTGAATTAACAAGTAACTTTATACATTTTTGACGCATAACCTATTGAATTATAATAACATAAGAAGAGGGAAAGAAAAACAAGAAAGAGCCTAATTGAATTGACTTATTATAAATTCTTTTAAAAAAATAATTTCAAAGTAAGTTTGTAATATTTAGATAAAAATTTTTTAAAAAATTAAATACTTCTTTTAATTCAAAATAATAAAAATAAGTCAAAAGCTTATCCAAACACACTTCCATTTATTTCAACTACACCCTTGTATATTATTTTAGATGTGTAAAATTTGAATTCATGAATTATTGAAGAATATTAAAAGTAAAAAAGAAAAAGAAAAAAGAATTGTTCTCCGGGTGTTAGATTTGGGTCAAATCGGATGGACCCGGAAACACTACACCCGTGAGACGAGCACAACGTGGCAAAATCTCAAGGAACAAGTGCCGCAACTATGTGTCTATTGGGTAAGCTTAACCCTAGATTTTTGCCCTTTCTCTTTCGCTCAAACAAACGTTGAATCCGTTACAGACAATTGTGGAGCTAACTGTGATTCTTCTCAGCTACAGAACCGATATTCTTTCAATCAGGTACGGATTCCTCGTTATTTGGGTTTATTTCCCTTCGATTTCTGTTCGTACACGTCCAGAATACGAACAAAGCTCTAGTTTTTCTGATGTACCACTCCGGCGTAGACCTGGACCTAATGAATCGTTGAAACTGAAGTCCGTGTTTGGTTTCTGCTATATCATTGAAATCTTACAAATTATAGGACTATTTTGTTATGCAATGTTCTGTTTGCCAATTTTGATTGCTTTATGGATTTGTGGTCTATTTTATCCGATTGATTGAAGGTTAGCGTAAAACGGCTAGTGATAAAGATTTTGCCAAGAAACTGTATTCTGAATCATTTTTTCTTTTGGTATAGAGTTGAGATACTTGTCTGAGGAAATTATTTCTTTCAACTATATAATACCAGAAAATGATTTCTTCAAATAATTATACAATATACGAAAGCATCTTAACTAATAGAATGTGTGTATTGTTTTTATGTAACGTGGTAGAAAGGACCATGTGACCTTTTGAGCATTCTGGAACTTAGACTTGGTTCAGTTTTGCCACTTTCTCACTTTGTTTACTTGTGGCAACATTTCTTTCTTTTGTACACTGGCAAGTAACTTTGTTGTTTGCTCTGTGTGAATAGTGATATCATATAGTTATGGATGATAGATGGTTCAATGGTAGGACAGACATGGGCATGAGAGATAGACGCCAGCAAGAAATGGCAGAGGTAAGAGCTAGAATGCTGATTGTACTTACTTTGTGACTTGGCTTTTTTCTTCATTCAACATGGATAGCATGGATCTCTTTGTTTATTTCCACTTTATTGGTTTTTCCTATTACTTTCTCTGGTATCTTATTTAGAAATTCATTTAGGATGACTTCTTATAGTATGAAGATTCTTTTGCAATATGGAGAAGTCTCAATAATACAGACTCAAGCCTTTTCCTTTCTCCTTGTATTTTATTTTTAAAAGAAGAGAAGTAAGATAAATATGATAGGTGCTTTGTAGTCAACTTACTTGTAAGGAATTACGTATGCTTATGAATTTTAGTTTATTTCAACTCTGCTATATTCTGTGACTTGTTCAGTTTTTATGAACATGGATAAATCTTGATATTCAGTTATTTTAATTAATAAAGTTGTATCTCAACTCTTTGAAACATAGGCTGATGAGGCTTCTGTTCTAGAGGATCTCGCTGAAGATTTTCGACTTCCTATTAGTCATAGACCGACAGAAAATGTAGACCTGGAAAATGTGGAACAAGCATCTTTAGATACACAGTTGACATCCTCTAACATTGGATTCAGGCTTCTTCAGAAGATGGGTTGGAAAGGGAAAGGTCTTGGGAAAAATGAGCAAGGTAAGGTTACTTGTTCGAAATTGCTTGACATTTCTTTCTACCTTCTTAAGTTGCATCTGCTGCAATGTATCCATGCGCATTAAGTAGTTCTGATTAATTTCCTCCTTTTGGTTACTAGGAATTACTGAGCCAATAAAATCAGGGATGCGAGATCCAAAGTTGGGTATCGGAAAGCAAGAGGAAGATGATTATTTTACAGCAGAAGAAAATATTCAAAGACGTAAGCTTGATATTGAACTTGAGGAGACTGAGGAACTTGCCAAAAAACGGGAGGTATGCCTTTTACACTTTTAGGGTAGCTGTTAAATATGTTGCACTGGACTATTTGAGTTTGATATTTTACTTTTCCTGAAACATACATCTAATAACAGAAGGCAGCATATAGCATATATGTGTGTCTTTTGATGGGAATGGTATATAAGGGGATACCAACTTTGGAAGATCTTGAGAATTTCGTGCAGTTTTTATTACCTGGTGGCTTCTACTGCCTGCTTCCTGCACATTATGAAAATCCAGGTTTTAGCAGAACGCGAGCACAAAATTGAAACGGATGTGAAGGAAATACGCAAGACTTTTTTCTGTGAGCTGTGCAACAAGCAATATAAATTAGCAATGGAGTTTGAAGCTCACCTAAGTTCATATGATCACAATCACAGGAAGGTGACCTTTCATTAAAATCTCAAAATATTTTTCAGTTCTTTGATGTTATCTTCATTGTTATCCATCCGGAAATTTGTTTATTATCTTCATTCTACTCCTTTAATCCTAATCTAACCTTCTATTACTATTCTAGCGCTTCAAGGAAATGAGAGAAATGCATGGAAGTAGCCGGGATGATAGGCAGAAAAGAGAACAGCTACGTGAAGAGAGGGAGATGGCGAAATTCGCTCAAATGTATGATATTTCCCGTTCAGGCCATTCTGCATCTTTTTTTAATTTTTTGGGATAAAGCTAACATTTTTCTGCATCTATTTTATGATGCGGTGGTATGTGTTTTCTTGCTGATGATCTGTGTTTGCTTTTACTGATACTAGGGCTGCCAATAAGAAGCAGCAAGAACAGCAAACACCAGAGGAAGCAGCAAACATTCCAGCCTCTTCCATGGTTAGAACTGCAACTGCTCTTGCAGATCAAGATCAGAGGAAGACTTTGAAGTTTGGATTTTCTGCGAAAGGAGGCTCGTCAAAGGTACTTATTAATGATTATCTCAGCTACTTTTGGTCTCTTTATATACCCTTTTAATTTTATTTTTCTTGCTTTTCAATTCAGTGCAAGGAGATATTAGAAACTTCTAATCCTTAATTAGAAATGGTGAGAGAGAAAAAAGATGCTTCATGACTTGGTAGATTACTGATTATCTCAGATACTTTTGGTTTTCAATTCAGTGCAAGGAGCTATTAGAAAATCCTTAATTAAAAATGTTGAGAGAGAAACAAGTTGCTTCATGACTTTGTAGTTCAGTTTGTGCTTTGAACTCCTTTCCTTCACTATTTCATGGCAGTGAGCAAAAAGATAAGTACTTGAGTTCTAGAGATCAAAGTATAAAACATGTGCGCGTGCATGCACGTGATTTTATATATATATATATACACCTACATATATATATGTGTGTG
>JAABOM020000001.1:32750383-32762598 GCA_011800125.2 Solanum clarkiae | reverse complement strand
GAGAGAGAGAGAGAGAGGGAGAGAGAGAGAGAGAGAGAGAGAGAGAGAGAGAGAGAGATCATGGGTCAGGGTTGTTTGTGTGGCTGTAATCAGAGCACATATTCCTTTTAGGGACATTCACTTTAATGCCCTATGTATGTCTGAGTTGACATTTTGCGGTAATATCACATTCTTGCCTCCTCCCAATGTTTTTTTTTTTTAATTTCAGTTTTGTAAGCAACATGGACAGGTAGTACCCTACATCTGTTGTTTGATTTCTTCATCATACTATGCTAATTTAAGAAGCATACAGGAAACTGCTAAAGAATTCTAAGATCATGGCGGGACATAGAGAGTATGTATTATGACACTAAGTTTTTGACATTTTGTATTCGAGTAGTTTTTTTTCGTAAAAGATATTCGAGTAGATATCCCCTACTCATTGTGAATTAGCTTCTAAAGCATGGATATGTTGTCAGATTCATGGGTGTAACTAGGGATCACCCGATTGGTTTATTTGCTTTTATGATGTGGTGTCCAAGCCAGCTTGTGCACACCTGGACTATTCCGCCAGGTATCTGCTACCTCCCACCAACAAGTACTGGGTAACTTTGCCCCACCAACGCTTAGGCAGACCGGAAGGAATCACCTAGTATTCTTTGTCCCACTAGGACACACCTTGGGTGCATAACAAGGGAGCACTCAATTGATTTGTTCAGTATCCTTGTGAACTTGCTAGGTTGGTTGTGACATCCTGCAGAAATATTATGCAACTCGATCAGGATTTTTCTAGTGGATCATGATTGCTGTCCGTGAAGATTATCTTTAATAGAAAAGATAAGTTATGCTAGTATAATATGAAAGTAGGAACTCCATATTTCACAGACCTCTTAGACATGTGGAACGCATTGTGAGATATGCTGCCTGGTTGGGGTACTTATGTTGCCTCTTCCCAGCGTCCCTCAAAGAAGTACTCAGATGGTGACCTCTAAGCATCATTAATGTGGAGACATGCTTCAAATGCACTCAACTAGTCATTTACCTATTTTTGGACAGGAAATGAAAACAAGTGAATTTCTTTATCTTGTTCTTCTAGGTCTCTGGAAAATGATTTGGTTGATCTATAATTGATCCTGAACTTCTTGCTCCTTCCTTTTCCATTAGGCGACAACCTTGGTTAACAAATCTGCAAAGAAGCCAAAAGTAACTGTTGCATCTGTCTTCAGCAATGAGAGCGACGAGGAGTAACTGTGCATCTACGCAAGCCTGGTGTCTGTGAAGACCAGTGAATGAAAGATACTGAACCTGAATGAAATTTCTGTTGTTGGTATATTATGTCTTTGTACATTGTAATCCTTTTTATCCATTTGGTGTCATGACTGGAGGATATTGGTCCCTGAGCGGACTCGATGGCTAGATAGATACCACATAATCTGTATTTCTATGACTTAGAACATGTTACACGAGATTTATGAGGTAAAATTTGTGTTTTACATTGTATTTTTGCCCTTTGATTCTGTTATTATGTGTGGGGGGAGTGAATATTACAGTAAGAGAAAAAGAGTGGATTGACAAATCTGTGACTTCGAGTGGTATTAAGGTAGGACTCAGGAACGATAATTTTGAGGTTAGCCTCTCATTTTGTTTAGTAGGCAAAATGTCGCTTATTGTCTGTTTGGGAGTTATGGAAATTTTGAGGTTGGCCTCTCTTTCTTTTGCTTGCTCTATACGTTTTTTTAATCCCAAAATGTCCCTAAATTTTGCCTTCCCAAAAAGGAAATTTAAGTTAAAATTTGAAATTTTCAAGGAGATGATTGTTTGGAGGAGGTTACTGGTTGTTAGAAGTTACAAATGGATGATACAGATTTCTCTTTGAATAATTGAACTTTTCCAAGGGTATCCTCAGTAAACTAGACTTGAGTACAAAAGTTGCAAAACAAATATTTAGAGGTGATGTCAAAAAAAGTATATGTTGGAAGTTCTTAATTTGCTTTCTTTGTTAGTCCATCCCAAAACACTTAAAACTAAGATTTCAAACAACTATCCAAACGTTATCACACAACATCCAACTTAATGATCTATTCAGAGTATTTACTCATTGAACTCCGAACAAGTAGATCGTTTGGAGTACCTTACCACGAGATACCATCAGTGTAAAATATGCCATAGGCCTGATTATTCCAAAACATCACATGCAAGAAATTGAAATAAGTATCTTGCATTTTATCGACTCTACTTGTAGAAGGACCAAGTCATAACTACTGCAACTGAGCATATAGTATTTAGAAATGCACAAGGTTTATAGCCTATTAGGATTGGCACGACAACCAGTGTGCCATACTATGGTCAGATACAAAACAATAACATAGCAGTATCATTCATCTCTTTACAATACTTCCACCATTCTACGAAATAACTAGTGGCGTGTAATTACAAAGAAAGTCTATTATGCGGCTTCAGCAAAACCCACTCGGGATTTACCATAGTCAAACACAGTGTGATATGGCCCCATGAATACATCTCCAAGAATCCTGCGAGTACATAAATGAACATCATTTAAATGAAATAGAAAGTGTTGTGTTTGTATGAAACACGATTCTCTAGTTTCTGCTTAGAGTAATGTAGTAGTATGAATTTAGTCAATTGACTTCATTGATGCTTGTAAGTGCAAGGATAACATACCAAAGAGGCCCGCGAGGTGGTGGCACATCCAGAGCAGCAAATCCACTGACACAAATTGTAGCAATCCCATTTCCAGTTTTAAGAATATACTGTCAACCAAAGTTTTTAGCAAATGTCTTTAGTATCAAAGGCATTTCATAACAATGTTACACAGCAAGTTCAGTTGCAGTTGGTCTTGATCGATCACATTGTCTTAGTAAAGTTGCTCATCCCTTCACAATTTCCAATTTCTTTTTGAATCATATTTAATGTAGCCTTAGCTGAATTCAAGCTCGTTGGATATATACAGTTAAGGTATTGCTCCCAAACTACGTTATTGTAGCAGGGGTTCAGTGATGTGTTCTTGCTAGCATATCCATCAAAATATTAGTAGAATATTTCTTTTAGCTTAAATATCATAATATTAGTAGTACTTGACTACCATATTCTATTCCATAGCAAATAAGACAGTGAACCACCTCTCCAGAATACTGGCCAAAATGAAGTAAATCGATATTGACACAACGGAGCAGCCTCTCGCCAACTACATTTAAGCAAATAAGTAGTTTTTTTTTTCCATTTGTTTAGTATCACTTAAGCAAATAGGTAGTTTTACAGATAGGTCAGAATTACAATTTTCTCTAGTTGCTTTCAGATTTACTCAAACCTATGATGACAAAATTGGGGTGCAATATTAAGGTTATGCATCACATACATACATTTCAATGTACTCGAGTGATCTATGTAAGAACACAAACAACAAACATGTGGAGTGGAACCTGTTCTGGAGTGAGCACAAAAGCTTTATCGTCGATAGTGAATGTAATGTTTGGCATGGATGGGATGCTGTTGCAGTCAATTACAGATTCTCCCATTGGACTTGGTAATTTCTCACAAAGCTGTAAAATATCAAAGCTCTAATATTAGGAAAGTTTGATATACTATTTATTGGCTCCTGACATCAGATAAACCTGTGGCTTTTACCTGATTTACATACTCTAAGACTCTCTCTTTTGTCCCCTCCTGTTTGAGCTGGTTCTGCATCCAAACAACTGCCATCTCACAAGCAGTGCACAATGGTGCTTCGCCAACAGAATTTCCTTCAGTTTCCCTTTCAACTACAGTTCTGATATTAGAGCTGCAAGGAATTTGGTTCATTAGTTGAATCACATCTGACATAGCAATCAAAGGACTAAACAGTTGATCTGGAGCACAAGTGATAAAACAACATTCTCAAAACTTCATGCTCATTGTAACCTGTTGGATTTGCAAATCCCACCTTTCAGGTCAATACATATCTTGCTGAGTATTCAAAAATCAGATGACAGTGGAAATCAGATAATACTTGAGGGCTCACATAATAAAAAGTTCAAGAACTTTGGAAGCTCTCATGATTTTTCTGCGCTTATTTGTAATCACAATGGTAATTTCTCAAATATGGGAAGTAGTTAATACTTTTATTCCCTCAAGACCTTTGCTAAAAGCCTCCTCAGTGACATGAGCTTCCAGTCAACTGTGTCATATCAGGAAGAGCAATTAAAACTAGGAAGGGGAGGTTGTACCTCACATGCTGAGCTCCATCAAGATAACATAAACCTGCTTGTGAACAGACTTGATCAGGTCTCACCTGCAGATCATAATAACGTCTTATCCACAAGCACGCTGAGATGTGAAATAAACAAAAGAGGGAAAGGAACAGACCCCTGATACTAGTAAGTCCCAGATGATCTCTCCATACTGTGAAACAATAGTTTTACATTCCGTGCTAACTACTCCTTCTGCCCCAATGGCATGGTTGAGTTGTGTCACGATAGTCTGAAGTTAAAATAAGCCATAAGTTATAACTATTGTTTTAAATAAGGAGATAGTCAAAAAGTCTACGACTCTTGCAGGAATTAACTAAGTCAGGGATAATGGAACATACTGTTGGACCAGCAAGCAGCGATGTTCCAGAATCCACAATAGCAGCACAACCACCTGCACAATAACCTGAAATGGGAAAACATGACCAGAACTTAGTACACTCATTCTCTGTGTTATCCTATAAATTCTCCTTTGAAGAGATGATATTCCTCATTCAGTATTATACTAAGTTTGTTTTTGGCTATTGCGCTACGATAACTTATAAGCCTACAGGCTACATATGTGTGTGAAACTCATGAAAACAGGATAGCAGTAAGGTACTCCCTCAATGTAGTAGAGGTATAACTTATCTTTTCCGATAAACAAATTAGAGGGAAATCTCCATTTCTTGCATGTGATGATCTACTCTTAATTAGCAATTGTGTAGATGATTACATGAGATTAGATGGGAAATACTCACCTGTTGATGCGTTCCCGATAAGGAAATCTCCCATATTAAACTGAAAAGGCAAAGGAAAATAGTTGAAGGAAGATAGCATAACAAATGAGCTGCTTTTAGATCGCACCATCAACCTTCTCCCCCTCCGAAAAACAGCATGCAGGGGATATATAGAAGAAAAGAGCAAATGGAAAAACTTTTCAAATACCTGCCAGTAGCCCTTCTGAGTCAACGGAACATAAGTATGTTCACCCTTAAAGTGCTTTGGATCAACTCCACCAAAAACAAGTTCGCCTCCCTCTTTTGCATTTGCATCGCGGTTAAACCAGAAAGAGAAGACGGGCTCTTTAACAAGATCTTGCCCCACCATATTATACCTATATGTAGATCAGAAGTAAGACAAGCAGACTCCATAAAGCCGAGAAGAAAATGAAACAAGAAATAAATGGTACAACTGAAGTAAAGGCCTAAATTGGGAAGAACTACCAGACAGGTGTAGCATTTCCAACAGAAATTTCCTGGAAGCCAAGCCCTAGTATACCATCAAACTTCGCAATTATGAATGTAATACTTGGTTCTCGTGTCGCCTCAATAAACACCTAAAAAATTGATGTAGAATTGTCATCATTTCAAAAACAGAAAGGATCATGCCATGATATGTCGAAACCAGTTGCCAAACAAGATATTACCTGATCTATAACTACAAGATCACCAACTTGAACATTGTCTACACTGAAATGGCCAGAGATCGATCCAGTTCCATAATGGATTGCACAAGATTTCCCTAGACCATAACAAACAGAAAAATACAATCAGAAAAAACCACATCAAGCTGGAACTGCATCTTGAACTGAAGAAAAGAAATCACTTGGTGAACAATAAATATGAATGGAAAACAAAGATTCTTAGCTACAAAGGAGCATGATGATCACCATCTCTTGTATATGTACTGGATTTGCTCGCCTTGTACTTGGAGTGAAACCAGCATGCAATCTGAGAGCATTTCCAAATTTAAGGAAGAAATTCTGATAAACCAGTGAAGGGACAAAATAACTTCATAGCAATGAGCACAACAACTTACAGAGAAATAGCATTTTGATGATGGAACCCAAAGGTTAGAACTCCCTGTATCAAAGATAACTTTGAATTTCTGAGGAGGTGTACCAATACCAATCTCTCCATAGTATTGGGCATCCAAGTAGTTCTTCAAGGGAACTATATCTAAATCTGAGACATCCGGTTTCTTTTCAATCCCATTCACATACTTCCCATATCTATCTTGTAGTTTGGCTACTCTTGCAGCATTTATGCTATTAACATCCAGGCGGTGCTTCTTCAAACCAATTCTAAGCAAATTACCACAGGAAGCAGGAAGTACAGAGCAAGCAATGGCCCATAAAAGAAGAGCAGCACATAGATGCTTCTTTTCCATGTTTGCAGAGAGCCTGCACTACAATATCAAAGACTTTCAAAAAATACCAAAGTGTGGATAGCAAGATGCTAACACAACACTAAACAGGGATTTCTGTTTTCTACAATGTGATCATATTGTCTTAACATGAGAGAAATCTTAACTCAATCCACAGTAATTTACTTTTTAAAAAATAAAAGACAACAGTAAAGATGCAGAACAGTCAAATCTGTATCGGCAGTACATGTGTATATTGAAGTTTTTCGCAGATATCACACTCTAATTAAATAGAAAAAATGGCATACGTTGAGAATCACAACCTCCCCTAATTACAATGACCAGTTGGCAGAATGATGTATTGATCAGGAATTCTTTTTTATCTGATCGATTTTCATGTAATTCTGTAAACATGTAAGATTCCTACAGAATACTCACAACAACATATTAAGGGGAAAAAATCAGACACCATGATAGGAACTCCTGCATCAATTTTCAATTCTTTATACACCATTTAAGAAGCTAAAGTAAGGAACTAGTGCAGAAACTTTAATTTTTTTCTAATGGGCAGCGTTTCCTGGAGTTTTAGACCGGAGCCTTACTATCATACCTGCCATGCTAAGCTTCAAGGTATATTAACAACAACAGCAACATACCCATACCCAGTGGAATCCCACAAGTAGGGTCTGGAGAGGGTAGAATATACACAGACCTTAACTCTACCTCATAGAGGTAGAGAGGTTATTTCCTGGGAACCCTCTAAGCTTCAAGGTATATTATAAGCTAAAGATAGTTAACCTCACGATGTTCATTTCTCAACTCGCAAGGGTCCTGAAACTATTCTCTATCCCAGATACAATCAACTTTCTATGAAGACTTATTAATCACTTATCATGAACTTAACATATGAAATTTGCTAGCTCCAAGATTAGTTAAAAATTAAAACATCTTATTAATGTTTACCATGTCAATACTTGGGAAATCACAAAAGAAGGCTTGTTTACTCAGAAATTCAGATTTTTATTTTGCATCTCTACCTTATCCAAGATTAAGAAATATAAAGGACCCATCTTTCTTTTTCCTTTTCTTTTTTCTTGAAAGAGTAAAGGAGATTCCTCTCAAATCAAGAAAACGCAACTTTTTAGCCCAAGAACAGAAAATGGACAACATGGGTACAAAAGAAGCAAGTCAAACAACTAGACTATCAAGAAAATGGGGAAAAAAAAACTAAAAAGAGCTAAAAGAAGTTAACAATAAACAAATGATTATCCAGTCTGAACTAATTAGTAGAAACAAAACAGGTGAACCAAAGGAAATATACTACAGAAAGATCAAGATACAACTGGAAAATCACCAGCTGATCATCATCATCATCTTGTACAGCTAAATAAAAAGCACAGATAAGAAGAAACAGATTCAAAGGGTCAAACCTGAAAGAACGAATAAAAAGGAAACCCAGAGATGTTGGAGAAGTTTTTAGATAGAAAGCAGAGAACCCACAAGTATGGAGGAGAGAGTGAACAGATATTTTTTTTTTTCAGTAGATACTGCTATTTGACCTTTTGTCCTTAGAGGGCCGTTTGGATTGGTTCTATTTATAAGTTAAAATTTATAAGTTCACGACATTTGGAATGATTTTTTGTTAAAAAGTATTACTTCCTTTATTTATTGTTAGGAAATTTTGATATTTTAAAATAAGTGAATTATTTATTTTTTAAGGGATGTGTTAGAAATTTTTTTCAATTTTATTCTTTATTAATTAAGTTTCTAAGGTTGAGTTTGTATGAGAAATAAATAATGCATTAAATGAGTGTACAGAGTTTGAAAAGGGTAAAAATAGAAAAATATAATTTTATTTTTGTTTCTTTTTCTTAATATGTGTGAAATGAGAGTATAAATTGAAAACCAAAAATCAAAAGTGCTTTTCATATTTGTCAAGTACGTTCAAAAAATTTTAAAAAGAGTTTAAAAGCAAAAAATAAATCAATTCGAACACCTACTTTTTTTTTTATTTTTGATGGTTTTTTTTCTTTTTCAGCCTATAAAAAATTTTAAAATACTTTTTATGTTTCTCAAACACTTCTAAAATTTTTCAAACTCCACTTACAGAGTTCCACTAAATATGTTATTATTGTAAACACTTCTAAAATTAAAAAAAATAAAATAAAAATTAAGTTACTTAAAATAAATTAATGTAAACACCCACTAATTAGCCAGTAGTACAAAATTAAAGTAAGTGGACCACATGCTGTTTGACACGTGAATCAATTTATTTATAGTGCAAAAAAAGGTGTGCTGGAATGAAGAAGGGAAAATAATAACAGTAGTGAATTAATTACCTTCAAAATGAAAAATATAAAGTACGATATGTATCTCCTGAATTTACATACAGGAATTAAGATCTCTTATTGCTTATAATATACGATAACAATAACATACTTATTATATTAAAAAAAAATTATTAACTAAAATAAATATTTATATATGAAGATATTAAATTTTAAAAAATAGCAAGTGATTATAAAATGAAAAGTCTTTTCTTTTTTCTTTAGATAATTAGCGTGATTGGTGAGAAATATTTTTTTAAAAACAATTTAAAAAGTGATTGGTGAGAAATGAGTGATTCTAGTTTAGTTAACGTGTACGGATGCCGCACTTTCCTCCTCCTCTACTTTTTAATTTGTTTTCAAATTGGTCGGGTGTTCATGTAATATTTATATTCCTTATCCATCGTATCATTCTCTAGTTTTTTTCAAAAATATAACTATTTTCTTTGAATTATTTTAGTTATCATATTTTATATTTTTTAAACTTCAAAATCTATAATCGAAAAATATCAGTATCTTTTTGTGTTTGGTCGTACAGGCGTGCTCGAGGAAAATCACTTGGAAATTTCCTCCGAAGATGCTGACAAACGGATATCAATCATATATTTGCTATGTATCAACTGATGGTAACGTTCACCACAATGTTTCGAAGACTGTTACATTGTTTCATAATATAATATTATTATTTAAATAAATTACATTATTGAATAAATCATTTTTATTTTGACAAACTGATTGATAATCACTAAATTAATTTTAAATATACTTAAGAGGGTACTTTGAACCTACATGTATGATCAACATTTTTGTCACTTTCTTGTTAAGGTCATGAGGTTATACTTAGGTAACAAGTTAAAATAACACACGTGGTACTCTACGCAATTGTTGACTTTAGTTAAACATTACTTAATTGCTTTATGATTAAAAAATATTCCATGTCAAACTTATTTCGATAAAAATCAAAACAATTTATTTATTAAGGGAAGTACATCAATCCATAATATTATTTTCGTCATGTAATAGATAAAGATTTGTGATAATAGTATATTAGTATTATTATATTAATATGGTATTGGAATCTCGAGAATGTGGTCTATCATTTCATGAGGTGATGTTGACCAAAATTAGGGTGTTTTTTTGATAAATGAAGAAAATAGAAGATCGAAGAAAATGAAAAACTTCTTTCACTTCTAAAAGAAAAAGAAAATCTGCTTTTCCAAGAATATGAAATTTAAATTATGATTTGACGGAACCTTCTTTTATTTTGCTGGAATAATGAAGTTTTTAACTAAGTTTTGCAGTTTTTTTTCAAAAGAAGAAGAAACAAACCATTAGAATAAGTAGCTATTAAATCTACTGTAAAAATATAATTAAAATAAAAAGAGTTTATTCATATTTCTCGTCATCATATTCATGTTTAAAGGAATCAAGGTAATCAAATTGTAGGATTTAGGATGGCTAGGGAAGGAAATTGAGACAAAAGATAAAAGTTCATATGCTTAGAATTTTAAATTTTAAATTTAAATGAATTTTGGTATGTTTTGCCAATGTAATACAGAAAATAACACATTAAAATTTATAATGCTTGTAAAACCAACGTACGGAAGATGAAAGGTACAAAAAGGGTTGAGTGCAATAAGCAATAAAATTGTAAATATAATACTACCAGTTAATATTATTAACTTAAATAAAACAAAGCAAAATACTAGGCAAAACGATTGAATTGTGAATATTTAATTAAGAAATTAATATAACTAGTTGTCTATCAAAATAAATAATCCATGTGTTTTCTATTGAGATATATATATAATTTTCAAATATAATTATTTTTTGGCGATCAACTAAAATATGTAACTTTATCTTGTTAAATTGCGACAGTAGTTGTTTCTTCGTTTCAATCACAAATTAATAGGATGGTTTGGGCCTAGACGAGTGACATCAAGATCAAATGGGCCAATAATACCCTTTTCTAATTGAAAAAAGTTAGAAGATTTTTTAAAAAAAATCAAACATTTGAAATATAATAAGATAAAAAAAAATTATAGTTGCTAAAATTATGATTTATAGCTACATATTATAGGAGAGTGTCGAGCAATACAAGAGGAAGGAGAGAGGCAAGAGAGGTCGAGAAAGAGTCGAGAGAGGCGAATCGTATATGTATGTTTGTCAAATTACATGTGTATAACTGTCAAATAATTATATATATGTAACTGATATACATATATATTTGTACATCCATCAAGTGAGATTGAGAGAGGGAGGAGAGAGGCAAGTAAGAGAGGGTTGAGAGGCGAATTATATATGTATACCTATTGAATTGAATATGTATATCTATCAAATAATTGTATATATGCAACTGATATACACATGTATTTATATATCTGGAGATTGCAAAGAGAGAGAGAGGGAGGGAGAGAGGAGAGAGAGATTAATAATATAACCCTAGCTATAGCCATAGATTATAACGTAGTTGTATAATGTAAATACATATCATATGTTTGTCTAGTTACGTAATTTACCCAAAAAAAAGACTTTAACTATAGTTTCGATCAATTATCGAATGCAACTACGGTTGGATTAATTTTACAAAAAATTATATAATTCAATTCCTAATAGTATAAATTCAGAATTTGCATATGCTTATCCCATATATACAATTTATTGATACATTTGAGTTGTATAAATTATGAAAAATTCATAATTGTTAGTTATTTGTGTACAATTTATTGATACAATTAATTTGTATAATTTATTAAAAAAATCACAACTATATATACATAATTAGTATATACTTACCATGTTTGTACAATGACAAGCAAAATATACAAACAAAAATACTACAACGAACGAAACATAGCTATGAAGAGTAACCAAGCAAACTGTTATTAAGGAGCACAATTAAATTATTTCTATTTGCTATTTATGAATTTTGTTCTTTTTAATTTTTTTTTTCTGTAAATATATATATCTATACAAATTTGTTAGAGACTAATCATACATGATAAGTAATATAAAAATATCAAAAAATTTAATGTGAAACTATCTAACTATTCAAATTATTTGATATGTAAGACTATCTAACTATTCAAATTATTTGATATGTTTGAACTACTTATATTATTTTTTTATGAATAAATTGATTTTATTATTAAGTGAGAATTAATCTGCCGCAGCAGACTAGACCATAATCTGTCAGTTCAAAATGGGGTCAAAATTTAATGCACTTTATACGGAGAAAAAAAAGTTATTTTTCATCATTAAATCTTTTCAACGCATTAAAGAGGTCATCATATTGCTCTTTCTCGATCTTCCTTGCCTCTCTCTTTCCTCTCATATTGCTCGACACTCTTTTATAATATGTAGCTATAAATTATAATTTTAGCAACTGTAGTTATTTTTTACCTTATTATATTTCAAATATTTGTTCTTTTTTAAAAATCTTTTTAACTCAAAGAGGTTATCAAAAATGCATGTTTGATATATAATGAAGATTAATATCATATATAATATGAGTTTGCGAAAATTTAATAGTTTTATT
>JAABOM020000001.1:32711915-32722865 GCA_011800125.2 Solanum clarkiae | reverse complement strand
ACCATGTTGTCTTAGGATTCGGAATTGAAGGGATAGAGTGTTTAAATCGTTGTAATCATGAGCCTCAAAGTTAGGATGTGCCTTGTAAATTTGATCCAACATGTCGTCTATTTGTTTCTCAAAATGATAAGCAATGCCAAGTCGCTCAACAATGTCTATGAGATTCAATTTGTCAGCCAATGTTTTCCCACAAGCATCTGATAACATACTCCTTGTTTGTTCCTTCAATGTTTCAATCTCTTGAGCATACTTATCCGCGACCTGTAAATATATAAAATGCATTGTTAAAATGACTGTTGTGTTCCAACAACGGATTATATATATAGCAGCATCAGAAAGGAACTTCCTTAAATACCTGATTGTCGATGGAGAAATAATGGAAACGTTCCCCCCAAAGACTTGGAGAGAAGTCAGCAACAGGGCGAACAATCTGCTCCTCTTCATAGTTACTCATCACTGCAGCAGTTGGGGCCATTAATTCTGAAAAAACGGAGAGAATTTCCTTTCGTTTCTTTTGTTTGTTAGAGAAACTGAACGAGTGGTAATGGAAATGGAAGAGAAGGAAATGAATATTTATAATGAATTAACAATGGTGAGAATCTTTTGTAACAGCTATCAATCTTTCACGTTTAAATACTTGTTGCCGTCTGGTTGCCACACTTGACTATATAGAATTTTTAAGTAAAAAATGGTAGTGTGTTAGACGTTAAATAAAAGTCCATCTTGACTTAGTTTCTTTCTTTGGCGTCTCTTTAGTCCCATTTTCCTTGGGGATTTCAAGTGTCAATTCTGAAAACTACCTACAACATAAAATATTACTACTAGTATGGGAAATTGTATGCTGTGCATTATTTTGTCTGTGGTTTTCTAATTTTTCTTTTTTCCATTATTGCACGTGCATTTGGAATGTTAATATGAGGTCTATTTTGATGGCAGCCAGAATATAATATTGGATTTCGTCGAGTGCATAATGTAGCAACTTTGAATTGAAAATCGAGTGCCCCACTAAAAAATGTAAAATAAAGGACGATATGCAATATTTAATTTAACTTATTGAATTAAACATACATTATTTCCGAAGTTCAAAGATTGATGGCATTATTGAATGATAGAAGAAGCATAAATTAATTTTTTAGTTTTTCCGGTTCAAAGTTGAGGTTTTCTACCATCCTATTTTATTAAGTTAATCTTGAATTTATACAAATTGAAATGTAACTAATTTAGTGGAATAGACAAAATGCAATATTTTTATGTATATTTTTTATTTTCATTGTACGTGTGCTTTTATTTGTTCGATTTAGATAAATTGTCAATTGACGATTTTATTTAAAATTATAGAATATCTCAATTGTATATGGTTTTATATATTTTTATATTCTTATGAAGTAAAATATTACATTTCTCCATCTTTTTGATTTATTATTTTACAAGTAACAAAAGAAAATAAATGACATTTTGTTTGAATAATAACGATGGATTTTGATTTCTGCTTCTTCTACATGATTCACATATCTGTATGTGCTAAATTTCCAAAGATTAATATATTGGCCACTTAAAACAGATAAGAAGTTGAATAAAGTTATTAATTTGAAAGGAAGAATAGGAAGTTGATCAACGTATTTTCATGTCAAATAATGTTGTTGTTCAAACCTCATTACCTTCAAAGTTAATGTAATTTAATACTTAGTATTTGAGTCAAATTTAGGATAATAATTTAAAACGTTAATAATGTGTTGAACTAATGCATGAAATCACATGGAAAGAATAAAAAGAAACATAAACTAATTGGGTCAAATATATGAAAAAAATTTAAAAAATATTAATAGGGATTTTGTTATTATAAAAATCACACACAAAAAAAAATTCTGCGAAGAAAAATTGAGTAATCTTTTAAATTGATATACAATCAACAAAAACTAATATACACAAAATTGGTATGCTAATTAATGAGAGAATAAATCATTAACAAAAGCGCCTGTAGCTCAGTGGATAGAGCCTCTGTTTCCTAAGCAAAAAGTCGTAGGCTAATTTTTTTATTAAATGAAAAAATACATTATTATAATATTTTTTCAATATATGAGATGATTGACAATTTGTAACAAAATGTAAATATTTTTTCAATATATGAGATGATTGACAATTTGTAATAAAATGTACTTTGTTATTCCTCATTTATTTCATTTTAATAGGGATTTAAATCATGTTTGCATTATTATTATTTAAAAAAAAGTCGTATATGATATTAATAAATTTCTTATAAATCTTACACATATGTTACTAATGATAAATGAAAATTAGAATTAGAGAATTATCAAATAAAAAAATATTTTAGTCTTTTTTAGAAATTAAAAAAAGTAAGGATTATGGTATAAAATGAAGTAGATGAAGCTTTAATTTGTACATTAAGATTTGAATTTGTTTTTATTCAGATTTATTTTATATGATAACATTTAAGCCATTTTGTATGTATCTCTATCATTCATAAAGACGTACATAATGTTTTAAGAAATATTTAAAATTAACACAATATTTTTTTCTTTAAATTTGCAATGCCTAACATTTTGAATAATACAAATCATTTTTGTTTTTAACTTGATATATATTTTTCAAATTTTCAGCATCTAAAAATGCTAATTTTTTATCACTAAATGGAATATCAGCAATTTATACATTAAATAGGTCAAATCTTTTTAAAGCAAAAAAAGAAATAACTAGATCCAATTGAGACATTCAATTTTTGAAGTTTAAAGCAATTGACTTGGTCAGTGGTTTTGGACTTGAAGAGGCTACATCGAAGTATGTAATATTGCACATTATTTTCATAACGGGCCGTAATATTTTTTGGTTCATCACGTATTCATATATATTAATATAAAATTTCGATTTTGATTTTTGTGATATATAATTTAATATTTGTATATTTTTTGTTTCTTTGTGCATAAAATATGTTTATATTTAAATTATTTTTAGAAATTATATTATTATTAAATTACGTAATAATTAGGAAGTGGAACAATTAATAATAACAGTAAATTTATAAATATTCACAAGTAAAAGAAAAGAAATGCATATGTATCAATTAGCTGAAGATTAAATGTATTTAGTTAAAATATCACAAGAATTAACATTAAAAGTTATCAACAACAAGTGCACCAGACAGACAATATATTTGCTTTGTTTAAGATCTTATAATTTAAACTAGAAAATAAAAGAAAATCAAGCTAGGTACAAAAAGATGTGATAAATATTATTCAGATGTCAAGAATTATACAAAACGGTTTTAACTATGTGAAACTTCATTTTTCGGTTACTAAATTGACAAATTTAAGTTGCTTAGGTAGATGGAACACAAAAAAAATTCAGTGGTTTAGATCTCAAAGGAGTCCACCAGTAGAGCGATGATGTGAGGTTTTAGAACTTTTTCGGGATGAGTATATCCATCTTGATTATGCTTGTAAGTAACGTCTATAATACGAGCGAGATTGAGAATACGAGCAAGAATTTCTGCAGAGACAGGTGTGGGTCGAAGAATTCCTTCATTTACATCCTTCCATGCTATCTCAGCCATCTCTTGGAATTTTTCCATTGCTACTTCAGTTGATACGTTATAATCCCTCATGTAACACTCAATTCCTGTTGCAATTTGGCCTCTACCCTTCTCAACCTGGAATGGCAATCATAATTTATGTGTGAGTATATGAAATCCATTTGTCTGGAACAACTGCAACTCTTAATTATAAGATAATTTATGTAGGATATAAATTACCTCGTACGTTGCTATGTCATCAACAACTCGGCATAATGTAACGTTGGCTTCAAGAATTTTAGGGTTGGTAGCCAACCATTCGAAATCTTCCCTGGTAACTGACTTCATTCCCAAATAGGATGTGGTAGTTAGCAAGTAATATGTGCTGGTAGCTAATGCATTGCCAAGGTACTCAGAAACTGGCGGCATATATCCCTCAATGAACCATTTTGCTTCCACAAAATAGTTCCTCACAATCTCCTTCATCTGTTTAACAAAAAGCAAGACATTCAACCATCAATATTCTGAGTACAACAAGGAAAAATACAAGTAATTTTAGAAGTCAGCGAGTCGTACTCTTTCTTTTGCGTAGTGGACAACATCAGATCTGCCATCCTTTGACAATTCCTTTTCATAATCATCATAGAGATCCAAAAGAGCCTTATAACTGACTTTCATGTATTCTGGGAGGCGATCCATTTGACTAATATCCCACCTAATTAAAAAGAGAGATTTTTGTAAGTTTCCCTTCTAAGAAATTACCCATCTAATAAATCCATATTGGAGAAGCAAGTTCATACCTCTGTATGGCATCGGTGTAGACCTCGAGTTCCTTTACGATGCCATAAGCATCGAATGTGTCATCTACTATTGAAATCATCGCAATAGTCTTGGCAAGCATGACACGAGCCTGAGAATATTGAGGTTCAGGATACACCCCCATGGTCCAAAAGTAACATTCCACTGCTCTATCCCTAGCATATGGAAGTGTTGTCACAAAATCCAAATCTTTCCACCACCTACAAAATTAAGTACCGATCTCAGGAATATCATCTTACAAATTATTTTTTAATGCGAACAAATTACAGTTTATATTCTTCATTTAGATCAAAATATGAGTATACCTTGACACTTCACTGAGTTCTTGTCTGTGCAACATCTGGATTAAGTTGTAGTCCAATTTTGCAAATCGAAGCAAGGCATCATTCTTGAACTCCTCCTCCTCGTAAATGGAGATGAAGTAGCACGTCTCGACTCTTGGAATACTCTTATGGAGAGATTGCTCAAGGGCATGAGTCACTTGCTTACTCAGAGGAGACTTCAAATGTGGAGTTGCAAACTCAAGATGAGCAGTAGAGAAAGCAAGTGCCTCTTCCAAAATATCTTCTCCATGAGTCCTTACATGTGACGCTTCGTATAAGTTCAATAGACCCCTAATGTCGTTGCTAAGGGATTCCTTGAATTTGCCGTTCGCATCTTGGAATCTGCTGAAAATTTCTGGATCATGAAAAAAAAGCAAAAGATAATTAGTTTTCTATAGCATATGCAAACAATAACATAAAATAAATGGTGCTAGCATGTATATAATGGACATACTTTGGGAGATGTTGTAACCATGTTGTCTTAGGATTCGAAATTGAATGGATAGAGTGTTTAAATCGTTGTAATCATGAGCCTCAAAGTTAGGATCTGCTTTGTAAATTTGATCCAACATGTCTTCTATTTGTTTTTCAAAATGGTAAGCTAACCCAAGGCGCTCAACAATATCTATCAAATTCAATTTTTCAGCCAATGTTTTGCCAGAAGCAGCTGATAACATACTCCTTGTTTGTTCCTTCAAAATCTCAATCTCTTGACCATATTTTTCAGCAACCTGTAGAGTTATTTGAATTAATTGATGATGAGTAACAAAATAATTAAGAGATAGAGAAGGATTTTGTGAGTATTACATACCTGATTGTCGAGAGAAAATGAATGGAAACGATCACCCCAAAGACTTGGAGAGAAATTGGCAACGGGACGAACGATCTCCTCTTCATTAAAGTTAACGGGACTAGCTACAGCCATTTTTTCAAAAAAAGGATATAATTAGCTTGGAAAAAGCAGAAAGCTTTCTATTGTTAGTAGGCAGGAAATTGAAGTGAAAAGGTGTTGATGGAAATGAAAAAGAAGGAATATTGAGTATTTATAGTGGTGGGTGCCTTAATAATTAATTGTAAATCTTTTTCTTTTTAAATTCTTTGTTGCTGCATGTAGTCCATCCGGTTGCCTTACTTTGACTATATACTTAGCTGCTGCTCCCACAGTAAATATCATATACTTAAAAAAAAAAATCAATTTCAAAAATGTGCATTTATCTTTTAACGAGATAATTTATAGCTACACAAATATTTATGATTAATTTTAGATTATAAATTTTAAATTGTTCTTTCTTGTCTTTTGAACTTTATTTCAAATAGAAAAATACGATCACATAAATTGAAACGGATAAAATATATTTTATGAAGTATTTAGTTTTTTTTTTCTTTTAAAAATACTGCTTGTTATAAAGTGCTACATATTGTTGGATGATTCTAAATTTTGAAAAAAAACAACATAAGGGTTAGAAAATGAGTTCTAAATTGAAATTTTATATATAGTATATTTTTTTATATTTAAATATTAAATTTTGTTTAAAATTATTAGATTCTATCAAATTTTTATACTTAATTTCTAGCTCATTCCGCCCTTGCATAGTGTTATAGGTCCATTTTATCTTATGGTATTAAAAAGGTTATATAACTTCAATGCAAACCAATATTAAATTTATAGCATATGATGATGATAATTTAACGTGTCTTTAATTTCTTTCTTTATTCCTTTTGATTCCTTATTTCCTTTCCTGGCGTCTATCTATTTAATTAAGTAATAATATAATAATCAAATCTATAGCATATGATGATGATAATTTAACGTGCCTTTAATTTTCTTTCTTTATTCCTTATGTCCTTCCGTGGCATCTATCTTTTTAATTATAATAATATAATAATTAATTATAGCATACGATGATGATAATTTAATGTGCCTTTAGTTTATTTCTTTATTCCTTTTGATTCCTTATTTCCTTCCGTGGCGTCTATCTTTTTAATTAAGTAATTTCGTTTTTGGAGAAAATTACACGTATAATTATTCACGACATATTTGACTGTTGATTAAAACAAATATGGAATTTACCCCCTTTTTTTTTCTTTTCCATTGGCGTCTGTGTTCTCTCTCTTCAATAATAGGATGTCCTCGAAGGGACGAAGAAATGTCTCTCCTTTTCCTTTTTATAAATTTTTAGGTTTTCTTTTTCTTCAATGACGTCTGTCTTGATCGAATTCAACTTAAAAAAAATAGCATAACATAAAAATCTTAAGATGTATATAGTTGTAGCATGTGTGCATTATTTTATTCTTCAACTTGTTGCTCTTATTGTTCATGAATTTCAACTAGTACCATATATAGTGATCAAGCTAGTGTCATAACATGGATTTTCGAATTTTTTTTAATAATCAAATTTGGATTGAAGATCTGAAATGTGCTTGGCATTTTTGAAGACATATTTCACTTGTTTATTTAAAAAAAAAAAATGACTAATCTCCTAAATATTCATAAATTTGACAGAAATTATTATTTTTATGATGAACTAGATAATAAAAATGTGGGCATCTTTTTTAAGTAGTGATGTAAATTTTTCTCCCCCAAAAGTACGGTGGGGCATAGGCGCATAGCCATTCCAATAAATTAAAAAAATTTCCAAAAATTCAAGATTGATGGCTAATGTTAATGCTGTTCACGTTCAAAGATGAATTATCTATGCCATCGATTTTTACTAAGTTAATGTTGATATTATGCAAATCGAGATGTAACTAATTCAATGGAAGAGATGATATAAAATATTTTATGCACAATTTTCTCCAAACATGCTTTCCTTGATCATGTGATTATTAAAACTTCTTTCCGAGGATGAAATAAAAAATTTAAAGTGGATTATTTTTAACTATGTAAATGTAATTTTTTTTTGCAACGGACGAATAAGAAAATAGTTTGAAATAAATTGAACCAAATGAGAGTTAGGCTGGATATAAAATGTTAAAAGTTAAATTATCGAATCAAATCAAAACTTTTTATAATTTGATATTTGGTATAGTATTCGGGAGTAACATTTTACAATCACGGTATTTGGATTTGGATTTGGATTGGTGTGAATATTAATATCATTTGATATTCGATATTTCTCATATACCGAATCATTTACTTAATGAAGGTCATATATCAACATGTCCAATACTCATTAGTACAAATCCAAAAAGAAACTTAAAGACTAAACATAAATAATCCAAATATATGTCTTTTAGTTGTGTCAATTTACTTTTCTTCATGTCTTCGTATTTGTCGATCTTATATTATATCGTGCTTTCACATAGAAAAAAGAAATAATTGGTACAACACTATAATTTTTGTAATATAATTGGCTACAACTTCAACACAATATTATTGAATAGCATAACAAATCGAAGTTTAATTTATCAATATCAAATACCAAATCAAAATTCAATATTTAATATCTATTTTTACCTATCAATTACTGAATTATAAAAAAGCACACTCTAGATGAGAGTGACTTCAGATATAAAAAAGTGAAATAACTTTGACTCCATTTCAATGTGGCTCCCAATTTTTACTTTTTGGTTAGAATTTTATCTTTGAATGGTAATAGTGATTTTAGGAATAAAATTATAATACTGTTAGAATGATTTATTGTATTAGACATTTGAGCCGAAATTGACATTTTTACACACACTAAAAAGTACATTCTTTATTTATAATTAAGAGGCATGTATTTCCACTAAATCAATAATTAAGGTTTAATTAAATATTTAGTCAAGCAAGGCAACCACTAATGATGGCTGCAATAATCCTAGTTAAGGATATATTTTACAAGAATATTTGAAAAATATGGGCGCTATTTTCATAGTCATACAAAGAGGCTATACAAGCTCTATGTTGTTGGAAGACTCTTATCATTTTCTTAATCAATAATATTTTTTAGTTGTCAAAATAGTTTAGAATGTAAACTCTCCAATATGCTCTTTCAATTGATTTTTAATTTTTAGCAAAATAGTATTATTACATACTATTATGGTTGTTGTTATTGTGAGTTTAGATTTAAATAATTAAAGTAGAGGCTAAATTACAACATTAACAGAGTATTCTATATGGAGTATAGTATATTAATTAAAGATTAATTTAAAAAATTCAAAAAATAATTGAAAAAGTGTGAAAGGATGTAGTGTCAAATCATGTCTTTACTGAGACAATCTTCCTTATATTATTAGTAGTATAGTCATTTTTATAAATTTCTCTATTATAAATGTCTCCCACACACCAAGACAAAATTATTTATTTATATCGTAAACTTTATAAAATAAAATAAAAAACTACACTAAAAATATACAATCTCCCCATCCAAAAAACAGATAATTAAAAAAAAGAAATTATTTTTAAAAAATTTAAATTTGAAGTTTCTATTTTTATTACCTCACCTCGTACCTCGACCTTCCTACTAGCGCCCCTCCCCCACTTACCCCCTAAAAAAATCTTAAATAATATTTTTGAAAAATATTTAAAATTTTAAAATATTCAGTTTTTTTACCCTGTCCTGTACCTGACTCTCCTACCAAGCCCCCTTCCGCCCAAAAAGAAAATTAGAAATTATTTTTGAAAAATACTTTAATTTTGAAACTTTGATTTTTTTATCCATGCCCCCACCACCCACCCACAAAAAATAATTAAAAATTTTATTTTTGAAAAATATTTTCTACTCTCTAATCAAAGTGAAAGATACTTTTCAAAAATATTTATCCATCAATTAAATAATAGAAAGTATTTTAACTTAGAAATCGACTTATTTTCATGAAAAATCAAATGCACCCTAAGTCAAGTAAGGATAACGCATGACGGGTTAAAAACTAGTCAAAGATGATAGCATGGATTCAGTAGCAGGTATTTGGAAAATGTGAAAGACGTCTCCCCTTGTTCCATAGTAGATTTAATTTAAAGTAGAAGAAAAGGCGTCCTGTTCACAAGAATTTAGATACACATGTAATGATAAATTAAAGTGAATACTGCAAGTATATATAAAAGTATAATTCATAAAGAAAAAAACCTGTTACCATATTATAAAGGAGTATTAAATTATTTATAGACCCAATGGCGTAGCCACATATAGCAAATGTTGATCAGTTGAACATTATTTGTGGAATAATTACTTTATAAATATAGCAATTTATATAAAGTAAGATAGATCTAAAATTATTTTTATTTGTGTATATTAAATCTTGAATATCTTTCACGAAATTTCTTACTTTGCCAATATATTAATAGAGCAGCCAGTGATTAGTAAGCAGTATATTGTCAAGTGTGGCAACCGCCAACCGGAATAGTATAGTAATTTATAAAGAATTTCAATCGTGAAAGATGGCCGAGACAAAGGCTCACCATCCATTCATTATTATAAATACTCATTTCCTTCAATTACAACTCCATCATCCCTTGCTCAATTTTCTACTACAAACAAACATAAAATCAAAAGTAAACGAAAGGAAAGGAAATTTTCTCTGCTTTTCGACAAGGACAGAATATCCTAGAAATGGCCCGAGCTGCTGCAGTGATGAGTAACTATGAAAAGGAGCAGATTGTTCGCCCTGTTGCTGACTTCTCTCCAAGTCTTTGGGGGGATCGGTTCCATTATTTCTCCATCGATAATCAGGTACTTGATTAATTTGTTTATTAATATGTATTCTAGTTTTAAGTTCAAAGAACAAATATTTAATCCGTTTAATAATGAAATGCACATATTAATTTTCATTTGAATGAATTAATTCATAGGTTGCGGAGAAGTATGCTCAAGAGATTGAAATATTGAAGGAGCAAACAAGGAGTATGTTGTCAGCTGCGTGTGGAACGACATTGTTTGAGAAATTGAATTTGATTGATATTATTGAGCGACTTGGATTAGCTTACCATTTCGAGACACAAATAGAAGACATGTTGGATCAAATTTACAAAGCAGATCCTAACTTTGAGTCTCATCATTACAACGATTTAAACACTCTATCCCTTCAATTTCGAGTTCTAAGACAACATGGTTACAACATCTCCCAAAGTATGTCCATTACATATATATGCTGCACCATTTATGTTATGTTATTGTTTGTGCGAGAAAACTAATTATCTTTTGCTTTTATTCATGATCCAGAAATTTTCAGCAGATTCCAAGATGCAAATGGCAAATTCAAGGAATCTCTTTGCAATGACACCAAGGGTCTATTGAACTTATACGAAGCTTCACATGTAAGGACTCATGGAGAGGATATTTTAGAAGAGGCACTTGCATTCTC
>JAABOM020000001.1:32684231-32703660 GCA_011800125.2 Solanum clarkiae | reverse complement strand
TTCTGGACGATAGGAGTGTATGCTGAACCTCAATATTCTCAGGCTCGTGTGATGCTGGCTAAGACTATAGCAATGATTTCAATAGTAGATGACACATTTGATGCTTATGGCATCGTAAAAGAACTCGAAGTCTACACTGATGCCATTCAGAGGTACTCGAGCAACATACTTAGTACAACTTTAAATATTTCCCCACAATATATAATCTGAGGAAAACCTGACATCTAACACTAGAAATTTCTCTTTCTTTTTAGATATATAAACTTATCAAATTTATTTCTTTTTCATTTATTAGGTGGGATATTAGCCAAATTGATCGGCTCCCAGATTACATGAAAATCAGCTACAAAGCACTTTTAGATCTCTACAACGACTATGAAACGGAGTTGTCAAAGGATGGAAGATCCCAAGTTGTTCACTATGCGAAAGAAAGAGTACGAATCGACACTTACACCAAGTTAATTCAATATTAATCAACTTATCAACCAATTGTGTAGCTTTTTCTCCTCGTTTTGCTTAAAATGAAATTTATTCTTCGAATATGTATTGATGGTTGTCTGGGCTTCTTGTTGACAGATGAAAGAAATCGTGAGAAACTACTTTGTGGAAGCAAAATGGTTCATCGAAGGATATATGCCACCTGTTTCTGAGTATCTCAGCAATGCATTAGCTACTAGCACTTATTACTTGCTTACGACCACATCCTACTTGGGCATCAAGTCTGCTAACAAGGAAGATTTTGAATGGTTAGCCAAGAACCCTAAAATCCTTGAGGCCAACGTGACCTTGTGTCGAGTCATTGACGACATAGCCACCTATGAGGTTGAGAAAGGTAGAGGTCAGATTGCAACTGGAATTGAGTGTTACATGAGAGATCATGGCGTATCAACAGAAGAGGCAATGGAAAAATTTCAAGAAATGGCCGAGATAGCGTGGAAGGATGTAAATGAAGGAATCCTTCGACCAACTCCCATCTCTACGGAGATTCTCACTCGTATTCTCAATCTTGCACGCATCATTGATGTCACTTACAAGCACAACCAAGATGGATACACTCATCCTGAAAAAGTACTAAAACCTCACATTATCGCCTTGTTAGTAGACTCTATTGAAATTTAAATCATCAGTTGTTGGGTACATCTGAGAGCACTAATTGGTTCCTGGCCACTCAAATAAGTATTTGATTGATGCCTTGTTGAGATCTCTGTTGCTAGCTAGGGCAGGGGCTGCTGGCGATACATGTTATTATGCAGTCAAGTTAATTCCCTAAATTTTTTGTATCATCTTTTGACATTTGAATTCTATTACTTCTTTTATGTACCGAGTCTCTTTTTTATCACCATACTCTCAATCATGAAACTACATGTAAGACAATTGTGATATTATACCGAGACTACTTGTACAAAATTCTGCATACGCTTATAGCGAACAAACGTCCTCAAAAAATATAATGGTCCATACTGACTAGCCCCATCAAAAATAAAATTATTGACTATGATCATTTAATTAGTTTAGCAATTACCTTCCATCTGGAGTTTTGTAAACCATCACAAGTCGATGACAACAATGATTTGTCGCAATAAGGAGTTGAATTTGAATTTGGAGATTCAAAGAATCGTCCATGGAAGATAAGAAGAAACGAAATAATCAATGAAAAGAGGAAGAAATGCTTGAGCGTTACATGCTACTTTGGAGAAAGAAAAAGAGGAAAACTGACTGATAGGAGTAGCTATAGCTGCCATAAGGGATAGAATAGCAAATACCATTAATTACCAGGGTAAAAATTGTAATAACATTGTACAGGTTGGCCAGGACTGAGGACTCCATCCATGGCCATATGAGAATGAACTTGATTTTCCACGAGAGTTGTGATCATCAATGACAAATAAGTGGTAAGAGAAAAGGATGTCATAAACCATGGAACATTGGAACTTGATGACTTTGCCATGATTTCCATTTGCAGCTAGAAATTATAGAAAGTGCAAAAGAATTTTTATACCACCAGGCCATCTACCTTTTGACTTAGAAGGTTTGCTCATAAGGCAAGAGGATCAAAAGTTCAAGACTACCCATTTTCAAAACCATTAAGTGCAACTTCCTAAAACTTAGCATTGAGCCTAGTAAATTGATTCTGCCAGACTATGTTGATCATGTCTTGTATGGCAGTATGAATGTGATATACCACAATATCTGTATGTTTGTGATCTTTGACGAGATCCCTTCACAAGTTGGGCCAATCGTTCACATATTGAAAATCTGAGACAGAGAGAAGCTCTCTCAGAATTAACTGCATAAACTCGTGGATCCACTTCAACTGAATCTAATGTACTTTCTATAACAAAGAAATACTCATGAATCCACAAATGGCAGGAAAATAAGGGGGGTGAAAGGAAGAATAGGAGCATGAACATGCAAATTTTCTTTTGACACGATCCTTGTTATCAACTAAAGGGGTGTCTAAGGATGTAAACTAGTGATCATGGAAATTGACATGAATACCATGAGAAACCAGGGATCCGATACCAGCAGCAGCAAAACTAATGTTATATCGTCCTAAATGCATAAGCATTGGTTTGGGGGAGGGGGGACCCAGTAGTGTTAATTGATACATATATTGATGGAGGATGCATGTATCCGTTGAAGAAAATAAGAGGTGTCATGCTGACCTAGACTCCACTGTTAAAACTAGGAGACGGCAGAAGGATTGGGTGTCAATGCACTTACAGAAACATCATACAAGAAAAGAAATCTAGCGAAGGATACGGTATCATAAACCAAATACTTAACATATGAAGCATAGCTCCAGATATTAAAGATTCAAAACAAGCACTGATGCATATTACAAAAGCTTGAGAATAAGAGCACACTAGAACTAAAATGGAAACTGAAACCTCCTGTAACATAAATCTAACAGTAGTCATCTGTCCAGTTGAAAACATAAATACGACGACAACTTAAAAAGGAAAATTCCAGCCAAAATGGAAACTGGCACGTCCTATATACCCTCCGCCTAATCTTCTATTATCTCTCTAATACTACTAAGACTCACAATGCTATCCTTCTCCAGGACAAGCTTAAAAAAGAAATTTCCCAGGATTCAAATCCAGTGCAACTCTACAACCAGCCAAAATTCTAAAATCTCTTTAGGATCTTACTAGGCCATACTCTGCTAGGATAAATCAAAAGAACATAGCAAAATCACTAATAACAACCTGAGCTGAATAAGAGAATCTCAATTTAGTTTTGAGGTAACATCACAAGTACATGGAAAGGCATAAACATCCTGCAGAAAATGATGCCCACCCTTTCAGTTAGATATCTTCTTTGAGCTTTTGAGATATAAATTTCTTCAAATTGGCACAGGCAAGAGTAGTTTATACGAAGTAAACAAGACTACAAGTTTTCATAGGCTAATATTCATCTTGAATGCATACGCTCAGTATTCTGCTCAGTAGACATTCCTAGGTTCAGATTACTATTCACTCCATTACTTCATCCAGGAAGCAGCTCGAACGAATGCCCCAAAAGAACAGGCAATGCATCCATTCCTTCAACGTTCAGAAGTTAAAATTGGATTCAAGCAAATTTCTACAACAAAGCAAATATCCTTTACAAAAGGAGGGTGAAGTTTATTCTCATGCTTTGCAACTTCGCCGCAATTCAAGTACACTAATAGCAAGCTCAATAGCCAAGAAGTTGATCAATGCCAGCAAAATATGTAAGACAGCATGTAGCAAGGAATCAACAAACTTTTAGGAAAAAAAAAAGCCTGAGCAGATTAGGAAAGCCCTAATGCATGGAAATTGCCTTTCATTAGATAAAAGTATAAAGAACATCTCTACACAAGAAAATACTGAAGAAATACTGTACGGAATAATATCCTTAGTCTAACAAAACAACCCACACCAACCATGCCCCAGCCTTCACATTCAAATCAACTGAATGCCCAGACACTACCCTTTGCGAGCCAAGCAACCTGCGAAAAAAGGCTTTTATGCCACAAGTAATCGCAAAACCATAACTTGATTACACAAATCAACACTTTTGCAACCCCACCTTGATCTTACCAATTTTCTTGCTACAATTATAGCTGAGGAAGACTACCATTCGCTTTCCTAGTACTGGAATTTACCATTCGCTGATTCTGATCCTTTTCAGCCACCATTCCATTGTTTATCACCATCCTTTGTCCATTCTCACACTCCGATTCCCCAGACTTCTCGCCCTCAGCTCCAGTAGCACCGCTTTGATTCTGCACTAATTCTCCCCTGCTAGCAGATGAAGGGGTCACCATTACTACCCCATTCATCTCCACATCCATTGCAGATCCATTACTTTCACCTGGCAATCCCAGCATCGGATTCTGCCCTTTCAAGTCCACAGCATTCAATGCTACTAAAACCTCAGAAGAGCCATCCAATCTATCCGCATTCACGACATTCTCCTCCTCCAATGGCACAGCTGCTACCACCATACTAAGGCACTGATTACTGCCTCTGTTGATCAGATTGCCACAACCCGATGCCTGGGCATTAGAAGGCAATTGCAACACATCCTTCTTCTGCAGCTTATCCCTAGCAGTAAGATAAGCAACATGTTCTAAGGCCTCTCTAGCTCTTTTCCTAGTAAATGCCGCCTCCTTGGCCCTCCTCTCTGCCTCAAGCCTCGCAGCCAAAGCCGCTTTATTCACAGTCCCAGCAGCGATCTTCGCAGCCGCTAACAAAACCTTAGCCGCCTTCATATCAACAACCCTAGATTCCTCATTGCCCAAACCAACATCTTTCCCCTTTTTAAGATAAAAAACAGGGGTATTAGGGTTAACACAAAGGGGACAAAGGTAAGGATGAGGAGGATTGACACCCACACAGGAGTTGTGAGAGAAGGAAAAGCATTTGAAACAAGAAACGAGGCCGTTTGAGGAATTGGGAGGTGGAGGAGAAGGGTAATAAACGAGGAAGCAAGTGGGGCAAAACGATTGAATGTGGAGTCTGAGGACACAGTTGGTGCAAAGTCGACGGAATAATCCTCTGTGGCGGACGTTGTGGAGAAACCACCGTTCCTCGACGTTGCAGTTGCCGCAGGTGGTAGGGACGGGGAGAGGAGCGACGGGGGAATTGCTGGAGAAGTTTTGCTTCGT
Organism: Solanum clarkiae; assembly: GCA_011800125.2. Lineage (NCBI taxonomy): Eukaryota > Viridiplantae > Streptophyta > Magnoliopsida > Solanales > Solanaceae > Solanum > Solanum clarkiae. The sequence goes on along the minus strand of JAABOM020000001.1, from coordinate 32,698,523 downwards.
CATTTTTGAAATCGGAACATGAAAAGGGGGAAAATGAAGAGCAACTTCATGTATATACTGAGAGAGATTCTGAAAATTCGGTATATTTGCTTTCTGGAAAATGAGAGCAAAAGAGGATTCTCAGGGATTTCGAATTAGGGTTTTCTATGTTGGGGATTGTTGAGCAAGACGAGGAGGGAGAGAAAAGATTCCAGCCAAACGACGCCGTTCTAGGGTATATTAGTCTTTTCAGTCTTTAATTACTTGTTTCGCGTGCATGATTAATGACGAAAAAAGCTGTTGGGAAAAAAACTGTTGGCGAAATATCCTCGAATAAGTAATGTAATTTAAAATATTTCAATTCCAAATTATGTAGAGTTAAGTATGATTTAAAACCTTTTTTAAAAAGAATTGTCAAGTAGATATGATGCTAAGATAAAGGTGTGGACATGAACATTAAAAGTTAAAAGGGTTCAGATTGAACGAGAGGTGTTTGCATTGACTTTTTTTAAGTGGCTTTAACATTAAAAATCAAAAGTCATAAATTGGTTATGCATGAAGTGGACGTAAAAGTGAGACTTGACACACAAATTAACCCCAACAGAGATAGATTCAAGTATCATGGGTCTATAATTTAGAAAAGTGGGCAAATCAACAATGATATCACACACCATAATGGTGCGGCGTGGATGAAATGGAGACTTACCTTTGGAGTCTTGTGTGATAAAAATATCGAAACTCAAAGATAAGTTTTATAGAGTGGTAGTTGATCGACATAATCGTATAGGACAAAGTGTTGGCCAATCAAGAATTTTCATGTTCAGAAGATACATGTTGCAAAGACGAGGATGTTGAGGTGGATGTGTAGTCATACTAGGAGTGATAAGATCAAAAATGAGCATATCCGAGATAAGGTGGAAGTGGCCTCCGTGATGGACAAGATGAGGGAAGTGAAACTGAGATAGTTTGATCAAATGAAGAAGAGATGCATTGATGCTCTAGTGATGAGGCACGAGAGGTTAGAGGTAGGACAAAAAGTATTGATAAGAGGTGATAAAGACAGGATATGTTGCAACTTCAAATGATCAAAGACATAACCGTAGATAGAAAGGTGTGAAGAACACATATTTAGGTAAAAGGTTAATAAATAATGTAGTGTTAGCTTTATGAGGATGACGATATTTGTGATGGTATTAGTTGTATTTTGTAGTCCTGCTTTTGTTTTGTAAAATTGTGTATTGTTGTTCTTAATAATCTATCCTATTATCCTATTATGTTGTTTATGGTATTTTGATTAGCACATATCTCTTTTTTTTTTTTTTTTTTTTTTTTTTTTGCTATTTTTGCACTCTTCTTTGTTATTAGCTATATTTTCTTCATTGCCTCCTTTATTTTATGTTAGGATTTACCTCCTTTATTTTGTGTTAGGATTTGTTACATTTGAGTCGAGGAATCTTCAAAAATTACCTCTCTATCTCCGTGAGGTAATGATAAGATTTGCATATATTTTACCTCTTTAAACTTAATTTGTGCGATTTCACCAGGCATGTTATCGTTGTGTTCAAGTAGAGAGTACAAGATTTAAACCAAAAAAAAGAACTCTTGAAAGATTTTACTTTAAAGGATTTTCAAATTAAGAAAGAAAACCAATTTTTACAAAGAAAGGAAATAAGGTGACTCAAAGAGAGTAGTAATTTGTTTCTACCAACAAAGCAAAACTTGGAGAAAAATACACGTATTATGAACCACTCCAAATTACTGAAAGCTAAAAAACATGAAAAGATTTTATGTTTTGAGAGGGCAAACAACAAATTTACATTGAATTGTCACACGAAATGAGCAACTCAGAAATTTCGGATGGAGCCAAAGATTGACTATTTTTTGACCTTGGAGTATGATGGAATAAAGCAAAATGGCTCTTTAACTATCTGCGCTTTTTTTCATTTGTGAAGTAGCAGTTAGTCAATGCAACTTTCGATTCTCCTCATGGGTCATCTGGAAACAGCCGCTTTATGTTTTTAAACATAGGGGTTAGGCTGCGTACATCCGACCCCCCCTCACCCCGCAATTAGCGGGAGCCTTTTGAGGCACTGGGGTATGTTGTTGTTGTTGTTGTTGCAGTTTAAAATACAACGTACAGAAGGTATGAGCTCCTTATATACATGATACGATTTGTGAAATAGCTAAAAGCCTAAAACGAGAAAGCTAGTAACCGCAGAACTCACTATGCAGGACTGGACTGATAAAACAAATTTACAACTCAAAATTGAAATGGATACAACAACATTACCCCAATGTCTCAAAGGCTCCCGCCCATTGTGGGGTAAGGGGGGGTCGGATGTACGCAGCCTGACCCCTATGTTTAAAAACATAGCGCGACTGTTTCCGGAAAATTGAAATGGATACATTAACTATATTTCGGTCACAGCTTGAGTGACTAGCTAAGCAGTGTTCTGATCTTCCTTCTAACTGAGCTAGAACTTCTCCAAGCACGTATTGAGAGAATGTCAAGAGCTGAGCATATCTTGTGCCTTCCAACAGGAAAACATGAATTGAGCTTCGTTAAATGGAGCAGTTCTCAATATCGACAACTACATAGCTGCTCAGCATGTGACACAATTAACATTGATATTGGCCGAATACTATTCACCTGCACTGCAGCAGAGGCAAAAATAAGCTGATTTCTGTCCGTCTTTCTTAGGTGTAGGTGGATGAGTTATCTTACACCCGTTTGTCTCTGTTGGTGTATTACTGATGAGAGTGTAACCTGGCTCAGACAACCACCACAATTATTAAAAAAATATTCACTGGCACTGGTAATGAACTGATAAGAGCAAGAAAGGTATATTTCAATTAATCACTGCTGAGAGAAATCCTAAACACCAGATATTAAGCCAGCTTTCACTGTCACTGCATAACGGATATTGATATTCAGCTGTTCAGCTATTAGGTACAGCAAGACTTCATGAGATCTGCATCATATCAATAGCAGTCCTAAGAGGTAGCAGACATCTTTTTCGACTCTCCTACCTGAGCATAATATAATAAGAAAAACATTGGGTTTGAATAATATATCAAGTTACAGAAGTAAAAGGATAAATCACATATAGATAATTTAATTGTTGAGAGGCTTAAAAGTAGCATTAAATTTCTTAGGAGAGATTAAATTTTGATTGTACATTTTAGGTGGTGCTTTCAACTCACAAAAGTGCAGAGCAAATTAAAGGGAGTCTGCTGTTCTAACTGTAGTCTAGTTGTTCTCATCTTTGCAAGTGAAAGATCAATTTGCGCTTCAACTTTAACATTTTCAACCATCTCTTTCGTAAAGGATAAGGAAGCAATGTAATGCACATACTGGAAATTGAATTTTAAAATGTAAAGTGACGACAGAAAAATGAGTATCATCAGATAAACTTTGAACTACCATACAAGTTTCCCTTTTATAGTTTAACTATCAGAAGACATAGCTTCCTAAAGAATGATAAACAGTATAAACCCTTTGAAGGTAATGTCATCTTTAGATTACACAGATGCTGACAAATAAAATAAAACTAAAATGATTTTCTTTATAAAGTTATCAAAACATCAAAGTGCAAGGCTTACAAGAAATGCAAGAAATAAAATAACAGAAAACTTACTTCTAGGCATGCTTTGAAAAATTGACGAGTCCTTCGAAATTGAAGCAGGTATCTAATAGATGATTTAGAGAATAGAGATGATGAGGAAAAACCGTCAGATAAGCCGTTACACGTCATAATTTTCCTTAGACCACATACATTCTAAGTTTATTCACCATTCTGCCAAATGGATTGCTGGAACAATATCCCAATTATAGTATTATTATCTGTAGTCAGGTCCATCCGATATCCCTAGGCCCTCAGCAAGTATATTGCCAACAGTATCGTGTGTGACAAATATGTTACGGGAAGGCTTTTTGGTATCTGTTTCATCTTCCATAGTGGAACCCAATAATAAAGCATGAGTACTAGCATCAGGAACCCAGCCCTTTTCCAACATCAAATCCAGTAAGAAAGAGGCCTGGTCTTTGTATCCCTCTTTCAAGAGACTATTTATCAGCATATTGTACATGGCTGAACCAACGAGTTCAAATTCTGAGACAAGCTTATCTATTGAAGAAAATAACCTGTGGACCTGAGCATTTTCCACCAGATACTCCAGAAGTTTAGAAAGTGTTTCTGAATTCGGAGATAGACCATGATTAAGCATCAAATCCAAGTATACAGCCAACTTCTCTATATGTCCAAGAGAAATCATGCTCCGAATAAGAATGCAATATGTTTCCCCATCCAGCATGCAACCATCCACGACCATTCTCGAGAGCACTGTAAAGAGATCATTTGTTCTCCCTAAACTGAGTAGGCCTTGCATTATGCTGTTGTAGGCAGTAGGACAACACAGTGTACCACAATAATAAGCAATTGGTAGCAATTTGATTGCTGTAATGGTGTACCCATTAGCACAAAGTCCCTCCACAAGCTTGTCAAACGAAGCTGATTGAAGAGCACATCTCTTTGTTGACATGAAGCAAAATACTTTGGCAGCTTCCTGAATCTTCTCCTTCAGGCAAAGACACTCAATAAGTTGAGCATATGAAACCAAATCCATTAACTCAGATTTGGCCCTAAGTTGATGAAACAACACAAAAGCACTCTCACATTCACCTAATTTGCAGTTGCCAGTGATGAGAGAAGAATATGTAGATGAATCGAGGCTAAAGGAGGAAACAATCATTCTAGCAAGATATTTCAAGGCATCTTTCAGCCTTTTATTATCACACAAGTATTGAATCATGATATTCCAAGAACAATGATCTATGATGTTCCTCTCAAACATTTCATCGAACAGATCTCTTGCCATATTAAAGGTGCCATCATTTAGAGTAGCTTCAAGAAGCGCATTGTAAGGCAATACACTTGCAACTTCTTTGTCATTCAAAAACTCTTTAGCTTCACTCAACCTATTCAATTCACATAATCCATTTATTATACTCATGAACACATCATCATCTGGTCTAACATCACTGTACACCATCTCATCTACAAGCTTTACAGCATCATCCACAAGAAGATTCCAACACAAACACTTAATTATTGCCCCATAAGTTGGTGAATCTGGAAGAAGCTTAGATGCTCTCATCGCAGAAAACAACCTCCTTACTTCATCTAACTTATTCATATCACAAAATAAAGGAATTATATGAGCATAAAAGCTAGAATAATCCGGTTCACACCGAATTCTACACATATCATCTAAAATTACAAGTGCCTCATCCACTCTACCCTTAGCCACAAGTTCACCAATAATTATCTGAAAAGTCCTACCATTAGGTCTACAACCTTTCTTATGAAGTCGTTTGTATTGGTCCAATGCAGCATCAGCGCGATCCGCAGCAAATAAAGCCTCTATCAGATAATTAAGTGTATCTATATTGGGACCAATTCCAGCCTTCACTATCTCTTTATATACAAACAATACATCCTTAAATTCCTTATTTTCCTTGACAAGTGCGCCCAATAATTGATTAAATACAGATATAGAGGGTTTTAAGCTACACAAATTCATACAAGAAAGAACACATAAAGCCTCACTAAGCTTACTATTTCTAACAAACATATTCAGTAAATCCAAAAGAACCTGTTCATAATTTGGGCATTTCTCCTTTACCATCTCATTACAAAATCCTTCAATATATTCTACTTTCCCGGCCATACCTAGCTTCAAGATAATTTGAAAATAAGTATCAGCAGAGTGATGAAACCTTTTCTGAAGGGAAGCCCATTTGAATAACTTCAATGAAGAATCCAAATCAGGTGTGGAATCAAGAACACGAGCTAATGTTTCTGGGTGAAGCTTATTCTTTAAAAATTGAATCTTGGTTTCAAAGTCAGAAGAACTGGTAGAGGGTTGATTGGCTTCTGGGTTGATTTGAATTCTACAAGCACCGGAAAGTGAAGAAAAAGAGGGTTTTGAACAAACCCATTTGGGTATTTTCTGGGGAAGCTTTAAAGTTGAGAGCTTTATCGCCATTGAACTGAATCATGGGAACTAGAAAGGTGAATGGTGAAACCTGAATGAAAAACAGAGCAAACGAAAGAAAACTAGAAAAGGGTCAAAAGAAGACTGCACAAAAGAGGTATTTGCGCTTTAAGGCCATTAACTTTTGGAAGTTAAGAATTAGGTCCCTCATAGTTGTCAAATGTTCATGGTCGACTTGTCAAAATGAAGTTCAGAATCAACAACGTTGCATAGAACGAAGGGAATGTATAACTGGAATTTTATTCCACTTTTTTGTTCGTAATTTAGCTTTAACATGAAAGATGAATTTTTATTTTCTTAATGCTCTTTGTACTCTTAATTAATCAAGCATCAACCTTTCCTCGGTAAAATACTTTACCATTAATGTTGTAAAAATAATTTGTCCACTTCTAGTAAACTTTTATTCTTTTAATAACTTAATAACTCGATTCAACGATATGAAATGCTTTAAATTATTCTCAAAAATTATCTGGTCATTGGCAGAAATAAAAAAAAAATTTCCAGCGAAAAATATTTTGTAGTAGTATTTACGATCCAAATACGTCGGACTGACTAACTTTTGTGTCTATGATTCTAAAAATTTGCATCTAAAAATATCACTCAAAAAGGTTTATTTTTTCATCTTGGGCGTTACAAGTTTTGTTTTTTCGTATTTGGCATTACAAGCTTGGTTAGCCCAATCGACATTTTCTCTGTCTTCTACTATGTTGATCAAAAGGTTTGAGGCAAATTGAAAACATTTTCAGATATGGATGAAATTATTTTGCTGAGTCGTCATTACACATTGCCAAATGCTTGAAGGCAAGTCTTCTTCCTTGTATTCCATCCATTTATACACGTGACTTACACAATTTAATATAAACAACAACGTATCCAATGAAATTCCACAAGTTAGATGCTATTAGAGTCAAGTCCTCGTACCCTACCTCATGGAGGAAACCCGGCCTTAGTGCAACATAGCAAAGCAAATATGAAAAAGGGACACCATCTGAAAATTTATATCGGAGTACATCAGGCCCCAGCTTTTCCAGCTGTAGGTAACCATTTCAATCAGTTTACACATCAGGTAAGAACACAACAAACAAAGAAACAAAACACCAACTTACAACTCTTGGTTACTTTTGCCATGGGTAAGTTTCTGAAGCAAACCATGGATTCCATAATTCCCATTCGTACTCTACTTCTACCACCCGAAACTATAAAATAATTGCTGCTCAACTATAAGTAAGCAGAGGAGTTTCATCACCTCCTATTTTCACTGGCCTGTATCAATTTACACTATCTTCGTTAGTGGTCCAGAGATGACATAATCTTTCTCAGTTCACAACCCTCCCCCACCCTGTTCGATGCGTTTAGGAAAAACAATAAACAAGCGAAACCCATGTTGCCGGAGTTTTTGCTTCTGATTTGGACAAGAACCCAATCATGAGTTCTTAATAGTCAAAGGAGATCAATTCTTTTCGACACAATTGTTCCTCCAACATGTGAATCAACCACCATTATATTGAATGGAGTGAGAAATTATACTCGAATCATTCTTGGTATGACCAATTATTTAGACAGAAAGGAAAACATCACAAAAACATAATAGAGAAAAACCAAAGGAAGTTTTATTTTAACAGTTGATGCTGAAAATGAACTCCTTTCAAGTTCCAGCAAATACAACATACATCTACAAGTTTAAAACAGCAGGGGAAATGAGACTTAAAGCATGCAGTGAGAGAATAGCATACAACTCTCTTTGTATGCAGGCAACCTGTTAATAACGAGAATAATCCATCACTAGATTACCATACCTTCAATGACAACAGTGTCGAGCTACCAAGGATGTAGTCATTTGTCACTAACTTCTTCCATAATTCCAAGTGAAATGTGATACGGTTGAAAGGATTGATTTACCAGTCTTCGCACAAACTCTGGTTTATGCATAATACCATAATTTGCCACATATTTTTTGTTCTCGCTTAATCCTGTTTGTTGAAACACGAGGGGGTCTTGGGCATTCAATTCTCTGCCCAGCCAGTAAGATCTGAATATCTTCATACTGCGCCGATAAACCTTTGGCAACTACTCTTAACAATAAATCAGCTCCAAGCCTCCAACAGCTTCAGAGACTTTTAACTCCAGTACTTGTGTCGTTAATATGAACCAAACAAGCATATATCCTTTTTCAATGAATTTTATACATGATAGCTGCTCTGAGATGCGCCTAGATTCAAAATATATATGCTTGATACAAAAGCAACTAGGACATTTTCACATATGTTACTCAAAAGAGGTCCACAATAACAGTCCGCGGCTTTCCACAATTGTTAATCCCTTTAATCAATAATCAATAACCGTGCAATGAAGAAATAGCCCAAAATACGAAGTGCCCACCACCCATGTATACCAATCTCTCGTTTGAGATATTCTAGAATCCCAGCCAAACTCCAACACCTCAAAAGGTTTTCTTTCTTATCCAACATAAGCTCCCATCACAATGCTTTGTAATTTTCCGGGAAAAAGATAAAACAGCCAAACTATAATTATATCTACTCCAGAACAACCTATTAACCATAAATACAGCAGCTTAACCCAGTGTGGCCCTTTAAGAGGAGAAATGGGATAGATTGATCTATTACCAGTTCAGTCGATAAGCGCATGAAGGAACTGATAAGAAATACCTATAAGCCATCTCTCCCCGTCCATAACCAGACCTTGCAGATCTTATATCGCAGCTACCACCCCTGAATCGGGGACGATCTCTGCGAGAGTAATCTTAATTGGTTGCCAGCCGGATTGAGGTTGCACAAGCCATTTCTTCATGTTAATAACCATGTGCAAGATCTGAAGTATTTCACCTAAAGCAAGATCCTTTAAGCACATTTTCTTAATAACTGTAGCTGCTTCAAACCTAGTGAAGAATCAAATAAATAAGCAAGTTCAAAATTAGATTATATCAGCCAAGATACACATAACAAATCATCTTCCGTTTTATTGTTTGTTTGTTCTTTGAAAAGATAAAATAAAACCACATAACGAACCAATTTTAGATGACCTAACATAAATAAAAATCGGTTTGGCATTATCCTGGGCCTAAATGTTTTTTACTCAATAAAATGTTAAATTGAATTTTAAATTGGAAGTCCTTCACCTAATTATTTACTTTAGAAACTTCCTCAAACATACACAAAAATCCATGAAGGATCAAACTGAATGAAAACTCATTACCTGCACTGAGTAGCACTTATGGCGGCTCGTCCAGCAGAAGATGATAGAAATTTCTGGAGGTCATCCCATGCTTCTTTGGGATATTGTTTCATATTACCACCAATTGGATTCACACACTTCCATAGGTTCTCATTTTTACCAACATATAATTGCAAAGCACCTAAATTCCGCGTTACTACCAGCTGTTGTTCAACTGCACTCGCAAGAGCCTTCTTAACATCAGTGTTGCGGTGTTTTGGATCTCCATATTTGATGCAATCAGCGATGTTTGCCTCAGTAGGCATAATCTTCTCAGTTTTAAGGGTGTTCAACGCAAGTAAAACGACTCCAATAAGGCCTTGAATATAATCAGAAGGTTTTGGGCATCCTGGAGCTCCCCACACGCCATTGAGAGGTCCATTACTACTATTTGTTATAGATGACGGTGGTGGAATCTCAGGGCTGGGATGTGGGTACCTGTTGCTGTTTACCTCTTTTTCAGCATAAAATAGTGTTTTCTTCGGCAAATTGTGTCCCTTATGAGGCCCATTTGTATTTGTATAAGAATTCTCAATGTTAGGAGGTTGTCTCGATTCTCCATTCCACGGTTGAGAAAAAGGACGATTATGACCATTATTGGAGCTTTCACTGATTTTTAGCTTACCCATATCAGGCATAGGTATTTGAGGGCCTGAGGTGAAGCCTGGTGCATCAGACCTAGGAGGCATTGTTTGTGAATGATGCACATGCGAATTGTGCGGTAAGAAATTACCAGGTGGAATTACAGGTGATACTGGAAGGTTGTTTGGCCTTACTGGAGGATAATTGTTTTGATAATTATTCTGTGAGTTGTTTCCATTCGTCCAGGAAGGCTCGGGATTACCAGAAACACAGCCTGAGGTAGGTACAGGCCCACTGAAAGGAGTTCTTGAATTATGAGCTCCAGGCAACTCCACTGAATCATTAAACTGCTTAGGATATCCATATCCTGGTTGATGGAAGTTTGCAGCACTATGATTTTCTTGTGCGCCAGACGAAGTTCGTGATATATTGGCTTGATTCACACTTCTACGAACTGGTTTGCCCTTCTGCTTAGTATCTGTACCCCTTCCCACATTGTTAAACTTCATTTGCGGGATTTCATGGAAAGTGTCGAGCTGGTTTATCATAGTGGAGTCACTAGATGATGTAGATAATGCGTCCAAAGTGGGTAAAGAACTGTAGCTGCTATTTACAAGTTGACTTGATTCACTATTTGTGAGAGGCGGTCCTCCAGATGAAAGGCTTGTCCAGAGCCATACAGTCTTTGCAGCAGCAACAAGGGGAACAGATGCTTTTTGAGGTTGTGCTAGGAGAATATTATATCGGCGCATGCGCAATTGATGAAGAGCATTCGAAAAATCACGATCTCCCGAAATCAACAAATAATTAGCAGGTGCAGGATTGTCAACCGCCCAGAATAGCATGTCCACAAGAATCTTCTTATCACTTGCATCTTTGACACCTATAAATATTTGGCCAAAAATTAGTCATGATGGAGTGCAAGCAATTCTAAACAGATTTAACCACGCTACCATAAATGTCAAAAATAAGAATCTTGAATACGCTGATTTTCACTTAAGTCTACACTCTACCTTCAAAGGTTACTTGAGACTTGATTAGATTTTTTTTCCCAAAATGTTGACAACCATCCCTAGAAGTTAGCTTTTAATACTATAGTCAGCTGGCACTGACAAAGGATCAACCAAATAATAATATGAGATTAAGATAAGAATCTAATTTACATTAAGAGACCATACATCAGCTCCAAAATTCTCACTTCATGTCCCACTTGTGGGATTCCACTGGGTATATTGTTGTTGTTGTTTTGTTCAAATCTTTCACATAGAACCGACGTAGCTCAGCCAAACTTAGAACCTTTCCACCACAGCCAACGAAAGTCGAAAACATGCTTTGATATTTTGGTATTCTGATTTGGAAGAAAATTCAAGTGATGGATGCAATGGATCTTTCTTCTGAGCAGTGGCGTACGCAGACTAGAAGGGCGGAATCTTTTCAACCTCTTTGCAGAAAAAGAAACTGAGGTGACGAAGCGAATGCGCCGTGATTTCCTCCCCTCTCTCCCCTTAGCATCGTCCTTACGTCTGAACTGCCAACTTGCCACTGACAATTTCGAGGATCCTTAAACGTTTTTCCCCTGATCGGCCGGCCACGAAAGCAAATTCAGCATCTTATTCTACCAGTTTCAAATATTTATGCGCCCACCGCCACCCTGACCCCCCAAAAAAAAATACCAGTGAAAGTTACTAGCTTTCAAGTTAATTTGACTTGGTGTTGAAGTTCTTTGTGTGCAATTCTTCCTAGAAGCTTTTAGATCTCTTAATCAAATTAAGAAACAAAAAGGGAAGTTACTGGTGGCATCCACCAGATTTTGAGGAGAAGCTGGAAATAGTAAACAGCTTGTACAATTTGGCAGAAGATTGCAGAGACAATCCTGTAACTATGGTGAAAATAGACTATCCATTAACTATGGTAAAACTATTTTGGTTAGTAAAATAAATCAGATCTATTAAATTATTAAGTAGACACGTGCAGGGGCAGATCTAGAGGGTAGAGAGGGGTTTCACCCAAACCCCCTCGACAAAAAGTTACACGGTTTTGTATTTATATAGATTTTGAACCTCCTAAAAATAAGATTACAGGTTGGCTTAGTGGTTGAGGGGGTTAATGCTTGTTGGGTATTTTGGTTCAGCTTCACACCCCCAAAAAAAGGAAGGGCAAAATTCACCTAAGGGTTCCAAGTGGAAATCTCAAGCACTACATTTTGTTTTTCCGAACGCTCTTAGCTAAAATACTAAACTCGCCACTGGACACGTGTAATAATGTTAAACTGGAAGTGTAGGGGAGCCAAATCCAACTGTATATACTTAAAAATGTTCTAAAAAACACATATATACATAATCCACTCCCATTTTCCGTACAAGTGCTGCATACAAGTTCCCGCCAAGATGATTGAGCTCTTTGGCTTCTCTCGAATAAAGTCTTCTTTTCGAGTTGATGAAATCGACAGTTCCATAAAAGAGTACGGACTGTGCAGTAGTACTCACACCCAATAACTCCAAATCATGGATCTACCTCGGCCCAGTATTTTGGTTTCTTCATGATCTAGAGAAAACGAGCTCTATAATTCCATAACAAAAGATCAGCAACTCATGGAAGTTTTCAATCTGTTCTAAACAGATTCTAAACACCCTATCACTATCACCGATAGTGGGTTTCACAAGAAAATTCAAGCAAATAAACACAGCCATTACTTTTTTTCCAAGTGAAAAACTTTTCTGTTGTGTGTAAATTAGAGAACATGGCTACTTTCACAGGGAAAAGATGCAATTTTTCATCTGACAGCGAATTAGGCCACAGAAAAAACAGATTGGCGCTTGCATAGATTCCAAGAGTCATCCATGCACATTAAACCATCAAAAGCACTCCGTTGACTTATATATCAACACCAACAAGACAATCACAAAGGCAAAATTCAATGAGATCTAACCGATCCTGTCCAGTCACACAAAAATCAACTTCTAAAACATAGATCGACTCTACCAGACATCATATCAACTAAAAAGGAAGTCATTCCATCCGAATTCCACAGATTAACAACGATGCAAACAGAAAGAAATGCAACTTTTACACATCAGTCGACAAAAATTATACCTGCCGGAACATGATTAAGGCCGATTCCAGTACTGTTAAGCGCCTGCTGAATAGAAGAAGAGATCTTCGTAGTATCACCGTAAGCGGAGATGGAAACCGGTCCACAGTAGTTCATATTTACAAGCGCAGAACTTATATTCTGAGCGATCGCGTGAGGATCAGATCCTCTAGGTACTTGGCAGTTTTCTATATCCCACCACACCGAAACCCTCGCCGATGAGTACAACGCCTCAGCCGCACCCGACGGCTGCGGCCCTCCCCCTCCGCTGCTCCCGTTTCCGCCTGCACCGCCCATTACAACGACTCGCCGCTACCGGAGAGAAATGGCGCACGATAGCGACTAACGATGAGTAAATTAAATCTATCTAGTGCGTAGGGTTAATTGAGAGGCGTGCGTAGGATTAGAGAGGATATAGAGAGAGTAGAAGATATAGACGAGAGTTGTTGGAAAATATAGAGGGATTTTGATGAGTGGATCGTGACGGGTGGAATTTTCATGAGGCGTTTGTTAAATGACTATTCTGTCCTTCAATTTACAAAGGAGTGGAGTGGATAGAATAGTAAATACATATAGCAGAACGCTAGGAACGACGAGGAAAAGTGCTGAGTTAGAGTACTGTGGTCTGAATTCAAGTGACGCTATTTAATTGTACATTGAATTTAAAATAGATTAGTAAGATTTTCTGATATAATTATTTTATCAACGATTCAAAATTTTTAAATAAATTATAATGAAATATAAAGAAATATTATTTCTTTTTAAAATTGATTAAAAAGAACAAAGTTGTATAAAAAGAGAGGAAGAAATTTATTCTCTTTAGTGCATTTACTGTTTGATCATTGAATCTTCCTCTTCAACTACCATTTCAGTTATAAAATATGATTTTTTTTTTCTATTCCAATCTTACATGGATTGCCATGATTGGATCACTCCATGTCATAATTTATTTTTTTCTTGTTGCAGAAATATGAACAATGCTAAATGATACCAAAAAAAAATTGGCCCAAATATGGTTAAAAAGGTAATAGTTTTTTCTTTTTGAAATTAAAGTTAAAATTTTTTAAATAAAGTTGTTGAATTTTACGAAGTTTTATTATAAGACTTTTTTGGTTCTACAAAACATTAATAGCCTCATATCTTTTTAAATTTTTTATTTTTCATTTTTTTTCTTTATCAGTTTACTTTTTTTCTATACATAACATACTACAAAGAATATCATTTATGCTAAATATTTAAAATGTAATTTTTTTTCATACTACAAAGAATCCCATTTATGCTAAATATTTAAAATGTAACTTTTTTTATATAGTAGTGTTACAAATATTTTATAAAACTAATTTGTAAAGTTG
>JAABOM020000001.1:32661679-32680578 GCA_011800125.2 Solanum clarkiae | reverse complement strand
GGGGCGCGTGTAGTCACGCGCCCGGATTAAAAATTAATGTTTTATATATATATATATATATATTTTTAAAAAAATTATTTTAAAAATTGTTAAAAATAAAATAAAGCCCCCGATAATTAATTTGACACCGTGGAGGGTAAAAATTGGGTGTCAACAAATATAAATACATATCATATGATTGTTTATCTACGTAATTTACCCTTTTAAAAAAAAGGAGAAGAGGAAAGGGGAAATAGGGAACAACATTATCAAATGGAGAATCAAACTGTTGTAAATAAGATAAAAAATTTAAATAATTAAATAACTGAGCGATTAAGATTTTCCTGTTGCAATTTACATCATTTATGCTTTGGGATTAAAGTTTCTTCGTGTATTTCATTTCCTTCTTTTTCTTTTTTCAGTTTTGAATTACTGAGCTAAAAATAATACTACATATTTGAAGTTAAGGTTAGAAAAAGAACTTGAAGTTAGCATATAATATACATTTCACTTCAGAAAAAAAAACATTCCATTAAAGTTCTGTGAGGGAAAAAAATCTTTTACTTTTAAAAAAATGGTTCTGATCATTTTCTCAAACTGTTTTTCAAGTTTGGAGGAAAAAATAACATAATATATAATTTTTTTCACATACATATAAACAATAAATAATAAATAATAATAATAATAACTTAAAAGAAATAATAAAAGAGATTATGTCCAAACAGGCCAAAGTCATGAAATGTAGCGTAGGTCCATCTAACTAATTTGAATAGCACTCCTCGTTTTATTTTACTTGTTATAATTTTCATTTTTAAAATTAAATTATATAAATTTTGATCAATATTTTAAGATGTTTTTTTCCCATCATATTAATATAAAAAGAAGTTGCAATCAATAACACTTTTCTTGTAGTTTTTGAATATTCAAATTTTTATTTTAAAATATTAAACTAATTTAATCTATTTCAGCTTTAAATATTAATCAAATTGACGCTGAAAAAACACAACATGACAACTAAAAAAGGACAGATAAAACAATATTAAAATTTTTTCTTTAGTGGATATTAAATCATTTAAAAGGCAGTAGACAAATTTATAGTGATACGTTCACTTCAAATCGGAAAAGGAGTTTCCAGAGCGTAAATAATTGACTCACACTTCTAACCACAAAATTATTATTTTGTGTCCATATTGTTGAACCGCTTCTGAAATTTTTAGAAGTTTTAGATGCATTTATTTAAAAGAAGAAATCTCCAACTGTAACCAAAACAAAACATACGAAATAGAAAATTCTTCAGTGTGAGAGATTGAACCCTTATCAATGAAAAATTGAAGTAAGCCAAGTATCGTAATATTAAAATTTTCTAATATATTTATTTTAAAAATGAAGTAGTATGCGATAAAAATTGAATGCGTTATTATTTTTTTAGATAAAAATTTGATTGATAATAGACTTTCGACATTTCATATTCTCTCTATTTTAATTAGCTCGATCAAGCTTCACCTACTTTCTTATGTCGAGCTTCATTTTTAATGTGAAGATGAGACAAATATTAAAGAAGCTAACAAATTTAATTAGAAAGAATATACCTAAGGGCTAAGGCATTGCGCCACAAATAATAAGACAAGCAATTAATACGTAGTAGGTTGGAAAAGGCAACACACAATTCACATTTCACGTCTCTTGCTACATAGTATATGAAATTAATAATCATCTTAAATAACCTTTATAAGTTCACACGACAAGGTATATTACACTCTCCATCTTATTTGATGCGACACTCTTTTTCTTTTTAGTCTTTTAAAAGAAAATCACCCTACTCTCATTAGAAATAATTTAACCTTAAAATTCTCCTTTTATCCTTAGTAAAGTGATTTTCAGTCCACGAAGATATATAAAAATAATTTTAGACCATAAATTTCAAAAGTCTTCTTTTTTTCTTAAAAACAATGAGTCGGTGACAATTCAAAGGGTGTCGTAGAAAATAAGAAGGGAGTATATGTTTTGAAAATTTTATGATCTGCATCTTTATACTAGCTAGTTAAAACTCGTTTTATAGAAATAGCATTTGAATCGATTAATTAAATATATCTGAAGCATTTTATTAAATGCCTAGTAGTATTATTTTTTATCATCATATTGATGAAAAATACGTCAAACAAAATATTAGACATATATTAATAAGGAGGAAAGATACATTAGATAGATAAAGATCGAAATACATGATAAACTTCAATTTAACTATTCGAGTTTAGTTAGAGCTCAAATATCTCATCAACGATTCAATTATTAATTTTTCTCTTCGTACAATTAAATTATCAATTTGGATTCACGCGATTATGAACCTTTGTGTCCAATTTTGTCAAAGATGACTAGAAAATTGCAGTATTACTTTTCAATTTCAAAATAAGAGTAGTTATATTTTATGTGATAGCATATATAATACATTTTGATTTTTTTTGTTTAAAGTTTTCAAAAATTTTAAGTAGGATAAATTAAAGAGATTATTATTTTTTATCTTTTCATATTCAGTTGATGTTATTTGAGCGGATGAAATATAATGAGTGATTGGTAAAAGAAATACTTACTAATTGAGAAGGAAGGAAAGAAGAATAATGGACCATATTTTTTGTTATTGGAGGTTTGAAAAGTATAAATTAAAGGGAAAAAAGAATAACGTATCATTTTTTTGCTATTTGAATTTTAAAATTTATATTGAAATCCCATTAAATTTATATATTAATAATTTCATATTAAAAATAAAATACGAAGCTAATAAAAGCGACTTTATATACTAGAATTCAAATACAAAATGCCACATTAAGGGTAAAGGATCAACAATACTTTTTTTATATGAATCTATATTGTTGTAGTGAAAAACGAAAAAGAATAAAAAGAGAAACTTTTCTCCTGAAAATTATATTTAAAAAATATTTAATATATATTTATATTTTTGTGATGAAAAAAAAAAAAGGAGAAACTTTTTGCCATAGAAAAGTTCTCTGCAAATGATTAATTATCTAATCTTAATGAAGCGGTCTAGGCGTCTAGCTATTGACTATTATCGCTCATTCCATGATTTTTGGACCTATTTTTATTTAAACTGCTCAATATGTTACTGTTGTAGAGAATGTGAAATCAATTAATTTCCCATTTTTGCTTTATGATATCTTGTTTAATTTAGAATGGACTTATAAATTATTTTATTCACACTCTCTCCATTTAATAATGTTATTTATCATTGAGTTGGTACACAGATTAAGAATTAATAAGTGATAAGTGTAATTTTATCAAATCACTCTTTAAATACAATAAATATAATGACTTGAAAACTGTAATGGAAAAATAATTATAATTATTAATAATGATGAATCAGGAACTAACAAGTCATTTGGTTTGGATACAAGTTTTTGTTACGTTGAGATGAGTCATGATGAAATAAATTATGATGAACTGGTAATGCTAAAAATAGTTTTTATCATTCGTTTGATTTGTCATATTAAAAATGCTATTGATTGCACAATTTCTAAGAATAAGATATTTATTTACAAAAATACCCTCCTTCTTATTTACCTTCTTTTTTAAAAAAAAAAAAATTCTTTGCAAGCTGTAATTATTCGTTGTTAATAATAAACATTTCATCTTATTCAATGTATGTGTATGCATTTTTCATGATGGTGTCATGTGTTTTTTTAAAATCAAACTTTCATCTTATTCAACTTAAAAATAAATCTTTAATCTTATTTATACTTAAAATAAAATTTTCATCTTATTTAACTTAAGAAGTAAAACTTTAATCATATTTAGCTTAAAAATAAAACTTACATTTTAAGTTTATTATAAGTAAAAAAAAAAATACCACGAAAAATTAATATATAATTTAGTAGTAGAGTGAACATTTTAAGAGAAATCAAAATATAAATAAACATAAGTATTGAATAAATAAATTTAACTTATAATATATTCATAAATAGAGAATTATATTGATAAAATATATTTTTTAATAAAAAATTTATAAAAATAGTAACCAATTAAGGTGATAAATGTTATTATAAATACTATTAAAAAGTATTTTAATATATATGAATATAAAAATGGTGTATAAAAGAAAGTTTAAGGGAAATATGTTTCTTATTACACATACTTTATTCTAAGATAAGTTATATCGGGATAACTATTCTATCCCAGAAAGGAATAACTTATCTCAAGATTAATTGTGAATCTTGGATTAAGTTATCATAATATAATTAAATAAGGGATTAAAAGTAACTGAAAATTTATTTCAGAATTAACTCTTCTTAATATCCATCATATTAAATGATCTCTTAATTTTATAAAGTGAATAAATGTTATTCCTATTCAACATCTACTTTTAGTATATGATGAAAGAATATAAAAATTTGTCTGTTTTGTAATTCCTCCTTTTTCGTAAATTCAGGATTTTTTTTTCGTCTTAATCTACTTAAGCATGGTCAAACAAATCTCTGACAGGATGTAAATCACTTATTTTCCTAAAAGAAAAAAAAAAATAGTCAATTTTTTTCTTTAAATAACATAGAGTAGTATTAATTACTGTAAGACTATCTGACGGTTGAAAATAGTTCACCCCACGTGGAGACATCTTGTCCCTTGATGAAAATTTTTCAGATTTGCCGCGCTGAGGTCATTTTATGCCCAGGTTCGAATTTTGTCCTTTGTCCCAAAACCCGAGGCTCGTAAATCCAAACCTACACCGAATTCCAAACCCAAAATCCTATCTGTCAAGTCGATAAACCGAAGGCTTGGATATTCCGAACCTCTAGTTCAAAATCCGAACCTCCACATCACCTTCTTCTCTCTGTCCCTGTTTAGACAAATAGTAGACTGAATCTCAGCTTCCCTCATTCACTGCTGAACCAAACCAACCCCCCCACTCCCCGCCCATTTCTTCCTCCGCCGTCCGATCATTCAACTCAGATCAATCGTCGCCGGTAATTCCCTCATCAGCTACTTATACATATATATGTCCAAACAATGATTAAATTTTTAAAAATTTTGAATTCTCATGATTTACCGTGTATGGGCCTCTTCTTCTGTTCCTTTCAAATCTCTCTCTGTAAGCCGATCAGATGTTCATGCATGCTTTTTTTGTGTGTATGTTTATGGATAAAAATGATTATTTCTTTTAGCTGTATGGGAAGCGTGTTTCTTGATTGTTTGTTTCTTAGAAGTGTAAGAGTCGTGTTGATTTAACCTCCATTTGACTGTCCACTTGTCCCTCTCTCCTATCTCTCGTTTTCAAAACACTGATCTGTCTTTTTCTCTCTCTCCTTGTTGAAATTGATTCATGAAATATTATAAACCATATAAAAATTTTGAATTTTGAAGTATTATAACGCATTATCTTCCATTAGCAATAATTCTATTTCCATTATTGCTATTGGAATATCGATAAATTAAAAATTCTGAATTGGGGTCAGCGACTTAAATGCTACCCTACGTATTCACATGCAAAGTGTGATAGGTTGTTAGCTTTAATTACTGAGGTCATAGGAAGAAGCAACTTAAGTTTTTTTTTTCCCTTTGTGGGATTTTTACGCTTCACAGGTGAATCATCGGATATCATACTCGGGAGTTTTACGGTGATGTCGGTGGAAGAACGGCCGTCTTTAGTGGTGGATCCGCTGTTGAAGGATCTGACTGAGAAGAAACAGAATTTCCGGCGAAACGTGGTGTCGCTTGCGGCGGAGCTCAAGGAGGTTCGCAGCCGTCTCGCTTGTCAAGAACAGTCTTTTATTCGGGAAACCCTAACCAGACAGGTCAAATTGATTTTTGATTTATGGTTTTTTGATTTTTTCAATTTTTTTGAAAACTTTTTGTCTTTTCCTATGTGAAGTAGGTTGAAGTGTGGGTCAGGTGATTCTTGGACTTGGTCTGATTGTTGTGTGTTTATTTTTTTTTACAGGAAGCAGAGAGTAAAGCTAAGAAAATGGAAGAAGAGATAAACAAATTGCAGAAGAATTTGGAGGAGAAGAATGGTCAGCTTCAATTTTCAGCTTTAAACACTGAGAAGGTAATAGATTTGAGTGCCAATTCTTGGAAAATTAGGCATCTTTTGTTTGATTTGAGATTAGTTTAGTTGGTTTAGATAAGGGATGAGTTGGGTTCCAAGATCCTGTGTGTGGGGGCATTTGGGTTAATTTGAAATTACTAAAAGAAAAGGTACTTGAAAGTCATATTATGATGGACATCTTTTTAGGGTACTTTCTGGCATTTCTTGTTTGTCCTTTTTGGGAAATAGAGGAATAGTATTGAGGGATTAATAGAAAATTATTGTCTATAGTAGTTTTATCTGAGTATGGTGGTCCAACAGACTTTGTCTGTGTTATGAATTAGGTCGAAAACTTTGTTTCTTCTAGCTGATATAGTGAGATAAAGAGAAACATCTGAGCAATTTACCATTTAATAAATCAAAGTACTTTTGGGATTCACTTGTTAGTGGTTTTTAGATGGGAAGCACTGGGTTGTAAACATCACTTTCTGCCCCTTTGTTGTGCATTTATAATTAAATATATCTCTTAGTTTGAAACATGATATCATAGGATTGAGGTTTTTTAAGGTAGTGTTAAAACTGTCTTTTGTGACTGTCAAGTTCTCTTGGTATTATGTATCTTGTAATCTTGATGCCTTTGATATTAAGGGATATATCATTGCTCAAAACTCTGAATACATTGGCATTGAGAATCTTGTCCCAGACTGTTGGAGAAAAGATTAGTTGAATTTTAACATGGTGTCTGGCCGATTCAAATAAAGTATGCTCGAATGAGTATCTTAAGTAGCACTTCTAGTATATCTGGTGCTCTCTTTTTCTCCTCTTCTTCCCAGTGTTTATTGTCTGATGTAAATAGGGGTAACGTAACCTATGTGCTGACTCTGCTGACTTCAAGGCGACTTATTTTATTCAATTATGTGTGATAAAGTTAAATGTATATATAACTGGGACAACCTGCATATTTGTGATTTATTCATGTTTTTGACACCATCTTGGTGTTTTAGGAATGAGTGGTTTGAGTTGATAAAAAAATGTGTAATTAAGGTAAAAGTATGATGATACATCTAATTTTAGATTCAAGTTAACTATCACATAATGGCAGTACTTAAAACGGGACATAGTCCAAATCTGAATAATAATACAGTATGCGTAATTAAACCAATTCCTTTTAAACCTTTCACTTATTTTTTTGGTCTTTTAAGATTGAATTGAACAGTCAAATTATGTGGATTGCATGAAGGGACTTTTTTTTTTTGTTTGTAAAGAATATCTTCTCATTTGGTTAATTTAAGATGCTAACTAATGTTTTTCTTTAATATCTTTAAACATGCATCATGATAATAAGCATGTGTTGATTTATGTGGAGAAAAATGTAGAAACATTACAATTAGAATGGTTTCCTAGGATATTGATATGCATTTAATGACATCATGTCTGAATGTGATCCAGTATGTCAAGCAGTTGGATGACCTTAAATCACAGCTTTCTGCTACTCAAGCCACTGCTGATGCAAGTGCTGCATCAGCTCAATCTGCTCAGCTTCAGTGTTTGGCACTTTTGAAAGAGTTGGATGAGAAAAACAGTTCACTCAAGGAACATGAAGTTCGTGTAAATAAACTTGGTGAGCAATTAGATCTTTTGCAGAAGGATCTTCAAGCAAGAGAATCATCCCAAAGGCAGTTGAAAGATGAAGTAATGAGAATCGAGCATGATATCATGCAAGCATTAGCAAAATCAGGAGCAAACCCAGATTGTGAATTGAGGAAAGTCTTAGCTGAGGTCTCGCCAAAGAACATTGAGAAGATGAACAAGCTGTTGACTAACAAAGATGAAGAACTTGCCAAACTCAGGGATGAAGTTAAGGTCATGTCTGCCCACTGGAAGCTAAAAACCAAGGAGTTGGAATCGCAGGTTTGATACATATTTCCCAAGCTCACAAAGTTCCATGATATACTTTGAACTATGCTTCCTCACGATTCTCATCCTCATTTCTGGACAGCTGGAAAAGCATCGCAGGGCTGATCAAGAGTTGAAAAAGAGGATTATGAAGTTGGAATTCTGTCTCCAGGAGGCTCGAACTCAAACTCGCAAGCTCCAAAGGGTAATTCTACTCTCTAATGCTACATCAATGAAATTATGCCTTATACAGTAAACCTATTCGTTTTGGTTTAAGAACTTGCAGTGCTAATGTCATTCATGCAAACATAAATTACAGATGGGGGAACGTCGTGACAAAGCTATCCAGGAACTAAAAGACCAATTAGCTACTAAGCAAGGCGGAACTTCCAGCAACAATAATCAGAACTTCTGGGATTCCTCAGGATTCAAGGTGGTTGTATCAATGTCCATGCTGATGTTAGTCCTCTTTTCGAAGCGGTAATAGTTATTAGTGTAGATGACAATGTAAAAAGGAGATGTGTAGCTAGCTAGTTACAACTTGGAAGAGAGATTAGGAAAAGCTTTAGAGCTGCTGTTTCATATATAGGAATGTTAAATCATACCATCTTTTTGTACCTCAAGGCTCAACCCATCATTTTGATCCTCAATTATTAGATACATGCGTTAAAACTTAACGTTATACAATTATGTTTTCAAAATGTTGTCGTTGAAACTCCAATCTGAAGGGTCCAGTTGCATTATTTTCTTTGAGAAAAAGTTTACTTTTCTGGAATTACTCAAAAAAATCGAATCAGCATTCAATGTCATAGATGTATTGGCTGATTGGGAAAATGTTTTCATTTTTTTTGTCACTATTTCAAGGCGAAACTGTATTAACAATTTTCAATAATTTAAATTTTAAGATGTAAATATTCAATTTAACTATTTTTATTTAGCTTTCAAGTTTAGTCAAGTTGATTTTAAAAAATGAAACAGTAACAAGTAAAAATGAACAGAGGAGGAAGTATCTTGGCAGCTTTACTTATACTTTTTTAAGTGGAGGTCGCGAATTAAAGTAGTAGGTTAATTGGTTGGTAGGGTTAGGTGGTTATCTAATCATGGGGTATAGTAGGGTAGAAGAGTGGTAGTATTTTGTAACATGTGTTGTCATTATTTGTTGTTTATGTGTTAATTGTATCATATTTATATATTGTCATGTGCTTTTAGTTATTAGTCGTTTTTTTTTGTTCCCTTTCTGAGTACATTCTACCATCCGCTTGTGTGATTTCACTTGGTATGTTGTTGTTTACTTATACTTTCTTGCTATCTAGGATTAGTAGTCTAAACACGGAGGTATTCTTTTAATTTTTTTTTATATACTGATCTAAGCCACCTAAAAGATTGAAAAGTAAAATTTCAATATTTTTATATTCCAAAAATGACTATTTCTACTTTTAAGAAGAGTTTAAAGAAGAATCAAAAGGATAATATTGAAAAATTATTTTTGGTTAATGTTTCTAAATAATTATATTAAAGGTATGGCACCTCAACAATTCATTAATATGGATTAGAGTATAGATTATAAATCTAAATCATTCTTTATTAATCATGCAGGACGTTGATGAAGCGCGTAATCTGCGCTAGTGCATGGTGCTAATTAATTAATCAATAAAGTGACCATCAATACAACAACACTCAGAAATTTACAAAAATAGGGCATTTTTTTAATCCCACCAACTAATAAAGCATCGCCAGCCTCTTTCATTTTCTTAAAAATTTCCTGCTCTTTTCTTTTGATGTTGATGGTTGTAAAATGCTTTTGACTTTGTTGACAAAAATAGCTCTACTTTATTTAGTAGAAAAAAGAAATTAAGGAACATCGTTTGTCATTTTCGTTATTTTATTCCGAGATAACTTAACCTTAACATTATTATTTTATCTTTGCATGGATAATTTATTCCAGTATTAGTTACTAATCCTGATAACTTACTCCAAAATGAGTAACCAAAAAATGAATAAGGCAATATTAGATTCTCATCCCAAGACCACGTATGTTTATTCAGCATACCAAATGGACCCCTTAATTTAATTAAAAGCATAGACCTAAGTCCATATGTAGTGAGAAATAACCAGCTACATCTGATGATATGAGATCTAAGATCCTTCATAAGCAAGGAAATATATAATATAATAGTGTAACATCAGACCTGGATAACAATTACTACTTCAAAGTGATATAGATATAAAGATAGATAATGGCCTCTACAATCAATACTCGAGAATTATACATCTAGGTAGCTGATATGCAGGATATATTAACTATACTAAAGCAGTGTATAGGTGTGTATTGTCTAAACCTCTGAGAATACTCCTAACTGCTTCGATTTTTCCTCCACGAGAACTGTACATTGTTGTGAAGCCGAAAATCCAGCTCCTCACTTGACAATTGAGCTTTTCTTCTCCTCAAAACTCCAATACAAGTTTACTAGTCACGATGGACGCGACTAGCATGATGAAGCCAATTAGGGGTTGCAAACCGTTTGACATGGACAGTGAGGTAGTAGTAGTTGGAGGAATACCATCACTGATGCCCGAGGGCATCATTCCACTAGAGTCGTTACCATTTGGCACTGTTGGAGGTGCTAACCTGTGAAATTACAGAGCACAGAGTTAAGCGAAAAGCGCATATGAATTACTTCATCCATTTATATGAAAAACTTTCCTCTTTAGTTTGTTCGAAAAGGGATGAGACGTTTCTATATATACAAGTCTTCATTTCTTTGAAATGCAATGAAGAGGGTATTTTCAGAGTTATGGAGCGAATGAAAAGCTCCCTTACCCTGGTACTGCTGCACCTGTTGAAGAGGATGTTGTTGGAGGTGGGGTTCCAGACATTGGCGTGGTAGTTGTTGGACTAGGTGTTGCAGGCAATGATGTAGAAGACCCCGATGCAGGGAAAACACAAGAACCAGTGCCTGTATGTCAGCATGTAAATGATCAAAAAACAATAAGACTCAGGTTATAACGGCAAGGCAGGTCAATAAAGAATCCTCCTTTGCTTACTTGGGTTTGAGTTGGTTATCATGGCAGCACCCCCAAAATCACAGCTCGTTTGTGCTGGATTCTTTTGAAAGTAGCTATTGAAGGCATAGGATGCATGACTTTGCAGATTATTGGGATTATAACAACTTCCACCCTGCTGGATGGCCGAGCAATCGGCTCCCATCCCACAAGCATAATCAAGAGCTGACTGAAGTGAAGTCTGTCCAGCTCCATTCTTTGCCACACACCAGCTCTGTCCTCCAGTAGCAGGAGCATTTGTGGTTGCAGGAGGCGTTACCGGGGTGGTGACAGGAACACCACCTACGGGGATTGGGTTCGTTGTTACAGGATTACTTACAGGTGTACTTGTGCTGGGGGTGGTAACTGGATTAGTTAGTGGTACCGGAGGATTGGAGTTCGGGTCAGTCACAGGGGTCGTAGAAGGAGCTGCTGGAGGTATAGAACCAAAATTTGGAATTCCAACGTTAGGATTTGTGGACGGGACAGTAATAACTGTTGGAGCTGTGTTATCTGGAGGCATATTAGATGGAGTTGTGACAGGATTTACGATAGGGGTTGTAGGAAATCCAGTTGCTGGTGGATCCATCGAATCATGTTGAATTGCTCTAATGGGTAACAACTCAAGCAGTCCTTTGGCGAAAACATGGAATTTTTGTTCCTTTTCCCTCTCAAGCTCTTTGTGCTCAAATCTTTTCGCTGGGGATAATCCTGCAAGCAACATTATCAGATTTTATAACTTGCTGCAACTTAACTAAACGTTTTCTAACTCTTTAACATCAAATCTCAACCAATGCAGCTCCGGTTTTCAAGTGGACATGGTAAATCTAGCATGTGTGGTTTACCGTAAACATCTTTTCTGATGATAAATCCCAGTTCTTCATCTTTTTTGCTGAAAATTTGTAGAATAAATATGACAGTCTCATCACTCGATTAACATCGGTTAATTTCTAGCATAGGCTTTGATTTACCACCACAGTGAATGATGTAAACTAAGCTTAAATAAGCCATTTGCTCCATTCTATCTCTTGGGTTCAAAATTACACTTTTCCACATACAACAACAATAACATACTCCCAGTGAAATCGCACAAGTGAGGTCTGGCGAGGGTAGAATATTGAAAATCTAGGGCTTAAGGGTTCTATTGAAACACAGGAAAAAAGCAAATCTTTTCTGGGAGAAAGATCTAGTCCAAGAATGATAGAAGCTAAAATGGGAAAAAAATGCATTTCAGAATCCGAACAGAAATAGATAACATTAGTTAGCTGAATCAGCAAAAAAACAAGAATCTTGAGCTTAACCAGCATTCAGACCCCATTTTCATGTAAAATAATAGGAATACTAAACAGAAACACACTACAAATTCCAAATCTTGAACTTGGAAAGTGAACACCAATAGTCGCACAATAGAAAAGATCAGCAAAAACAAGAAGCTTTGCTTTTAACAACATTCAGACCCCATAACATTCAAAAAACACAAACATCACAAGAATGCTACAAACTTTCCAAATCAAGAAAGTAGACTTACCTGAAATACAGGCAAGAAGAATAAACAAGAAGAATAAGAAGATGAATTTTGAAGCTCCTCTAGTCATTATACAGTAGGGCATTTTCCTTGAATGTGTTGTGACTTGAGAAAGAGACCCAAATGGAACTATAATAGGAATTATATAATGCTGATCTTTAATCACAGAATGAAAAAAGTTGTACCATTTAAAGGGTGAAAGGGGAAAAAAAGGTATGAGTAGGAGATAAACAATGGTGGGGTAGGAGAGAAAAGTGAAAAAGAAACGAATATATATTTTAAATTTCTAGTGTATATTACATTATGACATTAGGAAGAAAAAAAGGTGATTACTTTGTGCTGAAGAAAATATTGAAATTTGTTTTTTTGCTTCTCTACTATGGTAAAGCATAAATTATATTTGAAATTTCTGAAAAATTGAGTTCATACTACAAAACACACACACACACACACAAAAAAAGGGTAACACATGGCAAATTGCAGACAAATGTAACATGCATGCTGAAAACAAAGGGTGGAAACCTTATCTTTGATTGGGACAAAGGATCATGATGCTGCCTGATTTTGTGATCAAGAAAGTAAACAAGAATAATGAAAAACATAAACTAGGATTTCAACTTTAATAGAGATTAAAAGTATTAGGTAATTTGTTTAGAAGTTTTTGTAACAAATTGAAATATTACTTTGTAAAGAAGTGTTTATATAAATTATAAATAGTTAATTATCATTTTTCTCCATCTCTTTTAAATTTACAGAAATTCATTTAAAAAAGCAATTCGAATACATTAATTCAATTTCAAATAGAAAAATTAGGATTTTTAAATATTAGCAGGTAACATGTAAAACATGATATATTTGAACATAGAGATAATTTAAGAATTAAAATAAATGTATCCATATTCCTGAATTAATGTATTCAGATTCCTGAATTAACGTATGTGGATAGAAAGAGGGGATTTTCGAAATTCTTTAGTATGGATGAGAATAATGAAAAATATGATAAATAAAGGAGTGTAATTAGGTAATTTTTTATTAATTAATTACTTTCTCTATCTTTTTGTTTTTCGAAAGTCAAACAGTTTAAGTTTGATCAAGAATTTGCACATGAAACCTTCAAATTTTTTAAAAATGAAATTTATATATTTTTAAACTACGTAAAAAATAAAAGAAGTTATAATAATTAATAATTCAAAATATTTTTAAACATATGAAAATGCTACGATAAAAAAATCGATTGATTTGAATATCAAAATTCGAAAGATATCAAATAAATTGATGCAGAGAGTACTAAAAAGGGAGGTGGGGGGAGGGGGGGAGCGTACGGGTGGGAGTGGGGAATTGACCATGTTTTAAAGTATTTAGAAAAGGATGGGAGTGGCAACATGAGAGCAGGAGATAAATCATTTTTTATGTAATTCTCCCAAGATTATTAAGTCACAACTCCAATATATTATGCACCTTTACAAAAATAGATCTAATGTACTTAATAAATATCTAAAAAAGGATAGTTTTATGCAGTAAATTTAAAATTATGTATGGAATCCAGGAAAGAGTCTATTATACTAACAGTGCTCTACTTTATATTTCTCTCCGACATTATTTTCACAGCTCAAATTTGTGACCTTCTAGTTATATAATAATAATTTTACCAGTCAATTAATGATATTTTTTTATTTGTTAAAAGAGGTTGTAGAGTTGATTAATGCCAGTAATAACCAAAACTGTTGGGGAAGATGACAAAGTGGTAGGATATGGATACAAAAAAAGGGAAAAGGTGACAAAGGAAATGGGACTGAAAAAAGGGGTTGAAAGGGAAGATATATTTGAATCGAACAAGACATTTAACATAGTTTAAAATTTAAAATAGAAGTGGGGAACAACAAATAACATGTTGGAATCCAATCCACTAAAATTTTACTGTTTCTGTTCCATTTTAACTCAAAACAGAAACATTGGTTGTGCTCCAATGGAGACTTCTCCTCTTTTACTTCAAAGTAGTACTAAACGTGGACATGTTTGAGTCTAGGTTATGAGACTTACTCCATGTGCCGAATTAATTTTTTAATAACGTGTTCTCTAGTCAGTTTGCACATATTTCAATTATTTTTACAAGTTTTTTGCTATCTCTCACGAACAACAAATTTAATGTAATTCTATGGTTTAAAATATTTTTCAACAAGAAGCAAGTTAGGATAATTGTAGTACAGGAGTATCATGGGATGCCCCTGTCCAAGATTCATTTTAATGACCTCAAAATCCACATTCTGCTTTATTTACAAAAGGAAAAGTTGAATGGCAAGAAAAAAGAAAAAAAGAAATTGAAGTGGGTATGAATGTCAATATTATAAATTTTAAATGGTCAAAGATAATATCAGATTTATGTTTGGTATAATCACAGGAAGTGGAGCTGCTGACACTTTCTGTTTGCCTTTTTATCTGTTATTTTCTTGGCAAAACAAAGGATAATGTTTTTCAATTTCAATTTCTTGTTAAACATGCATACTTTCTTCAATAGTTATCCATAGAAAAGTTCAACAAACATTAATAGCAGCATCATCTTGTATTTTTTTGATAGCTTATATATCAACCCCATTAATTTAAATTCGTGTCGGATATTAACATTAAGAGTGTAGAAGGCAAATCATAAAGTTAAATCAAATGAACAAACCAGGTTAAATTGGCAAAAAATCGATTTGTGGTTTGTTTTGATTGGGTTGGCATTGAAAAAAAATTGACCACTCTTGATTTGATTTGGTATTAAAACGAAAGATCAAACCAAATCCAAAAAGAATATCACCTTACTTTAATTGGAAACAATTTAACTTTAAATTTCCTTTTTTACCCTTAATGAAATAATTTCCAACCACATAAATATTTAAGAATAATTTTAGACCACATAATTTAAAAGTCTTCCATTTTGTCTTAAACACCGTACTAAGTCAAAGGGTGACACATAAAATGAGATGAGAGGCGTAGAAAAAAATATTAATTCAAATTTTTTTAATGAAAAATCAAATCAACATACTTACACCCCTAATTACCACTAATGGGATAAAGCATCCATCAGTCATCACCAAGAAGTTTTATGTTTCCCAAGTTTCAACCTGATTGATTTTACTTTTTGGTGGTTGTTGGTATTATTCGAAAAATATTTAAGGGAATCAAGCTTTTTCTTCAAATGTTATTGATTTTGGTATATTTGCCACTTCGATATCACAAGGCTATGTGAAGTCATAATCTTTAAATAATATATTGCTCAACTTTGTGAGATTATATTAGATATGTTATTATTGTTGTTGGTAGCTCTATGAAGTAGATTTCACTTTGTGAAATTACACTACATATATAATATTGTTGGTGGGCACTCCATGGAGAAAGGGAAAAAAAGAAAGAATATTACAGCTTTAGAAATGGAACCAATCCTTTTCATTTAATCTTGATAACAAAGTGAAAATTTATATTCAAAGGAGAAAGAAAAAAAATCATTAAAAATAAAATATGCTAATCAAGAATTAGTGCATTAGCTTTAGGATCATTAGACTATATTGTACAGAAATACATGTGCTGGGTTGGGGTCTCCTTTAACAAAAGAGGTTCTTTTTGATCATGCAACCATCATCAACAAAGGTTTTGTGGATTCGGATTCTAAATTAATTTAGCAGGTAATGTACAATATTTATTAATATATGCAATTCTCCCAATTAAATCTTCACATTATCATTCCACAAACCCCAGATCCCACTTATGGAATGCCACTAGGTATGTCGTTATTATTGTTCCATAAAACTTAAACTCTTTAGTATACAAAATAAATTAACAATGTTCTCTTAAAACCTAGCAAATATCCATGAATAAACATAAATCCTTCAGATGTACTATGTCAAATCAAAAGGATCCATTCCCATGTGAGCTAATTTGTAATCCATTGAATCTGAGTCATCCGACAGCTGAAAAGATTTGATGAGCCTATCTAAATTCAATCAACAACTATGCTTATTCACTCTTTTAACAAAAAGGGAAGATAAAAAGCAACAACCAATACAACATTCTACTAGCTTTTCCTTTGTATTACTTTCAAATTTGATATTTAACCAATAAGTCGGCAGAAGTGTAATAGTCGCCCTACATAATATTTTTAGTCAATTAAATACAAGGTGGAGATGACGAAAGTAAAAGAAGATTCAATACAATTGCCATAGAGAGGACAGCACAATTGCTGTAGATTTCTTGTCAAGTTGTAGCTTCAAGAGTACAAGGTCATAGTAAATTATATGTAAGAACCACTATTGTTCCAATAAAGAAAGTTATGGGGAAAAAGATGATAGGCATCGTCTGCATGAGCTGTATGTCCACTTCTTATGGGACACAGCACGAGAGTTTAGGGTTTAGTGGATAGAAAGGTTGCAGAGTTGATCCTTTGGAACAAGTTGATGATGTTTGACTGGTTATGATAGTTTCTGGACTAACTTGCTCACACCTCGATTAACGAATGCATGTTTGGTTGCTACCTCATAATTATGCGATCGAAGGCTTAGATATATGGAAAAAATGATACTCAAAACTTAGCAACCACACAGGGATGCCTACCATATCCCAACTACTTGGGATTTAGTAAGGGGTCTTAATATTACATTTAAAATATGATACAGAAGAAAAATTAAGTAAAATTTAAAGAAAAGGAAGAGATATTCCTTTTCTAATGCTTGTCATGGGAAAACCAAGTTGGTTTGTTAATACAAAAACGAAGAATAGCTTAGTCACAGCAAATACCGTAGTTTCTTCGGGGGATTTTTGCCAGTCAATGCTAGAGGTTAACGAGCAAGTCCGAAAAGAAAACATCCGATGTTGCTTCTCTTGCTGAACCATAGCTAGTCAGGCGCTTTTTTAGAGAACGTAGATCCCTCTCATCTTTGGAGGTCCTTTCCTGCAACATTTTCATTAAAGTTAGACCACTTAACTTTGCTCCAGAACAATTAGGAGATTCTCTAAACGAAATAAGGGGTTCTGCTTCTAGCGACAACATACTTGGTCAGGTTTGTGATGTTCCTTCAATCTACTAGGTAATCTAGTATCCTTATGATAATCAATACGGTCGTATGCTTTCAGCCTGCACTTGTCTGCCCAACGTTTACCGTGGGCACGATAACTAGTACACCAGCTGAAACATCTCCGGATTGAGTTTCAAATACCGGTATTTTGAACCGAGAAGAATATTTTATGAGCTAGATTTGAATCCCCATTTATCAACTATAAGATTATCAGACAAAGGATAGCAACAGAAGGAGATTGACCAATTAGTTTGATTTTGTTTTTTGTTTTTCCATTTTGAAGAGGATAGAACTACATGATCAAAATCAAATAATGTCAAACTGCATGCAGCTGAAATTGCAGCAACTCGATGCACATATAGCAGCATATATTAGGAACAGAAAGCTAATTGCATCAAATGAGGACATACTACTCATTCATAATACTACTATACAGTTTCGATGAGGTAATATGAACAGGTAATACGGAATCAACATTATTGTAGAATACTCACGTATGATTTCTTTAGCAGCAGTATGTCAACCAAGTATTGTAGCCAAAGCACATTTGTCTTGGGGAAACTGTTGACACAAATAAAAAAAGAAAGAAGGCAAAAGGTCAACAACCATAGACAATCCAGTAACTACAAGCCTTCATGATTTGCATGACAAAGATACTCCTTAGCTGCTAGAGAGCTAAGGTCTCAAAACTTCAGCCACCGCATAATAAAAAGCTACTTCATTTATTAACAAAAAAACATACCAATCCACAATGGTATGACAAAAAAAAAAGCATGATCCTTCTTTGACAGTCTAAACTCTAAAGCATACAAATGCTAAAGTACTAGAAGACCCATAAACCTCGCCTAGAACTTTTATGGGTTTGTACCTCTAAATCTCCACCAGAAATTCCATGGATAGTTGTTAGCCAAAATGCAGGGATTCTTATAGGAATCCGAGGTTTTAGCAGTTGGACAGAAGTTTTACGGAGAAACTCGAGTTGACAGCTATGGAGGATGAAAAGAAAACAAGATGAAGAATAGAATTCAATAGGAAAGTGTACTTGTATATTCAATTGATGATCCCTCTCCTTAATGATATACC
The DNA here is from genome assembly GCA_011800125.2 of Solanum clarkiae. Classification (NCBI taxonomy): domain Eukaryota; kingdom Viridiplantae; phylum Streptophyta; class Magnoliopsida; order Solanales; family Solanaceae; genus Solanum; species Solanum clarkiae. The sequence goes on along the minus strand of JAABOM020000001.1, from coordinate 32,661,974 downwards.
ACCCTTTTATAGAAATGAGAAAGTATCTAATTTGCTAATAACTGCTTCTAACTAATTCAACAACTCGTAACTAACTAATGCTATGGAGCTAATCAACTAGATCAACTAAGTCATTTTTGTGTAACAGTACTCCCTGCTGCAAAGAGATCCTTGACCTCAAGGATCTATTGCTACCAAGACGATTTCTTTATGCCCATCAAAGGACCTCGAGATGCTACTCCACGAAAAAGGATACGAGAAATTTGGAAGAACTCATATACGGAACGAGGGCGACCCGTGTAAATACATCGCTTTC
>JAABOM020000001.1:32630718-32645682 GCA_011800125.2 Solanum clarkiae | reverse complement strand
CAACCTTGAACGAGACTTTACTTGACGAGGTATGAAGATTAATGAGTTAGTGATGGTAGAATGATGTCTGGCCTAGTGATATAGTAGGTAGTAGGAGTAGTCGGTTTTATCCTTCGTTATCATTATCCGTCTTATATTTGTTATTTTTTTTATTAATTTCTTTTACTATTACTCTTTCGTATTTACATACTATCATTTATTTTTTATTATTAATCATTTTTCCTTTTTTCTGTTTTTTCCCTTTTTTCCATATCTAGTATTTTCTGCTTATAAGACTTGATTCTTGAGACAAGGTTTCCCATAAACAACTTCTCTATCTCTATGAGGTAGTGGTAAGTTCGGCGTACATTTTACCTTTTCTAGACTCCACTTGTGGGATCACACTAGGTATGTTATTGTTGTTGTATTATTTTGTAATATCTGAATCTCCTAGAAATTCTAGATCGATCTCTCTACATATACTACACATTGTTTGAAATAGTTATTTTTTTTATTTGATGTCCACGTTAGAGCTCTGATTAAAAAAGAATCATGCATTACAAGGTGCATTGTAGAATGATACTTTCAACATAATATTTTCTATATCGAGGCTCGAATTCAAAATTTAACAGAGGTGATTCAAATAAGTTAATTTTTTTTAATCGTACCACCATTGTGTAATAAAAGAACTTCTTGACTTGGTCCACAGTCCACACAAGGTCCACAACAGTCCAGGATGTCACCACCCAAAACCCAAGTCAGTGAGTTACTGACATGCCTTCCCCCTCCAGACAAAGCCTGTCATTTGCTTCCCAGCTTTTTCTTCTCTCTCTCTTTTTTTTTCTTAATTTTTACTTTCTGCCATTCTATTTACTTGTTTCTTTCTATCCTTTCCTCCGTTCAAGTAAGGTAAAGGTAAGTTTTAAAAAAACAAGGGAAGACTGTAGAAAGTTACCCTACTTTTAGTACACACTATTACCTCAGCTTTGTGGATTATCTTTTTCCAAGATTGGTAATAATGGTAAAAGCCAAATTTATGGTATCAGAATGTTGGGAATTACTTGTGACTTTTTTTTTTTCATATGATAATAACATTTGTCTTGTTTTATATTATTAATTTTGTCTTGAGAAATTGATTTGTTGATTTTTTTTCCCTAACAAGTAGTATAATAAGTATGTTAATGGTAGTAAAGTTATCTTTTTTCCCCCCTTCTTTCTGATAATCAGTCATCTTCATAGGAAATTTAAAAAGGGGTTGAGATGACAACTAAGAGGTTGCCTTGCACCTCTTCCATGACTTCCCTTTTACTGTTTGTAAGGCATTTCCTCATTACCTACCACTGATAACTCCATCCTTCCTTCTCTATCATATTACTATTCTAAAAAGTAGTCCACAAAAAGAAAAGAAAATCATAAACATTATTACCATCTATGTATCTTTACTCACTTTTGCAAATTTAGCCCTTTTGTTGTTGTCATCTGGTTTACTGTTAGGGGGGCAGGTGGTGGTCTAAGAAAACACCATCTCAGCTTTAGATTTGGACTTGAATCTCTTAATGCTATGAAGAATCAGATACAAGATTGTAATATTAGTTTTGCTATTTAACTTATGTTTCTCTGAAGAGGATTTATTTATGTGTTCTTGGAATTGGTCATTTTGACATTGTCTGTTTTTGGGTTTTCTTGGTCAAGATCTGTGGGGATTGGTTCTGGTTCATCTTTTAAGGAAGAGAATGATGATGGAGTTCTTGAGATCTGAGCATTGAAGGTTTGGTTTTGGGTACTTATCTCAGAAAGGTATGGGAATTATAAAAGTGTGAACTTTCTCAAAGTCATCAACTTTATTTCTGTATGTTCCATTGTTTTGCATTTCTTGTTTTATTTAGTCAACATTGGCATCAGGGGTTTCATAGGGGCATTTGTTTGTGTTGTGTTGCTTTACATTCTCTATTAGTGGATCTTGTTAAATGATCTCTTGGTTGACTGGGACAGTATGAATTTGCTGTTTGTCTTTTTGTGATTTGATCTCTACTCATTGGTAGCAAAAAAAAGAGAGGGGGAGGGGGGAGGAATGTGGAAATGCATCATATTTTCTGTTTGACTTGGAGTTGCAATTGGAACTTCAGTTACATAATGGGTTTGATTGAACTAACACTTTGTTAGACGGGTGTTCTTCATGTAAAGTTGCCGTTTATCATTCAATTTATGTTATTTTTATAGGTCTGTTGACATCCTAGAAGATGGCTTCTAGTCTAAAGGATGAATTATCCCAAAAAACTGCTGTTTTTGGTCTCAAGGTCTGGCAATTGATTGGGATATTTGTTGGGATTTCTATAGTGGTAATCCTCTTACTGTTAACATTTTATCTCACTTTACGGAGGAAGTCAAGAAGGGGTACAGACAACCTCCCTGTTAGCCAAATACCTACAGTTTCTAAGGAAATTAAAGAAGTCCGGGTTGAGCAAGTATCAACAAATGATTTTTCTCCACGTGATGGAATTCTTCTCACCATTCATGACAAAACAAGCGATAAAGAATCAGACAAAGTTCTGGTTCATCTTGGAATGGGGAAAAAGAATGGAGATAACAGCAGTCAATCAGGTTCCTTCCATCATGTTGACAAGGACTGTTGTGGATCACAATCAGGAGAAGAAGGGAGTTCAGGCAAAAACGCATTGTACAAAGCTTATAATTCACATCCAATAACTGCTCCTTCTCCTCTAACTGGATTACCTGAGTTTTCTCACTTGGGTTGGGGCCACTGGTTTACATTGAGAGATCTTGAGCTTGCTACAGGCCGGTTCTCAAAGGAGAATATTCTTGGCGAAGGTGGATATGGCATTGTCTACCGGGGAAATTTGATTAATGGAACACCGGTAGCTATTAAGAAGCTCCTCAACAATCTGTGAGTTGATAAAATCAAACTATATGCTTTCCTTACTAGTCCTTTTGTTTAGTTTCTGGCTTGAGTTTGAATTTAAGATCTTCGTCCCAGAGGTCAAGCAGAGAAAGAGTTTCAAGTGGAGGTTGAAGCCATTGGCCATGTGCGTCACAAAAATTTGGTCCGCCTTCTAGGATACTGTATTGAAGGAACTCACAGGTATATCCCCATCTGGAAGTCCCAGATAGTCATGTAACTTTTTTAGACATGAAAAAATGAAGCTTTGGATTGTTCAATTACTTTTGTGTGCCCGTGAAGTAGTTGAATGAGTATTATCTTCTTTCTTGTTTAGCATTTGAAAATGCTCTGTTCTAATTCATGATCTCAGGATGCTGGTTTATGAATATGTCAACAATGGCAATTTGGAACAGTGGCTTCATGGAGCCATGCGACACCACGGGTATCTCACTTGGGAGGCTAGGATGAAGGTTCTTCTTGGGACAGCTAAAGCGTAAGTTCATTCAGCTAAATCTATTTTGGAATAATATAGATCTCTTGATGTGCTATCATTTCTTGCAGTCTTGCCTATTTGCATGAGAATATTGAGCCCAAAGTTGTTCATCGAGACATAAAATCAAGTAATATATTGATTGATGATGACTTCAATGCGAAGGTCTCTGATTTTGGTCTGGCCAAACTGCTTGGTGCTGGTAAAAGTCATATCACAACTCGAGTCATGGGTACCTTTGGGTTAGTTTCTTCCTTCTGCTCCTTTTGATTCCATGCTCGAGTAATCTTCATGTTCTTGGCTTTACAATCTTCAACTTCTGGTGTCTTGTTTTATTACTCTTTTCATTTAAAAAGTTGAACTAGAAGTTTAGAAGTATGATGTATCATTTCACACCCTTCCAAATATTTGACAGGTATGTGGCTCCTGAATATGCAAATACTGGTCTCTTAAATGAAAAGAGTGATGTTTATAGCTTTGGGGTAGTGTTGTTAGAATCGATCACAGGAAGAGATCCCGTGGACTATGGCCGTCCTGCCCAAGAGGTTTGTTATCCTTTGTACCTTCTCTTAAGATCTAATTAGCACACTGATGTAAATATCTTATCCTCATTATTGAAGAAGCTGTAAAATGGATTGTGCCCAGATCTTTGGCAAAATTGATATTTATTAATACTCGCCTTGCTGGTTTTCTGATATTTGTCTCATTTTCATTTTGTATTTAATTTCCCTTGAATTTCTCCAGATTATTTGTTCTTGATATATCATGTACCATAACCAATGTTCACATGCTATGAATCTGTGAGAAGGATATCTCAACTCACCTGATTCCAGCGGATTGATCTTGTGACCTGTCAATTTTAATTTTAATTTTTTTTTTAGCTGTGTAGGGTCCTAGTCCTGGTGCTTTGTGTGGTTATGTATATCTTCCTGCTCTCCGTTAATTTGGTAAAAATAGTATATCTTATACCTCATGCATCAAGTCCAATGGATAGGTGAATAGAAGCTGATTAATGTTTGATTTTTATGGTCTTTCACCACCAATGGACGGACCACACAGTTTGACATTAGTAGAATCACATCTGAATCTTTCCAACCTTGGTAAGAATTCTCACTAGAGCTTGAATTTTAGTGGAGGATTTGTCAAGTAAATCCTAAAAAATTGACACAGGATTTCATTTGTCATTTCTTTCACAGAAATGGTAAAGTTGTGACTGGGTCCGCAACTGTGCTCGATTTTTCGCGCTACAAACAGACTCTTAAAGTATTAGACTTTTCTGGTTGCAGGTGAATCTTGTTGATTGGTTGAAAATGATGGTTGGAAGCAGGCGCTCTGAGGAAGTAGTAGATCCAAATATTGAAACAAGGCCACCAACAAGAGCTCTCAAAAGGGCTCTTCTGACTGCCCTGAGATGCGTCGATCCAGATTCTGACAAGAGACCAAAGATGAGCCAAGTTGTTCGTATGCTTGAATCAGAGGAATATCCCATACCAAGAGAGGTCAGTATCTGTTCTTTTCCTCTCTTTTCTTCTCTTGCCATGGTTTGGGCCCTCAATTTTCTTATTTTGTTAAGCTGTGATCCCTGTTATAGATATCCAACTTGTTTCCTGAGGTGTAGATAAAAAACATAAAGAAAGAGAGGATGAACAAACATCCATGGATTATTTGCTGCTTGTAGGTGTGTCATCTTGATATGGGGTAGAGATGGTACCAGATGATAAATATGCCTAATATATCATCGTCCAAATGTATTGTCTGTCTATTGCTCAAATTATTGTATGGTTTTTGAAATGAGTGCAACAATGAAGGTGGACAATCTTCTCTTGTTGTTTGAGAGATTGCTGGATCCCTTGTCAATTAATGGGGAATACCCTGGCAGCCAAATAGTGTTCGTACGAATGTGTATTCTTTTCTTTATTTCTCCCGTTCCATCCTGATGTATATCTAGATCCTCTGATGTTGCTGCATTTATTAGTCTGGAATCATCTTTGCCAGATCAGCTTGAACACATAGAACTACAACAACATACCTAGTGGAATCCCACAAGTGGGGTCTGGGGAGGGTAAAATGTACGCAGATCTTACCACTACCTCATAGAGATAGAGAGATTGTTTTCGGAAGACCCTCGCCTCAAAAATATCCCCCATAAGCAGAAGATACTAGATATGAAAATAAGGAAAAGAAAAACGACTAAAGTGGTGAGAATCTTATGTATCATTTTCATTTTCTCCACTGCAGGATCGAAGGCAACGAAGGTCTCAAGCAGGCAATGGGGAGAGTGATTCTCAAAACTACGACACTGACAAGAGTGACAACCCAGATCCAAGGTCAGAAAGTAGAAGGAACCATCAAGTATAACCATCTAAAGACAAAGCTTTCTGTTCATTCATGAGAAATGTGCTACTTATAGAGCTTTCGTTATAATGAAATGTCTGCCGGGATCAAATGAGTAGGGGAATGAACTGTTTCTACTGGTATATTGTTGGTCAGAGATTGACTACTTTTTTTCCACCCTTTTTGGGTTCTATTCTTTCTTATTACCTTTTATCTGTACTTTTTGTTTCTTCTTTTGGTTCTTTCCTTGTATGAAAGTAGATAGGGAGTAATCGTTGTGGACTTGATGGTCTTGTAACTAAACTGGAAACGATCAGGGGCGGGATTTGTGTACAGAAGAATTTCTTGCTTCAGTATTCAACATTATTTAAGTAGTTTGTAATTTATTTCTATTATAGTGAATACTGTGGTTCAAATTCTAGCAGAAACAAAACATTGTGATTTCGTTCTAGTTATTGTGTTGGTGAGAGGCAAAATCATTTTCAAGAATGACCTGCTGAGTCATTTTTCAGCATGGTGGAATAGTCATGATGCATACAAGCTGGACTCGACTACCACCATAATCACAAACAAAAGAAAAACAGGTAAGTGTGAAAAAAAACTCATGAGATACCAACCAAAGTAAGTATAGTTTGGATGATTCACAGGCTGGTTGCAAGTTTAGGGTCCTACTTCAACTGTTACTGATTAGTACTACTATGATAAAACAGCTGTTCCGTAGTAACGCAAGTTGAGGAATCAGTTGATTTTTTCCTAAATGTGTTGTAGCAACAAGCAAGAGCTTGCATCTTTATTAACGCTTGACAGTTTTTGTTTGCAAATAGTTGGTAGAATCAACATCAGCAGTTATCATCCATTCCTTGCTACAGCTAAAGAACAATAATTTGGCTGAAGACCCCTTAAAGCATCATTTTATATTTAGAGTGGAAAATATTCCATCCACTCATTTTTATTTCTCGTTTCACTTTAGGAGAATCAATTCAACTTATCTTTAGAGTTAATTTAAAATTTAAATATTCGAAAATTATACGAGAAATACTATAACTTACTGTTTTTATCTTAAAATGTTGATCAATGTACTTGAGTCTCGAAAAGCAACACAGGGCAAATAAAATTGATCAAGAGTAAATCATAAGTGACATTTTCCTAACAGAGATGGATTTATTTAGTTTCGAAATCCAAGCCATTCAATCTTCATTCTACTATAAGTTGCTGCAAGCAACTTTATGCATGTCTTTGACCCTTTGCAACTTATTTGACACTGCTAATTAATTCCAACTTATAGTAGCATAATAGTAGGTGGTCCACCCAAATACAAATTTCTTCATCAGCAATTAAAGTCTGAATCATGATTTGTCTTGCACCGAAGATTTATCAGAAACAATTTTTCTACACCACAAAGATAAAAATAAACTCCAACGTACACTCTACCCAAAGATAAAAACAAAGTTCAGTGCACCAAAACTCCTGCTATGTGCAGGGTCCGGAGAAGCGCCACGACCACAAGGGCATACTCTACATTTCTTATGCATACATACAACAACAACAACAACTTTACCCCCATTGCCTCAAAGGCTCCCGCCCATTGCGGGATAAGGGGGGTCGGATGTACGCAACCTGACTCAAAACATAAATCGACTATTTCCGGATGACCCATGATGAGCGTCGAAAGTTGCATTGACTAACTGCTACTTCACAATGGAAAGAAGCGCAGACAGTTTAAAGAGCCATTTTGCTTTATTCCATCATACTCTAAAACCAAAAAATAGTAAATCTTTGGCTTCATCCGGCTGTGGAAATCACATGTTTTATGCATACATGTAAAACAAAAAAAATTAAACTGCAAAGATTTTTTGCCATTGCTAAATGCATGTTTTCTTCTGACAAATCCAGCTAAAAATATAGTATTAAAATGCCAACAACTCGTGTGGTTAGTTATAGCTTAACATAATGAGGCTGACTCAGCCTATAGATTGAGACAGGAACCAAATCTCACATCACAGGATAAGGCTGCTACGTCACTGAAATTATCCTAATGCCTTGCTACCATCTTTTCTTCACATTCCGACAGGACAGAAGCTACACAATTATTCTAAGCTGTCTAATAAAGATTGACATAACAAAGCACAGATTTAGCAGGTATCCCAACGGAACAGTTGAAATGTGCGTAAATTGACCGGAACACTACCTTTAGCAAGAAAGAGAGAGAGAGATGGACATAACATTTTTAACATAAGAAGCCTAGTCGGACTTGTACAATTAATCCTTCATGGCAAAGATTGAGGGACCTCCAAATAATAGACTATTTTGTACTAAAAACTGTATGGATGGGATAATCTGGTCAATGTGTCTATGTACATCAGCTGTGACAGTTTTTTCTAAACAGATTTTATGCACAAAAGCTGGCTGGTTGTCTCTCCAGAGGTATTTTGCATTTGGTACATCTTACTGTTTGACTGGGGATGCAGCAGGTTTCAGCTGTTGCTGGTCATATTCCTGCTTCAGTTCCTTCAAAGGCTTGGAAACCTATTAAATGAAAGGGACAAATAAAAATGAGAAATAGCTTAACGAGATAACACGGGGACAGCAATCAAATGAGGATTCAGCCAGATGCTAAGAGGCCTCTCTTTCCTTTTTAGATTGTTTCAGTCTTGCATTATATCCAGATTAAGTGTTTTTTCTTCGAAATCAAATATAGAAAGAAATATCATATAATTACTCTTTAGCTAATACAAACAATTCCGTCCTTTTAATCCTTTGCATAGGCTTGGAAACAAAACTACGCCACATAAAACTTTATAGTGCTAATTGACTAACAGGCTTGCGATCTGTATGTGTTCAATTTGGTTTAATTGGGTTTTGCTTCTGAACTTTATCCACTTAGTTTATGAGGCCCTCCTTGAGCCAAACTCAGCAGCCTTACAAGCCTGTACTGGTTAGATTCTACTCAAACTACTTTAGTTAATAGATCCATGTAGAGCCAGAGAATTTTACATTCCAGGTTCACAAGCCAATGGCTGAACTGCTGATTAACCACATGACATATAACAGAAACTGTTGATTAACCACATGAGGAAAGCATCAAAATAGATGAGGAAGATGTACAAGAAGACATGCGGGAGAAAACACAAGCACAACTGATGCGAAACTACTCACTTTAGGCATCAGTAACTTTTTTAAGAAAAAACTTTCGATGGCTATAAGCCTATAACAATGAGAAATATATTTCAATACAAGGTAGAATGCGTAGTTTTTCAACATCTTCACACTTAGGCTGAAGCTTGACATAGAATTTTCAAAGTTAACCTAGCCCTTGAGGCTACAATCAGATGTGCAGGAAACATATAAACACCGATTAAGAACTACCGAACAACTGAAACTGGCTCAAGGAACAATAGTCAAATAACTTGAACTAACGAATTCATTTCTCTATAGACATCATACTTCTCTAATAGGCAAGCAAATGGTGTTTTATTGCCTAATTCTTATAAAATAAGGAAAAAAGCAACATTTTATATGTGAACATAGACAGAAGCAGCGAATGCGCTTTGACTACAAATGTTTTATTTCTATTCATTTTATTATTATTATCTTTTTAATTTCTTCGCTAGTGTTCTAGGAGGGTAAGGATGTTGCCCTTGCTTGTGAAAATAAATTACGATTAATCATGTGGACCTCCCTTTATTGCTAAAATTGTACTGCATATTGCATGCCCTGTACAAAATCACTATAAGTTTTTTTATTTTTTTTTTGAGAAGTCAAAATCATTATAAGTTTCTGTTTCCATTAGTTTCCTTCTATCCCTGTGTTAATTACATTTATGAACTTTTCAGCAGTTATTCCAACCTCATCCTTTCCCAGAAAACCAGTCCTTGAAAAGTGAAATGAGAAATCAGAAGTATCACTCGGAAAAAGATTATGAGAAGAATTTCAAAATCAATTATTTATTTCATTTGGAAATTTTGACCATAAAAATATACCCTAACAAAAATTATTTTTTATTTGATACAATAAGTATAAGTTATGCGTTGTACAATGAACTAATATGGCCAGAATTCTGCCCAGAGAGCAAGGTATTTAAATTAAAACTGCAGTCTAGTTATTGCTAGCCAACCTAGAGCTGTGTAAGTTTGCCATAACAAAAGAACATTTGAACTTCCCAACTGGGTAGGTTACATATTCAATTTCAAGAAAATAATAATAGCGAGACTATAAGTATGAACTAACCATGAAACTAAGCATACTAGTGGGTGTATGATTTAGGTCATACAAGCTTTGGAACTGAAGCATGAACACTTCCAGAAAGTTTGTGGTATTTATGTTCAAATGCATGTTGAATGTTTCAAACAGCCTCATCAAATCCAATTTTTCCCATTTTGACCACAACAGATGAATAGCATTTGTAGGTGTCATTATGCCCACAAGTGAAAATATAGCAAGACACTTTTTACCTTTTTTTGGAGAAATAGACACTTCTTACTATTTAGATGCAAACATTAGAATATTAAATTTAATTAAATAAGAAAATGCATGAAACATCTACGTTTTGCCATGCCCACCATATGTTCTCCAAGTCTGTCCATATTTAACTAGACATTCGTGTCTTAGTATGTCAGATATATATATATTGAACCTACTCAAGATATATATCCTCATATGCCCACTAAATGCGCCTTTAAAAGGCAACCTTATTATGGTGACCATTCAAGCATTACATTGACAGTTAGAAAATTATGGCATTGGGTCCTACAAGCATTTTTCTACCTTAGATATCATTGTTAGGCGAAAAGAGAGTCTTGACTAGAGAGAGAGAAAGAGAGAGGGGAGGGAGAGAGAGGGCTAGCCTTGATTGAAAAAGCCATTGGTAACAGTACATCTGGATTCATAGCATCCTCAGGGAAGTTGCGCAAAGCATGTATGAGTTTCTCAAATGGCAATTTTACCTGCAAATAAGCGGAGTGCTATAGCCTGTAAGAGCAAGAAAAAGTAGCATTTATTACCTTTTCTGTATTTAAAACTCACCAGGTCATCGTGGCAATATTTCAACAGAGCCAAGCCAACTTTGAAGACAACTTTAACACCCTGGTACATTGATCTCAGTAAGCTCAACAGTAAATTCAGGCATCAGAGAGTGGAAATGATGATATATTACTGACCTCAAAAAGAAAGACATCCCAAATTCTGAGAGCCAAGTGAAATGGAAAAGAGTACGAGAAAACTGTTATGAACCACTGACTGGCATACATGCTGGGATTTATCATTTCTTGAGCAAAATGTTCCCCCAACTTCGGCATGTGCTCTTTTACCAAACGATCAAACTGAAAGAGGTATTGCTGGACAAGAGGCAATCCTACCTAGACCGCATGTACAACATTTATTATTTAATATAAAGTAGGTGAAATAACAGATGCTATGTAATCAAAACAAAGACTTCCTCGTATGTGGAAGCAGCTCAAAGAATCAAGAGAATTATAGCTACAGCCAGGATCATAGGTCATGATAGGAGAGAATTCATGGATCATCATAAGAAATTAGGGAATTTCATTTAGCATCTACTATTAAACAGAACTGGACACCAAACAACTTGGTATTTTAATTCTCATATATTGGTTCTTAACTGATTGATTTATTGCAAGTATTTACCGCATAAAAGCGACGGACCAGCTATCAGAACTTTGACAACTTTAGATGGGCTGAAAAGCAACCTCAAGGCAATAATGTCACAGCCGCCAACTTCATAAAATCATCAAATTCGACTCAGATCACAGAATATGTGATGACACCCAACTCTCACTTCATAAGTATACTACGGAAAAGCAAAAAGAACACAAACAGTCCAAGAGAAAAAAGAATTCCAGTCTTGCCCAAAAACTATTCGAAGTTAATTAGATTAGTCCTATTACTCCAGACCATGCAGATGATATTACCACTCCATTCCACATTCAGTAGAAACCTAAAAGATACTGTTAATGGGGACTTACATACAGCAAGATATTAGAAACAATGTAATCTCTATCCAACTTTCACCACTCTAAGAATACAAATTTATTTAATTTTACAGATTTTAAACTCAGATGTGATGTCTTCTCTATCAAAATATCTTTTCAACCATCAATTTACTCTTTTTTGCCATTACAACTGATATATGAGACAAAAATATAGATTTTAAAACTCTATGCCAAAGTCAAACATCATTATATAAATTGGGAAGGAGAGTAGCTTGAAACTAGCTACACATGTACGGGAACAAACAGCATTGTATATATTGGAAAGGAGAGAGTAGCTGATAGTAGACATAGGCTCTATATGCACACAGAGATGCATCATGTGGTCATCTTTAAGCTATTATATGGACCCTAGACTATGGAAGTGGTTTTCTGAATTTGTATCCAGTTGATCACATTAAGGATAAAAAAGAACATAACTTGATGTTTGACTTGGAAGGGAAGAGGCCCTTGGTGTCCCCTCCTGTCAAGAATTGGGGCCTCAAAATCACAAGCCAATATGCTTTTCTCTCTAAAAGAACAGAAATTCTTCATGATTAGGAATTGATCAGATATATCACATCCGAATACTTTTCAGTCCAAATGCATTGACCATCTACATTTATCAGGGGTCGCATCAAGCAATTTGAAGGTCAAGGCTTACCAAGTACATTCCTTCCATAGGAGTGTGAACGGCTCCCTTCAACAATGCGACCAGTAACCAAAATGCATCTTCTTCACTCATGTAAAGAAGAAGTAGACCTGCCACAAATCCCATGCCCTGCAATCAAAATAATCAGTATCATTTCAAATCTATAACCATACATTAGATCACCTGTGAATCCATAATTTAAGGATATATATACCTGCACGTATCCAACATCTCGGTCAAAGACGGAATATGCTTTCAGAACATTATAAAGAGACCTTTGACCAGGTCCATGTCTCTGCTGAAAGAAAACATGTGAAGGGAATGTACGAGAAATATCTCGAATAATATCCAACTCGGAAGCTGATGTCTCATATATAACTAGTTGCTGCAGCAGATAAAATGTCAGTCAGATGAGTGATTTCCATTACACTAGTAAAGCAAAAATGAACAAGTCAAGAACAGAGCAATCAATTGAAAAGCAGAACAATCCGGAATTAGACGAAAAAACTAGGAATTTAAGATTTTCTACTGTTGTCACACAAATTATCTATCTTCATTCATTACTGAAATTAGTAGAGCAAAACTTTTTCCATAAAACAAAGAAGAATAGAATTGGACAAAAATTATACCTCATAAACTCCAGGATTCAACAACAAGAGGTCCCGACTTCCAGAAATTAGCTGCCAGACAAGACCCCTAAGACAATCAGGAATTCCTTTCCGTATTCGTCTTTTAACAACATGTGGCTTCCTCCGCACATACTGCTTCCAATCACTTCCTCCAACACCTATCATTTTTCTCCATTTCCTAATCCTCCTTTCATCTCTGAAAAATATTTTATAAACATAATAAGAGCATCAACCAATCTATAATCAATTCTTTCATTACCTTTCTAAAAAAATAACATTAGTTCCAAACTAATTGGTTTCAGTTGCATCTATATATCCATTCTACTCTATTAGGCCCATTTAATACTATCATTCCAGATACAAATATGTTTGCTACTATGTGTGACCCTACTATTTACTTCTTGTACACAAATATTACTAATTAAGATTTATTGCACCGAACACCAGTACAAATGCTGCAGAAACAAAGTTTCCCATCAGACAAGAGTAATGCATCAGAACTAGTTATGGAGTTTGTTGATCCAATATCTGAAGAAGCACCATTAAATTTTGTGATATCACAAAAATATGTTTACATTTCAGTCTTCAGAATGACAAATTTGAGTGAATGTGGACGAGGAAAACAAGAGTATGTTGGAGAAATACCTCTGATATTCAAAGGCTGACTGGCTCCTTGTTAAACCTTCAGTAGGACCATGTTCCTGCTTTACAAAACCAAATCTATCAACTCGCATGGGAACAACTGGGCCTTCCTCATTTTCATCTACTACTTTACTTTCCATTTCTAACCTAGAACAACCCAAGACTACACTCCGATAAAACAACAGACTACCGCCGCAACATTTTCATGCATTCCCAACTGCATGGACCAGTAATACTGATTCTCCTTAACCCTGAAATGCAAAGAAAAGGTCCTCTTATTTATAGATACAAACATCATAACAGTAGAAAAAGCTCTTTCCAATTTATCTAAAAAAAGACATCTTTGATAAATTCACCTGAAAAATACTTTACTAACACCAGTGATCTTTGTGGGATGATTTCCATACAGGTTCATCCTATGAAGAAACAAGAGAAATTTTAGACCCCTTCCAAATATTAAAAAGAGAGAATCCGAAAATTGCATCAGCCTACATAAGGATCATACACCAAGGACCTGTTTAATTTTTGGATCATATTCACCCAATTTAATCAGTTATTTTCTACTCATTACCATCTGTTTATCACACAAGAATTGAATTTTACTTATCAAACAGGCACCAAAATCAGACAAAAAGGGAAAGCAGTCCCCCACGGCCCCAAAAAAAGGTATAACAAGTCTGTAATGAGGTTAAAGATAAGGTATTAAAATGCAGACAAAGAGCAATATCAACATTTACAGGGTGATACACAGATCTATACCATTCAAATCAAACCCCAAAACAAGAACAAATGGGGACACAAAATAGGGAGAAATCAAAAACCCACATTCAATAATTAATAAATATACAACTTTAAATTCAGAATGTCCATATCAACAAATCAAAAATCAATTAATTTTGAAGGGGCAAAAAACAAAAAGGGGTAGCAATTGGCGGAGAAAACCAAACCTGTAATAGATAATTCCAGCATTATGGATAGATTAAACCGTATAATTTGATTTTCTTGTTGACACGAAGTACCATAATTTTCCAAGAAACAGAGAAAAGATTAAAGAAAAATTATGTTTTGGTTAACAACATAGCTGGCGTGTGTGCTCATTCTCCCTCCTTTTGGTCCATTACTGGTGAATCCGTGTTTTCAGGGTGGGTTTAAGATATTAATAAATAATCTCTTTATGGTATAACTGGAATATTTATACATATGATATATCTGAATTCTTAGCGGAGGAAATGTTTCCTAAATCCTATTAAAAAAAGGATCTTTTTATATTCTTGACTTAACTTTAAACTTTTGATTAATCAAAAACTAGGTCAAAGTTTTTTTAAAATTTTGAGATTTATATAAGATAATCTTTA
>JAABOM020000001.1:32604720-32620629 GCA_011800125.2 Solanum clarkiae | reverse complement strand
TATCTTGTTAGTTGCTCTTTTTGTCCCCTTTCCTTCCTTTCTGTCATATCTAGTTATTTCTGCTTACGGGTTTTGAGGTGAGGGTTCACAGAAAATAGCCTCTCTACTTTTATGGTAGTGGTAAGGTCTGCGTACATTCTACCCCTCCCCAGACCCCACTTGTGGGATTTTACTGGGTATGTTGTTGTTGTTGTAGGGGTTGTGTAAAACCTTATCACGACAACTAAAAAGGAACAGAGGGAATACTATAGAATTACTGTTGTTTCTTTTACTTTGTCTATCTCAAATATTTTCACTGTCAGTACTTTTTTCTGGTTATATTTTCATCACATCTTTTGTGAAAAGTTGAAGGTTTATCAAAAATAACCTCTCCCACCTCACAGAGGTAGAGGTAAGGTTGTCTGTGTGCACCCCATTGTCCGCAGATCTACTTGGGGGACTAAATTGGGTATATTGTTGTTGTTGTTGTTTATACACTAGTCATTCTTTGTTTTATTTATCACCTGATATATACATATCCCTATTCAGTAATGGTCATTTTTGGCGATGTGTAAGAGAAACGGTTAAGTGAACTTGATAGTGTATTTACCTGATGTTCTTAATTGGTTTGATCCGTAACTGCAACTGAAAGATGAATATTATACTTGCTCGCATGGTATAATTCTGCAGAAGTTACTTGACTATCATTGATGCAAGTGATTATTTAGTGACTACTATATACGCATAAACTGATAAGAGGGTCCTTTGAGGTACATTTGATCTTTATGTGGATTAAGTGTCAGAACTGGTCTTGCATTTGTGATAATTTTGAGACGTAAGCTTGATGCAGCTTACTTTTCTAGCAATTTTCCGTCTACCTAATAGCACTTTTTGCTCCAGCATGTTCTGAATGGAGAATTAGCTCTTCATTTTGAAGTCACTGTTTTAACATGTGAGTTCTTGAAACTGTCATTTTGAATTTACTCAAGCTTTGCTATTCTTACAGAATGACTCTATTGCTTGGACCTCCTGGATGTGGAAAAACAACACTACTGAAAGCACTTTCAGGAAATCTGGACAACTCTCTTAAGGTCTCTTCAAGTTGTTTCTCTTTTAAAAAAAGAAATCTGTTTTGTTTTGTCAGCAAGAGGAAAATATATGAACACTTTCTTTTAAAGAAATCCTTCAGGATACAAAGCAAATACTTTGATCTAAAACATACTGGAACGTGAATTGATAGTTCTCTACTTCAACGAAATGAACTTTTAAAGGGCTTCGTTTGTCGGATTTGTTTTATTAGTCATTTCTCTGGTTCTTTTTACTTTTTAGTCCCTTTTTAGTTCCTTATATCTT
This sequence comes from Solanum clarkiae, assembly GCA_011800125.2. NCBI lineage: Eukaryota > Viridiplantae > Streptophyta > Magnoliopsida > Solanales > Solanaceae > Solanum > Solanum clarkiae. The sequence goes on along the minus strand of JAABOM020000001.1, from coordinate 32,619,297 downwards.
TAAGATCTCAGCTAGGGGCACTTAATTGCTATCTCTTTCCCGTTTCACCAAGAGAACTGAAGCTTTATTGACTTTAATACGCCTTATCCAAGAAGGAACTAGTGAACAGTTGCTCTAATGTTTGCACCTTTACTTGAACAAGCATGATGTCTAATTTCATTGTATTGATGGAGTTCATAACGTAGGGAGATGATGTCAATCTGACTGTGTCTTCTTCTGGCCATGTCTAACAGGTTTCTGGGGAGATTTCTTACAATGGTTATAAATTGGCAGAGTTTGTACCACAGAAAACTTCTGCATATATCAGCCAAAATGACCTGCACATCCCTGAAATGACTGTTAGAGAAACACTAGATTATTCATCTCGTTTTCAAGGAGTTGGAAGCAGAGCAGGTATGTCTTTGAACACAAAGAAGATACACTGCAGTGATGAATACATTGCAAAACTAGTTTCTAAAGTGTTGCCTTTACTTTACAAGATATTATGATTGACCTAAGCAGAAGGGAGAAAGAAGCAGGAATTGTTCCTGATCCAGATATAGATACTTACATGAAGGTAGTTGTTAACATCAAGTTGTTACAGTTTCATCTCTGTTGAGCTATAAGTTGCTTGATGTATTTATTGTACAAGATTATACCCATTCCTCCTCAGTCAATGCTGTTATGGTTTTTAATCTTTTAAATCAAATTTAATCGTATAGGCGATTTCGGTAGAAGGACAAAAGAAAAACCTTCAGACGGATTATATTCTGAAGGTAACTTTATTGAAGGACCCTCTTTGACAATTATTTGATAGACATCGGAATAGAAATTGATAACTGACACTTTCTTGAATGTGTTCAGATTCTTGGACTTGATATTTGTGCTGACACATTGGTTGGTGATGCCATGAGAAAAGGTATATCGGGTGGTCAAAAGAAAAGACTGACTACAGGTATATTTAAAGAATGATCTGCTTTGTAACAAAGTTGTCAGTTGTACCTGATGTACTTGATATCATTTGGAGGACAAGTGTAAATCAACTAACTAATTGTGTGACACAGGAGAGCTTATTGTTGGTCCCACAAAAGCATTATTTATGGATGAAATATCAAATGGCTTAGATAGCTCGACTACGTACCAGATTCTTGCTTGCCTTCAGCAGCTCTCACATATTACAGATGCCACTATACTTGTTGCGCTTCTTCAACCAGCGCCAGAAACCTTTGATCTCTTTGATGATATAATCCTGATGGCTGAGGGGAAAATTCTTTACCATGGGCCAAGAAGTTCTGCTTTAGAATTTTTTGAAAGCTGTGGGTTCAAATGCCCTGAAAGGAAAGGGGTGGCTGACTTTCTCCAGGAGGCAAGTCCATAGTAGTTATATGGTCTGTACATTTCTCTCTATCAATTAGAAGCTCATCAATTCTGTTCATTGTTTTCAGGTTACGTCGAAAAAGGATCAAGCACAGTATTGGCATGGAACCAAAGAAACATATAAATTTGTGTCAGTTGATACATTATCAAGAAAATTTAAGGAATCTCCATACAGGAAAAGGATGAATGATGAACTTTCTGTTGCATATGATAAGTCCAGGTTTCATAGAAATTCTATAACCTTTCATGAATACTCACTTCCTAAATGGGAACTCCTTCGAGCTTGTATGTCAAGAGAATTCCTTCTAATGAAGAGGAATTCTTTTATCTACATATTCAAAACTGTTCAGGTTAGTGATTAGTCTTTTCTTTATATTATGGTAGTTCAAGCTACAAATATTATATACTCATACACTATCCAAAGCAAAGATAGAAGTCACATTTTCCATATTGAGATTTCTCACAGTTATTACAATTTATGCTTCTATGTGCAGCTTGTCATCATCGCATCAATAACTATGACTGTATTTTTGAGAACTCAAATGGATACTGATCTTGTACATGCAAATTACTATTTGGGAGCTCTGTTTTTTGCCCTCATCATTCTTCTTGTGGATGGATTCCCTGAGCTCACCATGACAATAGCAAGACTTGCAGTTTTCTATAAACAGAATGACTTGTGCTTTTACCCAGCATGGGCGTATGCAATTCCAGCTACAATTCTCAAGATTCCTCTCTCTATATTAGAATCTGTCATTTGGACGTGTCTGACCTATTATGTCATTGGTTTCAGCCCTGAGGTTGGAAGGTGAGTGCTACATGTGAATATCTTCTACTTTAATGTGTGCTGTTGTTCCTTTCAACTATAGTGTTGTTGGTCATATATCACCATCTCTAATAGGCTTCCACCAGCAGCTTACACTTTACCAATTCCAGCTGTCTTTAAGTAATGATTTGAATAAATGTAAAGCATTTTCCTGTCAATTGTGTTACCTACAGGTTCTTCCGGCAGTTACTTCTGTTATTTGCTGTGCACATGTCATCGATCTCCATGTTCCGTTTCTTGGCATCCGTCTGCCGGAGTGTTGTTGCTTCTACAGCTGCTGGTAGCTTATCAATCTTATTTGTCTTTTTATTCAGCGGATTCATAATACCAAGACGTAAGGGTTCCTACTTTTTTGTTCATTTTGATATTATTCGCTTGTGAGGGTGTCTAGCAGAACTAAACTATCACTATTTGACTACAGCCTCAATGCCGATTTGGCTGAAATGGGGATTTTGGGTTTCTCCACTGACATATGGTGAGATAGGTCTTTCTGTAAATGAATTTCTCGCCCCAAGGTGGCAAAAGGTGAGAGCCAATAATAGCTCAAATACTTTGCTTCTTTCAGTTGTTCAACTGACTTATGCACATTGCATGTGGAAGACAAGTTCAGCACAAAATGGCTGTCTTGAGGCACCAATATGCAATATTGAAGAGTATTCTCCATCTTCTATCATGAAATTACACTTTGAAAAACAAAGAAAAAGAGATCATCCATATAAAAAAAATGATAGAAGTGGTGTTGTCTGTCTGTTCTTTGTTGTTATCTGAAACTATCTAGGGGAGGTTCTAGAAGCTCAATGATAGGTATCCATGTCAATGGTAGTGACTTAGCTCAAATTTGAAAAAAAGCATAATTTCTTTTTGATTCCAAAAACATCTGAAATATTCAATGTTCTTAGTCATATATACAATGGATCACATTTTTTAAGGCATTAGTACTTTTTTTCTTGAAGAGAATAGTAATCTATAGGCTTCCTTGGACCTATGTGCTTGGCGATAGTTTTTCTATTGTAACTATCCATTGAAGTTATAAACAGGCACTCAATTTCGATAGTTGAATTCTATCTTGAACTATGGTACACCAGTTTTAACTATAGTAATCTCTAAAATGAGCCATAAAATTCTGCATGATGAGATTGACTCCAAATTGATACATTACCAGCCTCGTTAGACTTTTTACCTACTTGATACATACATGTCTGTAACTTAAACCAATATATTTTTCTGTCTTATAGAAGATGTTTAAATTTATTATCTATTCAATACTCATATCACATGCTTCATTTTTAGACACGGACACCCTCGACAAACACAACTATAGGGAATGAAGTCCTTGAAAGCCGTGGGTTGAACTTTGATGGACATTTGTATTGGATATCAGTTTGTGCCTTGTTTGGCTTTACAATACTATTCAACATCGGTTTCACCTTGGCCTTAACTTTCCTAAAAGGTATTTTCATCGTTTTTGTACTCCAAAGAAATGAAGAATCTGCGCAATAGATCTTGTAGTTTACTTGCTGGTTTTCTTGAAAATGTGATGCAGCTCCTGGATCTCGTGCTATTATATCCACGGATAAGTACTCCCAAACAGAAAGTAGTAGCGAATCTTCCGATAAAGCTGATGCAGAAGAAAATTCCAAGCCCACAATGGGTTCTCATGAAGGAGCAGGTTGCCTTCTTATTCTATTGCAGGAATAATTGAATGAAAAATATTGTTTTTTGTAACTTTCTCATCTGTTGTTTTCCAGGAAGAATGGTTCTACCTTTTGAACATCTATCTCTTGTGTTTCGAGATGTTCAGTACTATGTTGACACTCCTGCGGTTATCTTCTAGACCTATCTCATTTAGTATTGCATCATTTTTGGATAATTAAAAGCTGTAAACCAAATTTCAGTAGCTGGAGTTGTGATTTTATGTCCATTTCAGGCAATGAAGGAGCTCGGTTTCGCACAAAATAGACTCCAACTTCTTTCGGACATTACTGGCGCACTTAGACCTGGTGTCCTTGCAGCCCTTATGGGTGTCAGTGGGGCTGGAAAAACAACCCTGCTTGATGTTCTTGCCGGTAGAAAAACAAGTGGTTATGTTGAAGGAGAAATAAAAGTTGGTGGGTACCCTAAAGTTCAAGAGACATTTGCTAGAGTTTCAGGTTACTGTGAGCAGACAGACATACACTCTCCCCAGATAACTGTAGAAGAATCAGTTATATTTTCTGCTTGGCTACGACTTCATCCTGAGATTGACTCCAAAACGAAATATGTACGAGCTTAATAACATAAAGTTTGAATTAATGTTTCTTTCATGAACATCATTCCTTATGGCGATATCTATATTTGAACTGATGTGGCACATGTGCAGGAGTTTGTGAAAGAAGTCCTTGAGACCATTGAGCTAGATGGTATAAAAGACATGTTGGTTGGCATGCCGGGTGTCAGTGGGCTTTCGACTGAACAACGTAAACGACTGACAATAGCTGTGGAGCTTGTAGCAAATCCCTCAATTATCTTCATGGATGAACCCACAACAGGGTTGGATGCAAGGTCAGCTGCAATTGTCATGCGGGCTGTGAAAAATGTTGCTGATACAGGAAGAACAATAGTTTGCACTATCCATCAACCGAGCATTGACATATTTGAAGCATTTGATGAGGTAAGATGTATGTGGGGAAAAATTACTTAGTAATGCAGAACTCTTGAATTAAAATTAAAGACATCTACTTAGAAATATCTCAGTTTGTGCTGTAACTACGCGTTCTTCATGGATATCGTCAAAAAGTTATTCATCTCAAATGGGCTCTTTTGCAGCTGATTCTATTGAAAACTGGTGGCCGTATGATCTACTGGGGACCACTCGGACAAAATTCTTGTAAAATGATTGAATATTTTGAGGTAAACTGGTTTCACTTTTTATTAGTGTTGCATCAATCCTGTAATAAAACCTTCTTTGCGTGGTAGCTGAGACTCTTGGTTTTTCTCTCATTTGACAGGGCATCTCTGGTGTGCCAAAAATAAAGAACAACTACAATCCAGCAACATGGATGTTAGAGGTTACATCAACATCTAGCGAAGCTGAGATTGGCATAGACTTTGCTGAAGTATATAAGAATTCTTCTCTACACAAGTTAGTCATAGCTTTTTGCCTCATCTAGTTTTGTGTTAATTTTAAGATGCATCTTACACGACGTATCACTTATAAGCACATTTGCATGTAACTAATGCATGATTCCTCTTTGGTTTACACTTCTTGTAGAAATAACGAAGAGCTTGTGAAAAAACTGGCTTTCCCACCAGCTGGTTCAAAAGATTTGCATTTTCCCACCAAGTTTTCACAGAACGGCTGGGGACAATTCAGGACTTGCTTCTGGAAGCAATACTGGTCCTATTGGAGGAGTCCTTCATACAATTTGATCCGCTGTCTGCACATGCTTTTCGCTTCCGTTGTTTTTGGATTGCTCTTCTGGGATAAGGGCAAGAAACTGTAAGACAATAAAATACTATTAAACCAAAGCTTCAATTAACTTACCGACAACATGCTTCATTTTACCGTGGGAAGGAATTAAACTTTCCACATCCTCATGGAAATTAAATTCCTTGGCCACTTCTGAGTAGCGTGTTTTTGCGAAAGTATGCTAAATTGAGTGAATTAGTTATGCATATGTTTTGCAAAAATGATGCTAAATTGAGTGGATTAGTTATGCTTGTGTTATATACTTGAACAGCTTAAATATTTTCTCAAACCGCCCTTTTTTTCCCTTCCTCCTTTTTGACAGAGATGACCAGCAGAGTGTCTTCAGTGTATTTGGTGCTATGTTTACTGCAGTAATCTTCTGTGGCATAAATAATTCATCGTCAGTTTTACCATATGTGAGCACAGAGCGATCAGTCCTATACCGGGAAAGATTTGCTGGAATGTATGCAACATGGGCTTATGCATTAGCACAGGTAATATATAAGGCTTTCAATCTTGGCATTTTGACCTTTTGAGACTACTGTAGGTAGATTCAGTAATACCAAATCCTACACTTGTCTTCAATGGTTCACTGCTTCATATTTGAGTGTCGGGTACCTTGATTTTGTAGGTGGCAATTGAAATTCCATATCTTTTAGCTCAAGCACTTGCATTTACTGTCATCACATATCCAATGATTGGATATTATTGGTCGGCCCAAAAGGTTTTGTGGTACTTCTATTCGATGTTCTGCACGTTGTTGTACTTCACATACTTGGGAATGATGCTTGTTTCATTGACACCAAACTTACCAGTAGCTGCTATTCTTCAGTCATCCTTTTACACAATGTTCAACCTCTTTGCTGGATTCTTGATGCCAAAAGCTGTAAGTGGTTCAGAATTAAGCTGCTTTGAATATAGAAATCAATACTGATATATGTGTATATCTAAACACTTGAAATCTTTTTCTCCTTTCGCGTTCATTGCAGCAAATTCCAAAATGGTGGATCTGGTTTTACTATCTAATACCTACATCATGGACGTTGAATGGGATGCTTACTTCACAATATGGAGATGTAGATACGAAAATTACTGTGTTCGGAGAAAAGAAAACAGTAGAAGCCTTTGTTAGGGACTATTTCGGATTTCACCACAACCAATTACCTATTGTAGGTGTTGTTTTGATTGCATACCCCTTAGTTTTTGCCAGTCTATTTGCATTTTTCCTTGGGAGGTTGAACTTCCAAAGAAGGTGATGCAGCAGCTTGCTCATTTGTATGCAAAAACTTTTGGTTGAATCTTGAAGAGTAAATATCTCATAAGAAAACGTAAAAAATCATAATTTGACCAGTTTTACTACTTCCAAAAGACTTGTTGGTGAGTTTGTTCAGGCGTTTGGTGAATTTTACTTTGAATTGACTAGGAATGCAATTTGGTTTTATTATAGTTTTCCATTTTTAATATTATCCATAACTGAGCAAATCCAATACTAGTCAAGGGTCCAATGTTCAATCCTAACGTCATTTATTTGAATCCTGTTAGACCTATCACTTTGCCCCACGCATTTTTTCATAGTTCTTTAATCAATTGGTGTCTGAATTTCATGGATTAGACTAATTAAGAGTTATACCATAGAAAATCTAATTAAATTTTGAAAAATGTTAGTTTGACGGAGCCTCATCTAACCTTTCTGACCAAAAGTTTTTCAAACTGTAGTTGGAGTTTAAATTGATTTTTGTCCAAGCCCAATTTTGACATATTTTGAGTATTCATCCTAAAATAATATTCAAGGAAACATATATGATATTCGTATAAGTGTGTTTGGTACGAAAGAAAAATAGTTTTCAGAAAATATTTTTTAATTTTCTCATGTTTGGTTGATCTTTTCTAAGCTTCTCAAAAATGAACAAATTATAAAAAATGATTCATAATAAGTGAACTACAAGTTCATTATTTCTTTCCGATCCATCCGACCACCATTCCCCGCACACATTTTTTTCTTAAATTATGTATAAATATTCTTAAGATAATATGTTTTTGTTTACAAAGCACGAAAAAATGAGTTAAAAAACTCACGTAATTTCTAATAGAATATTTTTTGTCGATTATTTTCCTTCATACCATAACGTTTACAATCAACCAACTCGCACTAATCCAACCCTTGTAGCGTTTTAACTTAGAAAAAGAAAAACAAAAGTTTAATTGTCAACGTTTTAAAGTTCTTTTCATTCAATAATCAAGTTGCATTTAAGATGGGACAAGAATTTAAGTTTAAATAAAATTAAACATGAAACACATGACCTAACACACTCAACCCAGCAATTTCTTTGTCAGCAAACGAATGATCATACAGTAAACATTACATCTGCGTCTCTAGCGTACAACTACTGTCATTTAGGATCTTTTTTCAATATATTTTCTGAAGAACACCAAGGATTCCACAAATGCACTGGTCTTTTTGTATATAGTAATAGTTTTTTTTTTCCTTAATATTCAAACGCCCAAGATATCCAACACAACGGAAACAGGACAATAACTAAAAAAGGGTCGATGAGAAATACAAAGACAAGCAAACACAAGGGACTCTAGAGCCACAAGCAAACAGCGAAGAATAAAAACATATAGGCAAGTACTTTCAGACACTTATTGGTCTTGAGGCTTCTCCCACTTGAGGGGCTTGACGACTTCCCATGTGAAATCGGGGTCATCACGTCCAAAGTGACCGTAGGCAGCAGTTTTCAAGAATCTCCCATTGCCACCCCTCTTCAAATCCAAGTTAATGGACATCATTCCAGGTCTGAAGTCAAAGTTCTCCTTAACTATCTTCAAAATTTCCCGGTCAGGGATCTTTCCAGTGCCATAGGTGTCAACGAATACGGACAATGGCTCAGGCACACCGATGGCATAAGAAACCTGCACGATGCATCTGCGAGCAAGCCCACTAGCTACAATACTCTTTGCAGCCTGCCTTACGATATATGCACCACTCCTGTCGACCTTGGTTGGGTCTTTGCCAGAGAAAGCACCACCACCATGAGCACCCCAACCACCATAAGTGTCGATGATGATTTTGCGACCAGTGAGACCAGCATCACCATGAGGTCCACCAATAACGAAACGGCCAGATGGGTTGAGGTGGAAGATTGTCTTCTCATCAAGGTACTTCTCTGGGATGACTGGCTTGATGACATGCTCCTTAAGGTCGTGCGCAATCTCATCATTTGTAACGGTCTCATCATGTTGAGTGGAGATAAGAACAGTGTGAACCCTAATTGGAATCATGGCACCATTGTCATTGCAGTACTCAACAGTAACTTGGGTCTTGCCATCAGGCCTCAACCAGGGGCAGGTACCATTCTTGCGGACTTCTGTAAGGCGGGCACCAAGTTTAGTTGCAAGCACATGACTGAGAGGCATTAATTCAGGGGTCTCATCGGTGGCATAGCCAAACATGTGACCCTGGTCACCAGCGCCAATCTCCTCGGGGCGTTTGGTCAGATGGCCGTGGACACCTTGAGCAATATCAGGACTTTGCTGCTCAATGTAAACAAGGACCTTGCAGTTGTCAGCATCAAGACCAACATCATCAGAAACGAATCCAATGTTACGGCATGTGTCACGCACAATTTTCTCGTAGTCTACAACAGCCTTGGTTGTTATCTCACCAAAGACCATGACCAAGTTGGTCTTGGTGCAAGTTTCACATGCAACCTTGCTCTCAGGATCTTGCTCAAGGCAGGCGTCAAGAACAGCATCAGAGATCTGATCACAGAGCTTGTCTGGGTGACCCTCGTTCACAGACTCAGAGGTGAATAGGAAAGTTTCCATTCTACAAGAAGATAAAACCAAATGACATAAGTTCTACAAGTAGATAAAAGCAGGCACAATAAAGTGAAAAATTAGAAGCTACAATTGCTAAAATGAAAAGAAATAAAAACTGCAGCATACTTTATACAGTGTATCAGTGCAGCAACTTCACATAACAAACAATGAAATGCTGAGAAACTGATGCTACAAGTAAAGTATCAGTGCAAATTCTCCAGCTTGCAAAAAGTTTAAATTCCTAAGGACAAGAATGGCTATCTGATAATGCAACACAAAAGGAGATTCTATGCAAAATATTCTCTCAAATAAAGGGTTTATTACTATATTATATAACCTAAAGTAATGCATCTTAACCTGACAAAATTAAAGAAAAAGCCCAATGAGATCTCCTTTTATCTATAAAATATCAAGTTGGACCACCAATTTCGATAAGGATCTACAACTTCTAAAAAGCACTAGAGTTGAGCTAGAATCATCTACTCCAAAGTTGGCAAAAAGCATATTTGCACAGATCTAGCCAATCTCCTACAGGCTACAAGACAAAACCTCCATCACACCAACCAACTACTTCTAATCTCAAGTGATTTTGAAAAACAACAAAGTAAAGATATTGTAATCATGCTACAAAGCAACAAATAAGCTCAACCAAAACAGCAAAAATGAATTTACAAAAACTCAAACATGTTGAGACCAACAGAGTTTTCAGTATAAAGCAGGGAGGTTTTTAAGAGCAAAAATACAGAAGCATTTCAAAAGTTTCATCCAAAAGACAAATTAATCAAAAATTAACAAGAAATTAGTTCATTTCCAGATTTAAGAAACAGTTCCTTCCCCTCCCTGTTCCCAACACCTAAGTTAAAACATAACCAACCCTAAACAAACCAAATAAAAACACATTTTTTCATCATTTCAAAACCCCATATATGAGCTAAGCTCAAAACCCCAAATAATTTAAAGCACAAAACACCCAGATCTGTCATAAAATCCCAGCAAGAAAACAACAAAACCTATAAAAGAAACAGAAAAAAGACCAGTAATCAACTGGCATAACTGAAAATTACCTCAAGAAAACGAGAAGTGAGGAACCCAAATACCCAACAGCAAACCAAGAGAAGAAGAGGTTCAGAAATGTCCGAAAGGAGCAATCTTTTTACTCCTTCAGAGAAATAACCTCTATATATTTTTGGTTCGCCAAGTGCTTGCAAGTCTTCACTTTAGGACTTTGGAGTCTTATTTATAGACCACCCATGGCTAATGGTCTTGACATCACATTGGTCACGTGCCGTCCTTCTGACTAATTAAGGTGGTTGGGTTTTGGTTTATAATGATCTGAACCGTTCATTATGAGTGGGGTGTTGATGTAACGGTTAGGAAATGTTGGGGTGGGTAAGAAGCGTGACATATCCACATAATTATATTCATCCTGTTTTTATTAGTGGAAAAAAATTAATTAGTAGTGAAGATATGGTGTTTACCAACCCCCTTACGCGGGGCATGGGCTGGGCTGGAGTTGTTAGCCCGAGATTTTACCATTCTGATAGTCTGTCTCAATTTATTTGATATCGTGTTATTTTATAGAGTCAAATAAATATTCTTACTATAGTTTTTCACTTGTAACTAAAAAAAATTATAATATATAAATCATAGAATTAGAAACTCTAGTTTAATAAAGTATTTGAAATAACCTTTTATAAGGTTTTTTTTTCCTTTTTTGTGTATGCAACAAGTTGGAAAGGTTTGGTGAAAGCCACTCACCAACCTTCACAAACTTGCTTGACAATGCTCCTGTCATTTTCACTGTGGTATTATTAACCTATTATCAGCTGACACTAGTAACAATATTGTAACTTAATTAATGCTTAAGAAAATTAACTTACTAATTCCCAAATTTTTTAATAATTGTAATGTCCGATTCAGCTCACGCGTATTTTAATCAATTTAGAGTCTTTGGGTCCATTATTGACATTTTCTTTGTAAAAGAAGTATCGTGTTTTTTCCATAAACCATTTTGTTACCTCATTTTAACTAATTAAATAAAAATCCCATTTAGTTGCGGTATTTTTGAAATGCATTCATAAGTCCATTTTGGGTTCGTTGCCACTTGCCACAAGCAAATTCCAACTTAGGTGACTATTACAGGAACTAATAAAAAAATCAAACTGGCTATACGGTCAAAAGACCAATGAAATTTAGATTCATCACGTTGTTAATTTAAAATTAGACTTTTCAAACCTTGAATTTTTCTTTTCTTATTTCCAAGAAACCCACTGAATCAAATAAAGCATGAAGCATGCCACATGCCACATGCCACATGCAGCATGGAACGATAACGTATATGTAGATATAGATACTATTCCCACCCAGTGTAATTAGATTTTTAAAATTTACGATTAAATTATTCTTTCTGAGATCATCCTGGTATTAGTACCTTAATCTAATCAACGTTTAGTGCAATTAAAGTCTAATTACGTACTTGAATTTGATTTTCAATGATTAGAAGATAGATCAATCTTAATTTTTTAATATGTTATATTCTTTTTGTTCATCTTTACTTATCCATTATACTAAAAATTGATATACGATACTACTTGTTTAATTTATAAAATAAAAAAAAAATCTTATATTTAATTCCTAATTTATTTTTGACAGTTTAAATATTATATTTAAATAATAATTTAATAAAATTATTCTTCTTTTTTATTATTTTTTAATCTCTATATCAAGTTAATAATAGACAAAAAGTATATATATCTTAGACTGTCGACTACTCAAGTGAGTTGAAGTCAAACACGACATATATGTTCCTTATTTTTGCAGGCAAAATCATGAGCTGGAGTGTTGCGGGGAATTAGTGTTAGGAATTTTTATTTTATGGACTCGCATATCAATATATATATAGATATATTATTATTAAAGTTATTCATTTTATGATCTAATAAAGTATAAAAATTTTGAGTATTATTTATGGATTCACGTATCAATATATACGTAGATATGTTATCATTAAAGTTGTCCATTTTTTATGATCTAATAAAGTATAAAAATTTAGAGCATTAAGGTTAAATATTTATTTTATTAGTTTAATTTAGATAACTTGAAAATCTATGAACCTCGCTGATGGAGGCTTATTGAAAAAGTACTACTAAACTTGAAAATGTACCTAACAGGTTATATACGCTCTTTTCTTTTCTATCCATCTCTAAAAAGAAATAATATATTAGGAGAGTTGTATCAAGATTCAGAAGATCTTATCTTCTTAAATCAAGATTCTTACAATGGAATAAGATCAGTATTCATTCGTTCTTCTTATACATGTCTAATGATTTACTAGAAAGGTCTTGAATGAAATTCTTCAAGTTTTCTAACAATTAGCTATTTCACTCTATGTTAGTATATTTCACGCAAATAATTTATTTTGAATAAGCTAATAAGTGCACCCTTTGACGTGAATCCGCCTCTGATCTCTGCGAGAGGTGACATTCTATTAATGAAGCACATGCACATGAACATCCAGAAAGCACAACATAACCAACTAACCATGTGGATCGTTATTGCAGTAATTGATTTTTCCTTTGTATGGGAAAGCGCAAACAGAAAAGTGGAAAAAAAATATCCCTAAAAACAAAAGCAGAAAAAGGATATAATCCCTAAAAACAAAACAAAAAAAGGAAATAGTCGACTGAGCCAATTTAACTGTATATTATTATGAAGAATCCATTGGCCCTGACGTCGGTGCACCGCGTATACGTTCGATAACAGCTAGTATACATAGGAACGTATAATACAAGCAACTACAATGGTCTTCAATAAAAATCAACTTCGTCATTTTCTCATTAATGACTATAAAACAATATTCAAATTAATTAGAAATCCACCGGCTAAGATATTTTTGAAACAAACCCATTATTTTATAACAACAGTATAAGTTTTTTATAAATATTTTTGAAAACAAAATATATGTGATAACGATCAGATCTATGATCTTTCATGATCTTCGCACCGACTCGCTTGATACATTGAATATGAAATTTAAACTCTATCTTATAATTAATTTTAAATATTAATTAGTTTATTCCAAAATTCATTCCATTGATATTTGTTCTAACATAGTAAAATTAATTTTATAAAAATATTTTTATTTATTTCATCTTTGACGGCCCCACGGCATGTCTAGCTAGTGGCAAGTTGAAAGATATGAAGAAATTCAGGTCCAAATCCTTAAGCAAACAATCTAATAACACAAAAGCTTCCTTTGACATCGCAACGGCTAGTTTTCGCATCGTAACTATTGATGCACTATACTATACTATACAAGTGGGAAATAAATTTGTCTTAAAAATTGAACAAATTTCAACACTTCAATAGTCACTAAGGAGGAGTAAATAGATCGTATTTAGGGGTATTAAATTTTTTAAAGTGATTTATAAGTTTAAAGTTAAAAGTGGTAGGTTGGGGTTGATTTTTTTACTATTTTTTTTTTCATTCTTTAGATAATACTAAATAATCAAAAGCCATTTAAACTACCATTTGGCTATAAATTTTAAAATATATTTCAAAAATTAAATTTGGATGAAGTTTTAAATTGTGTTTGGTCATGAGTTTTGTAAACATATTTCAATATTTTTTTTCTTTTTGGAATATGAAATGTGACTTCTACTCCTAGGTTCCAAAAATTATCACAACTATTCATAAGTTCAGCATGCAATTATTATTTTTATAGTGAACTAGATAATATAATATAATATCTTAAAAATTATAATCAAAAGCCACTTAAAATAAGGTAATGCTAACACCCACTTATATTATCATTTGGTCATAAATTTTAAAATATATTTCAAAAATTAAATTTGGGTGAAATTTCAAAATGTGTTTGGCCATGAGTTTTATAAACACATTTCAATTTTTTTTCTCTTTTTGGAATATGAAATGTGACTTCTACTCCTAGGTTCCAAAAGTTATCACAACTATTCATAAGTTCAACATACAATTATTATTTTTATAGTGAACTAGATAATATAATATAATATCCTAAAAATCATAACACTATATTTCCATCAATCTCGGATGGAGCCAAAGATTGACTATTTTTTGGCCTTGGAGTATGATGGAATAAAGCAAAATG
>JAABOM020000001.1:32591435-32604620 GCA_011800125.2 Solanum clarkiae | reverse complement strand
CAGCCGCTTTATGTTTTTAAACATAGGGGTTAGGCTGCGTACATCCGACCCCCCCTCATCCCGCAATGAGCGGGAGCATTTTGAGGCACTGGGGTATGTTGTTGTTGTTGTTTGTATATTTAACTTTTATAAGAATTACTAATAATAACACATTTATTAGCTACTACAATTTATCAAGTAACAAGAAGGGTGATCTAAGAAATAGAAATGAGTAGTTTTGCAAAAAGACTCAAAAATCGTCCTTACTATTTCTATTTCTTAAATCACCCTTCTCGTACAATTTATCTCTTCAATGAACCTCTCTTAAATATTCTAAATAAGATTTTCTCATAAGAGTCCATTTCCCACCATCCCTCCCCCCCCCCCCCTTTCAATTGAATCTAATGATTAATGTATTTAATTATTAGATTCTTTTATTGTTTCTTCTAATGTAAAGACTCAAAAAACTATTTGTACTTGATGAATTGATTTAAGAAAGACTAAAAAAGATTATTTGTATTAATTTTACAAAAAATAACTAATTTACAAGAATAATCCGATTATTAAAATAGCCACTTGAGCATATTAATGCTTCCTTTAAATCCTCCAATCTCATGACACTTTCATTAGAGCATATTATAAACTCTAAAATATTTAATAAATTTTTCACGGCACTTTAAAGTCTTTATTTATATTAAAAAACTTTCATATTTAAGATCGTCCACATCTTTATTCTTGATATCAGTTTTACTATCTCTCCTTGAATCACACCTACGTGCTAATACTTTTGGAAGAACAAAGTAAGTATATAAAATTTTAATTAGGTAGAATGTATGTAAATGGAAATTAATAATACATCATTTTCTAATTAATTAATGAAAGGAAGGGAAAATACATAACTATTCTTGGGAGGTCTGTCGGTTGAAGAATGCGTGTCAACCAACTTTTAATACGTCGTTATAAGATGATTGAACCAAACTAAGTTATCAGTGAGCAAAACAAAAAATATGACTATAAATTACTAATCAATTATTGTCTTGTAATTTATTTCAAGAAATCCTGAGACAAGAAATTGAAAGAAAAAGACAAGTCTAATTTGATTAACGTAGTGATTTAATTATTTATTTTTTTAAAAACTCTCTCTCTCACACACACATATATATATATATAATGCTAGGAAGAGTAATAATAAAACGAACATGTTCAAATTAAAATGGGAAAGTAAGGAACATTTAATAAGAGGAAAAGTGACATTATACGGATTTTCATTTCGTTATTTAGACTCACATATATCATATCATCATCATAATAAATATAATAAAAGTGAAAATATGGTATATATTTACATTATACCACTATAATTTGAAAAAAATACACTTATAGATAGTTGGGGTTTTGTTTCTATTTTCTCTCTCAAATCTTCATCTTCTTCTTCTTCTTCTCTCTCTACAATCTCTTTCCAGATATACAAATACATATGTATACCGACTGCATATATACAATTATTTGACAGATATGCATATTCAATTCGACAGATATACATATGTAATTCGCTTCTCTCCACCCTTTGCCCTTTCTAGCTCACCTCTTTCCTCCCTATCTTGATCTCACTCATCTCTCTCCCCGCTCTCCCAATCTTGCTTGCTAGATATATAAACACATTTTTATTATAGTTACATATATACAATTATTTAGCAAATATATACATACAATTTGACAAATATATATATACAATTCACTTCTCTGCTTTCTCTCGCTCACATCTCTGTTATAATACGTAGTTATAAATTATAATTTTAGCAAACTATAACTCTTTTTACCTTATTTTATTTTAAGTGTTTTACTCTTTTTGAAAAATCCTCTTTAAAATTTTTTCTCAAATAAATACAAGAGTTAAAAGAGTCCAAGAAATTGGAATTGGTCAGGTCCAAGCCCAACTTTCGAAGGAATTGAAATTCGAATCGAATCCAAAATATGGCTGAAAAGGTGAAAAAAGAAATGCGGTGAACGTGGATCGAACACGTGACCTTCAGATCTTCAGTCTGACGCTCTCCCAACTGAGCTATCCCCGCTGTTTGCCTTTTATCATTTTAGTATATTAACACATCAAATTTCATAATCTTCAGTTCATTAAAATTTGACAAATATACCTATACAATTCACTTCTCTGCCCTCTGTCGCTCACCTATCTGTTATAATATGTAGTTATAAATTAAATTTTAGCAAACTATAAAATTTTAGCAAATTTTAGTTTGTATATCTTGCTTACTAGATATACAAACACATTTGTATATTAGTTACACGTATACAATTATTTAGCAAATATATACATATACAATTCACTTCTCTGCCCTCTATCACTCACCTATCTGTTATAATATGTAGTTATAAATTAAATTTTAGCAAACTATAGCTCTTTTTGTCTTATTTTATTTAAAATATTTCGCTCTTTTTGAAAAATCCTCTTCAAAAATTTTTTCTCAAATAAATACAAGAATTAAAAGAGTCCAAGAAATTGGAATTGGTCAGGTCCAAGCCCAACTTCCGAAGGAATTGAAATTCGGATCGAATCCAAAATATGGCTGAAAAGGTGAAAAAAGAAATGCGGTGAACGTGGATCGAACACGTGACCTTCAGATCTTCAGTCTGACGCTCTCCCAACTGAGCTATCCCCGCTGTTTACCTTTTATCATTTCAGTTCTGTTAACAACATCACACATTTGACAATCTTCATTTCATAAAAAATTTCAAGTTTAAAATTAATCCTATCACTATCGGATAACTTTTCTATATTATTTAGGCAAAGTATTTTAAAGAGAGAGGCTTTTCTTTAATATATAATATGAACATTTTTGTATTATATATTATAAGAAAAAAGGGATTTGGAACAATATTTTATGTTTCATCTTTTCTACTTTTATAAGTATTAATAATTATCGGACAAAATTTTTATTCTTTTTTTCTTTTTTGCATGATACTAATTGTACATATTTGAAATGTTCCTAGTTAACAGTGGCAACTGGGAAGTGGTCTTTATTTTGAAACTCCTGCGTAATTTTATTTTACTTTTTTATGATTTTGCTCCCATTAATATTATCCAACTGCTTGAAAATTGACAAATAAGAACATTTCCAAAATACGTTTTGCCACCCTTTCTCCCCTTCCAATAACCATGAGTCCATGACCAGAACCACTCTGGTATTACAAAAGTTTATCGAAAAATTATATCATGTAAATAAATTTAATTTATTTATTTTTACTTTTTAAATTTCAGTTGGGTCTATCTTCATCGTTACATGTTGTAATCCAGGCTGTTTTTGCCTACTTTTTTACCCTAGTTGATTTCTTAAAAAAATTGAAATAGGTTTTGGTTGGGTTACACGGTGAATCAGTAATATAAAATTAAAAGTCATTGATCTACAATTTTGAATAAAAAAATAGTAGTGACTAAAGTATCAAAATATTTTTCTCAATATCTTAAAAGTAATGATTGGGGTGAGCTATGTATCTTTTTAAACAACATTTAAAAATTGGCACGACTAATGTTAAGAATAGTGTATATAAGTGCACTATCTGAAGTTCTCTGTGCACTTCTCTTAATCAAATAAATGGAAAGAATTTAAATTACAATTGGAAAGAATCAACGACACTTGTTCTTGACAGTGGAAATGGGGAAAAAGTGATTATACAATTAAAAATCAACAAATTATCACTCGATTAATTCACAACCCTGCAGTTCTTTCTGATTTCTCCCTGCATTCCCGTCATAACATCTATGGATCCCATTTTCACCATTGCAGCTGCAAACTTACGCGCCCAATTTGAACCATGAATCGCGTTACTCCTCACCATCCTAGTCGTTGATGGACTGTTCCATAGCGTCTGATCGGAGGTTAACACTCCTCTGTAATTCTTCAAATTAACATAGTACTGATTGTCCAACCTATTTGGAGTAGCAACATCAAGTGGAACAATTTGATCAGTCCCAGAGTTAGAATCAGGACGCGGACATCTGTTCATCAATTGTTTAACTAATCTCGGATCCATCGTAGGATCTTGTGGATGAGTAGAATTGAAAGAGTAAAGTCTATTTGAGAAAGACGAACAATGTGTTCTTCCAATAGAATGTGCACCCGAAAGTGTCACCATCTCATCTAAAGAAAGTCCTTTTTTCGCGAAA
Organism: Solanum clarkiae; assembly: GCA_011800125.2. NCBI lineage: Eukaryota > Viridiplantae > Streptophyta > Magnoliopsida > Solanales > Solanaceae > Solanum > Solanum clarkiae. The sequence continues at coordinate 32,600,461 of JAABOM020000001.1, read as the reverse complement.
TTTTCTGCAAGTTCTCCAGCATTTAAATTGGACGGGGGCAGATGTGCTGTTGGTTCATCTTTAATAGATACTCTTCCGTCTCTACGACCTGATGGAACTGAATATCTAATGCCTCCAAGCTTGAAAGCACTGTCTCTAGCAGCAAATGCAATTATATCTGCACAAGAAACTGTTTGTGGACAAACAGATTCCAGCTCAATTTTTGCCTCGTCGATCACTTCATAGCCTCTTAAGCTTGGATTATTTGCTGGATGATCTTTTTCTGCTGGATTCCCTGGAGTTGAATCCAAAAGGATTGAAGCATCACATCCCTGAATTATTTCAAAAATTTGAAGTTAGATATTGTCAGTTGAACCAACATTTTACTAATTCTAATGCACATGGTCAAAGAAAAAAATGTTTGAATATTTTTCAAATGTAACGTACCCTAACAAAACAATCGTGGAAATGCATCCTGATAATCCCAGCGCCAAGGCCAGGGTTACGAGACACCGCTTTGTTCACTGCTTTTCTCACAATGGATTCTGCATTTGGGCAACTTGAATAGTAGTAGCCAATTCTAAGAGATGCATTTGCTAGTGTAGAAACAGTGAAAAAACATAACATCAACAAAGTTGACAATTGAACACTCTTCATCATTATGTGTTACAAGAATGGATTACTATATTTGCTAAATTGCTATTTAATAACTTGTAAGAAGATATTGATGGAGGGAAAAAGAGAAAGAGTATTTATAGGAGATTAAAGAGATATAAGACAGAAAGAAGCTAACGCGTAATTTCAATAACGACTGCTTCTTAAGAGATGGTTTCAACCCTTCAAAATTTTTGAAGTATTCTTAATTAATTAATGGGAACTGGGAAATGGTCTATATTTCCAACCATATTATTTTTTAATCTAGTTGATGTTTAAATTAAATTTGAATGAGCTATATTACCTATAAAAAAATTATGATAATCATCACAAATACCATTGATGATTTCATATGACCAAGCGGGACGTTAAACGTTAGAATATGGATGCTATAAATTCCTTCGACAAATTGTTTTACACTAGTGGCCATAATTTAGTAGAGTTTGAATTGACACTGACTAAAAAAGACAAAAAAAACCCACAGAAACAGAAGCGACCGACTATGTCGCTGACGGACAAAGCGATGCAGTCTATCGTTTTTGTTAATTTTAATTTTTTTCAATAAATAAGGGATAGTGACTCTACGTTTGTTAATTTATTTTTTTTGACAAAATTTTGTGTCATGTGTCATTGATGACAAAATTGATTTTCTTGATTTATGTCCATTTATTGTTGATGCTTTGCTTTAAATTGGTGATAATAGGTTTCAGGTTTGTTAATCATAAGTATCAACAATAGTTGATCCTATAGGCTATAGATGACAAAATTTATTTTCTTACGAGATCGATTTGTACTCATTTAGTGTTGACACTTAGATTTGATTTGATTATAATGTGTTTGTTAAGCATAAGTACTAACACTAATTGATCCTGTTGATGATAAAATTGATTTTCTTGTAAAATCGATTTGTGTCTATTTATTGTTAACACTTAATTTGGATTTGGTTTTGTTGTTGGAATTAGCTTGCACTTTAACTTAGAAAAATTCAACTTGCACTTTAGCCATGTTGAATTACTGTAGCATATATGAATTTAAGTTATGACATTTGAACTTGAATATGATTTCGAACTTGAACTTTATGATTTCTTAAGTTGAAGTTTAGGATTTTTTCTAATTAAGTACTTAGAAATTATTTTGATTTACATAATCTCAACTTTAAATACTTAAACTTTAATTATACTTGAAATTTGGAAGTTTGTAATTTAACTAACCAACTTAAACTTTAGAAAACTTGAATTATTGTAGAATATATAAACTTAAAATTGTGAACTCTGAACTTGATAATTTAGAAGATATATGAATGAACAAATTGAGCAAATCAAAAAGCAAGTGTCCTACCTCGGCCATCAGTCACCTCTGCCCCCATTATTCAAGACAGTCCACTCCGAATGACTCCAAAGATAGTGGTGAATTCATAAAAATAGTCCTTAGATTACCAAAAAAAAAAAATTATTAACTTTGAAAGACTTTAAAACTTTGTATATTATAACTTTATTTGTTTAGATTGGTTAACTATCTTGTCATTATCTATTTTTCATATTTTATTTGTTGTTAATAAGTTGGGTTGTGATGAATTGAATTAAATTTTAATTGTAGGCATTTTTTGTTGTCGAAAAAATTGCAAAAGAAGCGATGGATGTGACTGCATCGATGTTTCATCAGACAAAGAAAATGATGCAATTCATTACTTTTTTGTGTTATTTTTAACAATTTTTTAATAGTATAAACGATCACGTGAGAAATTATAATTTATTTAATTTTTGAAATTGTTTAGATGTTTTGATTTTGGAGTCATAGTATACGGAAGTATTTTTTTATTGTGTTTATATTTAGATTGTAATCACGTCATTTTTAGTGTTTCTCCATCTCAATTTGTAAGGCACTTTGGAGATTTTTAGATTTAAACAATTCATTGTTTTTTTATGTCAATTGACGCAAAAAGAGTAGTAATATTTATTAAAAAAAATTATAAATATAATATTTGTACATGTGAAAGATGCAACAATTAGTACGTGTACATAGAATAAATTTATCAAACAAACTAAGAATCTTAAATATAATGAAAAAAACATCGAATTGAGTATAATTGTTGTGTTATAGCATCTACTATATTAGAAATAAAATTTGTGTCATCCTTATTTATGATACTAGAAAATTAAATTAGAGAACAACTAAAAAAAACTTAACAAATGAATTCTAACCGTGCAAATAGTTAAAAGAATAACATGATGAGTTGATGAGTATGTTAGGCAGATGTGGGATTGCTTCTTTCTAGGCGGAGTGGTTGTGGTGGCTGCACGTACACATGCAAATCACCAGACAATTCCGTCGAATTTCTTATCGTAGTAATTTTAACAACCACCTCCACTAATTGCCATGGCCACGACGAATAATCCAGAACTGTTATGACTACGTAGCTGGAAGCCATTTTTTTTATAGGTATACCATAAAGCACTGATAAAGAGACGTAAGGTTTTCTCAAGGTTTAAGAAAATATATGATTGAGTACCCCTATTTATAATACCAATAGAAAACCTATTCCAATATGAATTTGGACAAATAAACCCCAACCAAATCCTATACAACTTAGGTTTCTACTCTTGATTTATTTTCCATTTTACTAATTGTCTAATAAAATAAACGGATCTCCAAGGTCTCAATTGAAACAAAGCATTATCACAAGGCAAATGAAATATCCAACAAAATATTCTTTCTCAATTTGGAGGAAATTTCCAGAATGCAACAGACGTCTTCTGATTTGGCACTTACGCTTCGGACATAATACAATCAATTGCCCGTTTGCAGATGCCAGTCATGGTAGCCTCTGGTCCGTAAACCTGCAATGGCAGAATCCCCACCAATTATAAACCTTATCTATTACTTTCCTTGGATTTGAAAATTTTAGGAAGCAAGCACATAATTATTTACAATACAGATAAGAACATCTTCGGATATTCATGTTCCAACAACTTGGAAAAAGTATTTTGCCAAGTGTGATTTCATACCTCAAGGGGAACTCCAAGTTCCTCTCCTAGGGCACGCATTTTTGCCAGACCAGTCTGATAATTTGGACCACCTCTTCGTACATAGATATGCATTCTAGCCGCTTTTAGCTTGGCTTCCTGTTTGGATTTGAAGGAAAAACATTGTTTACTGTCTCTGAACTATAGGAAAAGTAAAAAACTTTTAGTCTAAAAATAGAGCACAGCCAACCTTCTCCCTGAGAGCCCGAATAATCCCATTGAAAGTAGCAGCAACATCAGTGAAGTTAGCAATACCACCTCCAACAATGAGAGCTCTCTTACGGCCATCAGGATTAGCAGTAGCACACTGTGAAAACGTCAAAGCAAACACTGTTAAGTTAAAATAGGACTAACACCACATGAGCATGTTAACCAGGAGAGAGAATAGTCAAGCTCATACATCTAGAACTACTCGAGCATATTGCAGAACCTCCTCTTCATTTGGAGCTCCACTATACTCGGCATAGTTACCAAGCTCAGAGGCATAGCCTAAATCCCCTACCTGGTTAAGATATCAAAAATAGAGTATATAAGCTGGGAGCTATAAGTGAACATTGCACACAGAAGGAATAATAACAAGATAGAAATGCTTCCTCGCATCAAGTTGTTGCATCGCAGGTTCTGAATATACTTACTGTATCAGCATATATAACGCTGGCACCACCTCCAGCCACCATTGTCCAAATACGACCTTTTGGGTTCAAAACTGTAAATTTTAAGGAGGCACTAGTCTGCAAGATGTCAAGACAAAACAGAATTAACAGAAAAGCTGCAGATAATATGCTTCAATTCCAGTAGAGCAAGTATCATCAGGAAGACCAAAAAGCTTGGCAAGAATGATAGCCAGCAGCCTAGGTTCAACGAAAATCTTTTTGACCTTCAGAAGCACTCGAGACTTGGAAAATTTTCAAACAGCATCTAGTAAAAGATGACTCCCCATACCCTAACCAAACCCCCCAGTCCACATGTCCATAGTGGACCATGCCTTCAGCACAGAATAAATGGTGAATAATGTAAATTATCAATGATAAACCATTCAATGCTGTTTAAAGACACGATTTTCTTCGATTATAATGGATCTCTAAAGCAATGCATAAAGTTCCTCCAGTATCCAGAATAATTCATGACAGAAAATCCAAGATAAACTTCTTTATCTAACAAAATAATGTCGAGAAGAATAATCTAGTCAATCCGATAACTCAGGCATCAAAACACCCTTGGACTAAGACAAATAACTGAACTTACTTTCTCATCCAAAGAGTGAACAAAGCTTTCTGTAGGGCTCAAAACTCTTCCAAAGGGCAGAGGAAACTCGATGCTTCCCCACCTGAAAAGTCATAGAGGATGAGACAATAGCAAACTATTTGATAAATCTGAAAATATACACTGTGTTTTTCTTTTTTCAGACTCCCCAAAGAGAGAACAAAAAATAAAGTAAAGCAAGAATAGGCACTTCAACATGCCGAAAATAAGTGAAAACACATACTTCTTGAAATTTTTGAAGGCTGCTGTGTCATCCAATTCTCCCCTCATATCCAATGGGTAAGGCTCCCCATTTACAAGCGTAAAAGGGTTCATCTCTATGAAACTAAAATCGAGATCTGGGGAATATCAAAGACAAAGCAACAGAGTCGCATTATTGATGAGATATATTTGAGAATAATGATGTGAAAAAAAAAAAAAAAAACTACTTCAAAATTTAATGGAAACTAGCTTCTAAGAATTAGGTCAAGTTTAACATAAACCAAAAGGAAGTTTAATTTCACCTTCGTATGCTTATATAACAATAAACTAAATTATGTTTTACCCATATAGTCACACACAATTATCTTAGAGATAGCACCAAAAGATAAAAGAAAAGGAAAAGCAGAACAAAAATGCATGCTAGAAAGTATCAGCATCAAGCATGGCATACCTTGAAACACATCAAAAACACCCATTATAAAATTGCCAATCTTTCCCCGTACCTGAGTCAACCAGAAACTTAAGTTAAAGTATCAGGACGATTGATGAGATGTTAGTAGTCAAGTGCTTTAATCTTAGAAATCGAAATATTTATCAACACAAAAGTGAAAGTCCAGCAACAAGTAGACCAATATATAAACTAGATGAAATATCGCAAACAATAGATACACTATGATACAACCTAAAATAATAATCCTTAAGAATTACCAGCAGTGCACAGTATGATAACATGCTTATTAATGGCTGTTATCCAAAACCTTGCGCTTAGAAAACCACTCCGGCTATTATGATGGCCAGACTCATGCTGGCTTGATCAAGACTGATGTCTAAAGGGAAACTAGAAGTATAAAAGAAAAACTAAAATTTTAGATCACCTCCAAGGGCAGAGTAGCAATCAGTGGAGCACATGCCTCTAGGGTCATAGGTTTCTCCGTCGGAAGGAATATTGTCTTGACCTGTGTGTTATTCAAAAAAATAAAATCTTGTTATTAAAAAAGATCTGACTTTCTGGTTATTACGAGAAACAAATAGAGTAACCAATTTTGTCAAAAGAAAAACCTAACGAACAGTTGTTAGAGGAGGAAACAAGAGTAAACTTTTTGGACCAACTAACCTTGTCCCAGTTCTCTTCAATCTCAATGCCTCCACATTCTGAAAAGGTAATTGTGCACCCCAACCTTTCAGAGACTATGGAAAGGTAGTATTCTTGGTCATGGGGAATAAATGGTTCAACAATAAATGTTGTTATAGGTGCCTTGCAGCTACCCATTTCAACCTAGAAACAAATTCACATGTAAGATGACTATAACACAAAAGAAGCACCAAATGATTTCAAAATACTTAACCCTCTGCTCACCTCCACACCTAGTCTTGCTTTTACAAATTCAGCAACTCCTGCTAGATCCAGATTCAAAGCTACCAAGCCGCTCTTTCCACGCTTCCCAAAAAGCATGTCTGGTTTTACAACCAGCTTGGTCGATGAAAGCCATGGTTCTTTGTTTGTTAACTCCGTAAAATCTGTAGATGCTGTCACCTACCAAAAACCAAATTAACATGAGAAAATGACGAGAAATTATCTGAAATATTCCAAATGATAAGCTTTGAAAATAATTTACTTAACCAAATACCATGTCTTCATGTAAAGTATTTTCTATCGTACCAAACACACATGTACACCAAGCTTCTTTCAGATTGTAAACATTTTTATTAAAGGACTCTATAGTAGCTTAAGAGGTGCTTTCCAAGTAAATCTATGACTGGTCGATAATTATTCTTCCAACACACTTTTCCAGTCAACAAGAACTTCCACAAGCAAAAGGATCATTCTTTTGCATTGGAAGATACATCATGACCTCTACAGAACTTCGCAAACACAACGCGTTCATCATAACAACGACGCAATAATTCAACTTTAACGTTAGGAATTACACAAGAGAACAAGAAAGTAGTGATGACTGATGAACAAAATGAAGCAGGGAACAGCAGATTGAAGCAGAACTGATTAAACAACAAACACCCACATAAGAAAAAGACGCATAGATCAAAACCCCATTAAGAAAAGAACAAGAGAACAACTCATAACAGAAATTCCCATTACAATTCAACATTAACAGATCGATAACATAATATGTGGGAATAGAAAAAAAAAAGATTACTTGAGCAGAGCAGATCTGAAGATCGATGCCTGCAAGGCGTTTCAAATGCTCCTTTAGAAGCCTCTTGGAATCATACTCTCTGATCTTCTTTCTCGCCATGTTGCTCTGATTTTTGACAATACAAACAAAGGATAATTCTGTCTCTCTTGGACAATTATACAAACACTTGGTGGGTATATAATTTAGTAGAAAAAACAAAGATCCAAGAGTAGAAAATTAAGGGAATTGGCTTAAAGGAGAAGAATTTGTAGGTATTCACCAAACAGGCACCAACTGGTCACTGAAGGAGGAAGATGGGGGAGATGAATGAGCTTGGGGTAGGGACAGAGGAGTAGGTGGTTGGGCGTTTTTAACAATGAAAATCATTGCCAAAAGTGACGCTGGCTGGCTGCTCCTTCCTTTCAATAATAATTATTCTTGATATAGCCATATATGAATTAAAAAATATAACAAATATAATATTTGAAAAGTAGAATAAAAAATGAATATGATTAATGATAAATATAAATTTAAAAAAATCATCTCTTGATTTAGGGCAAATATTATTAGATATTCATAATTTCATAATCCACTTATTTTTTTCTGATAATGCTATTCTTCCCCTAAACCTTCTTTATTCGTTAGCTTTGATTCTTAATATCCATTGAAACTTAAATTAGTAGAAATCGAGTTCGCATAAATCAAATTAAACAATTCAGTCTCAAAAGTTAAAATTTCTCTGATAATATTATTCTTGCTCCTAAATTTTCTTTATTCGTTAATTCTGATTCTTAATATCAATTGGAACTTAAATTAGTAGAAATCGAGTTTGCATAAATCAAATCAAACAATTCAGTCTCAAAAGTTAAAATTTGATTAAGCAATAAGTATTGTGTAATAATAATGCATATTGTGTCATTATCCTATGAAGTGTATTTCTTTGAGACTAGTTCAGTGTACGTGTTTTGCATGTATATGTCAGTTTAATTTAAAATTATATATAAATAGTATTTGTCACTAAATAAGTATAATATTTAACAACAACAACATACCTAGTGAAATCCCATAAGTAGGGTCTGGGAAGGGTAGAATATACACAGACCTTACCACAGCCTCGTACAACTAGAGAGGTATAACACATATGAGAAAAATAATGGCAACATATGATATAAAGACATGATAAAACCTACGATCCTACTATACCCCATGGCCAGACATCAACTTAACCCTACTAATTTTTCCTTTTTTGTCATATCTTATTTATTCTGCTTATGATTTTTTGAGACGAGTGTTCCCAAGAAATAACTTTTCTACTTCTACGAGGTAGTAGTAAGGTCTCGTACACTCTACCCTCCCCAGAACCCATTCGTGGGATTCCACTGACTATGTTGTTGTTGTATGCTATTATATTTTGTATTTATCTATCTAGATATTTATTTTATAAGAACGTGATTTTAGTTTATTTTGCAGCGTTCATGACATAATTCATGAACTGTACCTTTTCAAAAAAAAAATAGAAAAAGAGTTTACGGTAACTATTGACAATTTGTCTCGTTAGTAATTAATGCATTCATTTTTACATCAAATTTGGACTAATAGTAGTATTTATTATTGAAATATCAACCTTACTACAAGTAATTATTTAATTTTTAAATAACCATACGTACTTGAATTTTTTCTTAACAAATTAGTTTCATATGTTTAATTTAAATGTCATAAAAAAAGTATCACATGAAGAAGGGAAGACAGTCATTTTAATAAGTAACATTCA
>JAABOM020000001.1:32527854-32590302 GCA_011800125.2 Solanum clarkiae | reverse complement strand
ACTAATAGAACCCAACAATTCTTTTTATTCATAATATTTGACTTTTAGAAATAATGCTTCATGCTTTTAATATAATATAGATAGATAAATTTAAAACCTACAAAATATCCTTAAAATTTAATAGATTAATTGAATATCTCGTATCTATATTGTAAAAAATTCGACACTTTCCTCAAATCGACTTTTATTTATAAAAGAAAGATGGAAAATTTTAAAATAATTATAAAATATCACCTATTTATAAATAAAAGATTTTTCCAAAAAATTTAAAACAATTCACTTAAATCTTTTACATGTTAAATGCATTTTTTGAAATTACCAAATATTGTAAAAATTGCATATTCTTTGCAAAATTTTGGTGGGAAACAACATTTATGTTCCCGCCATTTAGTTAAAAAAATGAAATGAACGGCGTCGTTTGTTACGTGCCACGTAGCAGCACTTCACCAAAGTACCAATTTACCCTCTACAATGCATAATCCCAACTAGCGTTTAAATTACCTCAAAGCACCCATAGTTTCTATCCAACGGCATTACAACAAACACTATCTGTGGCAACTGGTGTAATTTCTTGAAAATACAAGACTCTTTCCATATCACTCATGGATATAAATACCAAATTCATAGTCTCGTCGATTTTCAAATGAGTCGTTCGCTCCCAATTTCTAAAAAGAAAATTCCTCTCGCTCGATCCGTTTCCTCTCAATTTCTTCCTTAGAAATTCGGTATGTTCATCTGTTTTTTCGAGATCTTCTCTTCTCATGCTTAGATTTTCAACTTCTTTTTTCAATGTTTGATTCGTTTTCAGTGCTCATCTGAACAATTTTCATGTTTCTGAATTATAGTACTCCGAAACCCTTAACCTTACTCATTGCGCCGCGCACTATTCACAGTTGAGTTTTGAAACCCTAATAGGGTCCTTGAGAACCATGTGAGTTTCTCTCTCTCTCTCTCTCTCTCCCTCTCTTCGCTTCTTTAATTTGAGTACGAGTATGTTTTGTCATTGCATGTGACTTTTTGGAGTGTGTGTTGTGCTTTGTTGAATAGAATGTATCGATGAGACGTTATTCGAGTTCTTCTGGAAGTACTTTTTACTTTTAATAATTCGCAAACCCTTAACACAGGTGAGTTTTGAAACCCTAACTGGGTCCTTGACAACTATGTGAGTTTTCCGGGCTCTTTTTTTTTTTTTTTTTTTTTTTTTTTTTTTTTTGCTTCTTTAATTTGAGCATGTTTTGTCATTGCATGTGACTTCTGTTACACTAATTCGGGTTCATGTTGGGGTCTAAGATCGTGGTTAGTGGTGTTTTGAGGGTCGTGGATGTGTGAATGTGATGTGTTATGGGTTTTGTTTTGAAGCATGTGTTAGAATACTAAATCATGGCTGCAATTGGAGGTTGTGATTTTGTAGTGTTTTTGGTGGGCTTATACTTCTGTTCGACCTCATCTTGCTTAGACTGAGGCTTAGTTGTTGTTCGTTATATTTTTGTTATCATAGTTTCTGAAAGCCTGTCAGGCTATGCAATTGCTTTGGTGAGCCTTATTTAATGATGCCCTTTGGGAGTTTACAATAAGACTGTTTTCTCAGTTTTGCATTGTTTTGCTAGTTGGTTTCAAAAAGTGTCAAGTTTATTAGAATTTGAGATATTCAGATGATACCATACTTTGTATCAAGATTTTTGTTGAGTAAAAGAATCTGTAACAATGTAGAGTAGTACATATTATATAGATGTTTTTGCTTAATGGGGAGTATTTTTTACTGCTCTCATATACACAAATAAATTATTAAATTCTTTTTGTAGTGCATAACTCTGCAGCTGATAACTGATTCACTACTTGCGGAAAAAATTTGGGAGATTTTGGGTTCTGGTGAATGATAAGAACTCAAATATGTAACTATGAAAACGCTGTGAGATTGCCCATATGGGTTTCAAGCCTTGTGAAATTTTAAGGAATGATAACTTAACATTGCTTACTCTTTGCAACATGTTGCATATTATTGAACTGGAGTCATCGGAATTTGTATAGAGGATCTCGTAAGATTGCATTTGTGAGCCCCGCATCCCTCTCTTTTATTACTTTGTGTAATTTTGTGTTTTCTTGCCCAGATTATTCAACAAGCCATACGATGCCAGAACAAAGACCAGTAAATGGCCCCCCTGCAAATGGGAATGGGGCAGGTGGAAATGCTTATACAATTGACTTGTCTACTTTTAGCAGGCGACTGAAGGACTTATATTCACACTGGCGTGAACATAAAGATGAGTTTTGGGGTTCTTCTGATGTCCTTGTTATAGCTACTCCACCACCTTCAGAGGACTTAAGATACGTGAAATCCTCGGCTGTAAATGTATGGTTACTTGGGTATGAGTTCCCTGAGACTATAATGGTCTTTGGGAACAAGCAGATACATTTTCTGTGTAGCCAAAAGAAAGCTTCATTGCTGGATGTTGTGAAATTGACTGCCAAAGAGGCTGTGGGAGTGGAAGTTGTCACGCATGTGAAGACTAAAAGTGAGGATGGGACTACTAAAATGGACATCATGCTTCATGCTATTCGTGTGCAGTCAATATCAGATGCTTATGATACGCCTGTTATTGGATACATTGCACGAGAAGAACCTGAAGGAAAGCTCTTGGAGGCATGGGCTAAGAAGATAAAAGATTCTAGCTTTCGGCTTAGTGATATAACAAGTGGACTTTCTGACCTTTTTGCTGTGAAGGACCAAAATGAGCTTATTAATGTGAAGAAAGCTGCACATCTGACTGCTTCTGCTATGAAGAACTTTGTTGTTCCAAAGCTCGAGAAAGTAATAGATGAGGAGAAGGAAGTAACTCATTCCTCATTGATGGATGACACAGAAAAGGCTATTCTAGAGCCTGCTAAAGTCAAGGTGAAGCTGAAAGCTGAGAATGTTGATATATGTTACCCTCCGATCTTCCAGAGTGGTGGTATTTTTGATCTTAGACCTAGTGCTACAAGCAATGATGATGGCTTGTATTATGATTCTGCCAGTGCCATTATATGTGCAATTGGTGCACGATACAGCAGCTATTGTTCGAATCTTGCCAGAACGTTTTTGATTGATTCCACTCAGATGCAGACCAAGGCCTATGAAGTGCTTCTTAAAGCTCAGGAGGCGGCAATAGGTGCATTGAAGCCTGGTAACAAGGTTAGTGCTGTTTATCAAGCAGCTCTTGCTGTGGTTGACAGGGATGCTCCTGAGTTGGTTAACAACCTGACAAAATCTGCCGGGACAGGGATTGGACTTGAGTTTCGAGAGACAGGGTTGATCCTTAATGCTAAGAATGATAAACTGTTGAGACCGGGAATGGTTTTCAATGTCTCACTTGGTTTCCACAATCTACAGAATGAGACCAACAAAGAAAAGAGCCGGAATTTTTCACTTTTGCTAGCAGATACTGTGATTGTCTCAAAGGATGGTCGTGATGTGATTACCCATTTGAGCTCCAAAGCTTTGAAGGATGTGGCCTATTCCTTCAATGACGATGAAGAAGAAGAGGAGCCACAAATGAAAGCCGTGTCCAATGGTAGGGATTCAATGTATTCCAAGGCCACACTTAGGTCTGACAATCATGAGATTTCAAGAGAAGAGAAGCGGAGGCTGCACCAGGAAGAACTTGCCCGCCAGAAGAATGAAGAGACTGCTCGACGTCTTGCTGGTGAAGAAACGTTAACTGGGAATAACAGGAGTGCTAAAACATCGACTGATGTTGTTGCCTATAAGAGTGTCAATGACCTACCACCACCCAGAGAGATGATTATTCAGGTTGACCAGAAGAATGAGTCCATCCTTTTGCCAATATATGGTAATATGGTTCCTTTCCATGTGGCTACTGTTAAAACTGTTTCAAGCCAACAGGACTACATCCGAATCATATTTAATGTTCCTGGTGTCCCTTTCTCACCTACTGATCCAAAGAATCAAGGTGCCATCTACCTAAAAGAAGTTTCATTTCGTTCCAAGGATCATAGGCACATAAGTGAAATGGTCCAGGTGATTAAAACACTTCGACGTAATTATACGTCAAGGGAGTCTGAAAGAGCTGAAAGAGCAACTTTAGTGACTCAAGAGAAACTTATCCTTGCAGGGAATAAATTCAAGCCAGTTAGACTGCCTGACTTATGGATCCGTCCCATATTTGGTGGTCGCACACGAAAGCTTGCTGGTACACTGGAAGCTCATGTCAATGGTTTCCGATATTCAACTACAAGACAAGATGAGCGTGTTGACATCATGTATGGTAATATCAAGCATGCATTCTTCCAGCCAGCAGAGAAGGAGATGGTTACCCTTCTTCACTTTCATCTGCACAACCACATAATGGTGGGGAACAAGAAGACAAAAGATGTTCAGTTCTATGTTGAGGTAATGGATGTGGTCCAAACGCTTGGAGGTGGAAAGAGGTCTGCATATGATCCAGATGAGATTGAGGAAGAACAGAGGGAAAGAGATCGAAAGAATAAAATCAACATGGACTTCCAGAGTTTTGTGAACCGGGTGAATGATATTTGGAGCCAGCCTCAGTTTAAGGGATTCGACCTGGAGTTTGATCAACCTCTAAGAGAACTTGGGTTCCATGGTGTTCCCTTTAAATCATCAGCTTTCATTGTACCAGCCTCCAGCTGTTTGGTTGAGCTGGTAGAGACCCCATTCCTTGTGATAACCCTTAGTGAGATTGAGATTGTTAACTTGGAGAGAGTTGGATTTGGCCAGAAGAACTGTGATATGGCAATTGTTTTCAAGGACTTCAAACGCGATGTAATGCGGATAGATTCAATCCCTATTTCATCTCTTGATGGCATCAAGGAATGGCTTGACACAACTGACATCAAGTATTATGAGAGCAAAGTGAACCTGAATTGGCGTCAAGTACTGAAGACCATAACTGATGATCCACAGAAGTTTATTGATGAAGGTGGTTGGGAATTCTTAAACTTGGAAGGTACTGACTCGTCATCTGGAGATTCAGAGTCAGACCAAGGTTATGAACCTTCAGATGCTGAACCTGAGTCAGACTCTGATGATGAAGAGTCCGATAGTGAATCTCTGGTGGACTCTGAAGATGATGAGGAAGAGGATGAAGATGATTCAGAGGAAGAAAAAGGTAAAACATGGGAAGAGCTGGAGAAAGAAGCAAGCTATGCAGACAGGGAGATGAATGAATCAGATAGCGAGGATGAGAAGAGGAAAAAGAAGAATTTTGGCAAGTCACGAGCTGCTTCTAGTTCTGTTGCCAGCAAGCGAATGAAGTTCAGGTAGATGGGTTAGTAGAAGGCTGTTTCTTTATTATGTTCCTTTAGGGATGCGCAGAACTATCATTTGGTTTCTTCTTTTGCTGGTCTTGGTTCTAATTAGGTAGTAGTTTTGATCTTATTGTAAATTACTAGCATCAGATCTATGGAAACATATTTCTAATGTTTTTATCTGTTATGCCTGTGAGAAACATGCATATTGTTTTCTTGGGAGTAGCATATATTTGGTAATTGTCTTGAGACCAATTTTAAACATATTAGATAGGAAATGCATTGCTAGCTATAGGTCTTAACTTGGCCTTAAATTCTTTTTAAGTTTGTGATTCTACGGATGGATATTTGAAGTTTCTTATATCTAAATTTATTAATTGTCATAGCAGTAAGGCAATCTGCTACACATCATATTCTCCATGTTCAAACACAACGAAAAAGAGGCTTATGATTTTGAATACATCTTCCCATTTGTGTTTGTTGCTCCTAGTTCTTAAATAGCTCAACTGAAAGTAGAACTACTGGAACCACAACGCAGTTAAATAACAACATTGTTCTTGATCTTGTCTGATTAAAAATCAAGTGGTAAGATGTTGCGAAACATAGTTCCATGGTTATAATTTGTGAATGACTGTTCAAATTAGGAAAGCCATAGCGAGACTTTTCCTCTGCATACATTCAGCAACTGGTACCAGTTTCAGATAATCTCTCAAAAGATTTAGACCATGCAGTGTCGTTCTCACTTCAAGCATCAGTTGCAGGGTGCCTAGGTATTGATAATATCCGTATCCAAAATATTTACACGAATTTAAACAAAAGGAGAAGGTCAAAATTTAAACCCAACTTAAGTTGCACAATCTGATTTTACACGAAGTAACTACGTAGAAAGGAGAATAGCTATTATACAAGGAAGATCCAAAAGGGAGAATTAACTATTATACAAGGAAGATCCAAGTCTAAACTCAGTTGTCCAGTGAATACTTTACAGCTTCTTATCATGACATTATGAGCATAAACTAACGTCCTAGGACAATCTAGAAGGCTACCACACTCTTTATCTAAACCTGGGTCTCTTGGAAATGTTGCTAGCGAGATTTCTTCTCTCTGGAGGACGACTTTTCCCAAAAGCCTTCATATTCCTCCTCTTCCTATCATTGTCACTGTCTGATTCAGCTCCTTTCTCTCTGTCAGCATTGCTTGCTTCTCTTTCCAATTCTTCCCATGTTTTCCCTTCTTCTTCTGAATATTCCTCAGAGTCCTCTCCTTCATCATCCTCTGACTCCACTAGTGATGCACTTTCCTCATCTTCCTCATCTGACGAAACAGGCTCTACATCTGAAGGTTCATATCCTTGATCAGACTCCTGTGAGTTCTCAGATTCTGAATCAGTACCTTCTAAATTCAAAAATTCCCATCCACCATTTTCTATGAACTCTTCCGGATCATCAGTAATGGTTTTCAGTATCTGACGCCAGTTCAGGTTCAGCCTGCTCTCATAGTATTTAAGGTCAGTTGTATCGAGCCATTCCTTGATGCCATCAAGGGAAGTTGAAGGGATAGAATCAATTCTCATGACATCTCTTTTGAAGTCCTTGAATATTATTGTCATGTCAAAATTTTTCTGCCCGAGACCAACTCTCTCCAAGTTGACTATCTCAATCTCGCTGAGAGTGATCACAACAAAAGGTGTCTCTACAAGCTCAACAAGGCAGCTGGATGTGGGGACTATAAAAGCTGTTGACTTGTGGGGTACCCCGTGGAATCCAAGCTCTCTCAACGGCTGATCAAACTCCAAATCAAGTCCTTTAAACTGAGGCTGGGTCCAGAGGTCATTTACCTTGTTCACAAATGTTTGAAATTCCATGTTAATCTTGTTTTTCCGATCCCTTTCACGTTGTTCCTCCTCAATCTCATCAGGATCATAAGCAGATCTTTTTCCACCTCCAATTGTCTGCACAACATCCATTACTTCAACGTAGAACTGCACGTCCTTGGTTTTCTTGTTTCCCACCATTATGTGATTGTGCAGGTGAAAGTGGAGGACCGTAATCATTTCCTTTTCTGCTGGCTGGAAGAATGCATGTTTGATGTTACCATACATAACATCCACTCTCTCATCTGGCCTTGAAGTTCCATACCGGAATCCATTTGTGTGAGCCTCTAGAGTACCAGGAAGCTTTCTCCCACGACCACCAAATACTGGACGAATCCACAGATCTGACAGTTTGATTGGCTTAAATTTGGCTCCAGCAACTTGAAGTTTCTCCTGTGTTACTAAAGTTGCTCTCTCAGCTCTCTCTGATTCTCTAGAGACAACCTGCCTGCGGAGGGTTCTTATCTGTTGAACCACTTCAGTGATATGCCTTGGGTCCTTTGAACGAAATGAAACTTCTTTAACATATATTGATCCCTGGAACTTTAGAGTATTTGTGTCATGAGGAGTGAACGGAGTGCCAGGAACATTGAACATTATTCGGATATAGCAGGTACGGTTAGTATCTTGTTGACTAGATACACTTTTCACGGTGGCAATATGGAATGGAATCATGGTTCCATGAATAGGTAAAAGAATAGCCTCACTCCTCTGGTCAACCTGAATCATCAACTCTCTTGGAGGTGGCAGATCATTGATGTTCTTATATGCAAGCAGTTCACCAGTGGCTTTCGCAGCACCACGGCTATCTGCACCCCCAGAACTTCCTCCTGTGAGCCTCCGTGCAGTTTCTTCGTTCTTTTGGCGGGCCAATTCTGCCTGGTGTTGCCGCCTTAGTTCCTCCCTTGATGTCTCGTGGTTAACTGATCTAAGCATAGCCTTGGATGAGAGTCCATTAGCAGCAACAGGCTTAGCTTTGACCTTCGGCTGCTCCTCCTCTTCTTCTTCATCCTCGTTGAATGAGTAAGCCACATCCTTTACTGCTTTAGAACTCATAGAAGTCACCACTTCTGGAGCATTCTGACCAATAACAACTGTATCAGCAAGCAAAACACAAATTTTTTCAGTTTTAGGGTTTTTTGACTCTGTTTGCAAATTCTGAAACCCAAGAGACACATTAAAAACCATGCCAGATTTCAGCATTCTATCATTCTTGCCATTGAGATTTAACCCTGATTCACGGAACTCAAGCCCAATTCCAGTTCCTGCAGATCTTGTCAAATTTGCAACCAATGCAGGTGCCTCCTTTTCAACCACACCGACTGCTGCTTGGTAGACATCTCCAGCCTTGTTTCCTGGCTTCAGAGCTCCAATTGCAGCATCATGGGCCTTCAGAAGAACTTCATATGCCTTGCTTTGCATTGGATTGGCATCAATTAGAAAGGTCCGAGCAACATTTGAGCAGTAACTGTTATATCGAGAACCAATTGCACAGATAATCACACTTGTTGAATCATAGTAAAGGTTCTGGTCATTGCTTGATGCACTTGGTCTCAGATCGAACTCTCCTCCACTCTGAAAAATTGGAGGGTAACAGATGTCAACATTATCTGCCTTTAACTTCACCTTAATCTTTGCAGGTTCCAGTATGACCTTTTCAGTGTCATCCATTAGAGAAGAATGTGACACCTTCTTCTCCTCATCAATAACCCTTTCCAGTTTTGGAACTACAAAGTGCTTCATCACTGATGAAGTCAGGTAACCAGCTTTCTTCACATTCATAATTTCAACAGTGTCCTTGACAGCAAACAGGTCGGAGAATCCATTAGTTACATCACTGAGCTGAAATTGTGTATTTTTTAGCTTCTCAGTCCATGTCTCTAAAAGATTCCCTTCAGGAGCTTCTCTCGCTATATGTCCAACAATGGGCATATCATCACCATTTGACTCAGACTGATCTTGTATAGCTCGAAAAATTGCATCCATTGCACCAGTCCCATCATCTTTTTTAGACCTTACGTGCATTACAACATCCACCCCCACAACATCCTTAGAGGTTTTCTTGACAGCTTCAAGTAAGGAGGCCTTCTTCTGGCTACAAAGAAAATGGATCTGCTTCTTCATGAAAACCATGATAGTATCAGGAAATTCATACCCAACTAACCACATGTTTAAAGCTGACGACTTCAGATACCGCAAATCCTCAGATGGAGGAGGAGTTCCTATGGCAAGAACTTCAGAAGTTCCCCAAAGTTCATCATTGTGTTCAGTCCAGTGGGAGTATAACAGTTTCAATCTTTTACCGAAGGTCTCCAGATTGATGGCATAAGCATTGGCTGTACTGGATGCTTTGTCATTAGAAACTTTGGCATTAGTATTCCGGATATCAGCCATCGAATAGGACGCGTACAGGTCCTTAAACCCTGGATAAAATGCAGAGCCAAGCGTGATGACAAACTGTGAAAAAACAACAGATAGTTATGATTTCCTTCCTATCCGCCCCCACAGAGAAAGTTTACCCAGCTAACTATCCAATTCCATATTGATGGTATTCCACAAAAAGAGTATAAGATAAAACGAAGTTAAAAAATTAGCAGATAATCATAGGCGAAAAATACAAGAAGAAACTGGGCACGACCAGTTTATGGATTTACCGGTAAGGAAAGGGAAATCACTTGGTTCTCAAATGTCCTTTAAGCTGAATCAAATTAACAACTCAATATCGACTTGGGAAAGTAAGAAGGAAACTACTGCATTTGAAAATCCCCATTCCACCCAAAACTTTCAACCATATTCTCTGTCATAAAGAAAAAAGTAGATCTCATCCTTCTCATTCTTGTTTTCCTGTAGCTATGGTTCAATTCGAACCTAAAAACATATTCTGATATAGAAGTTGAGGAATTCCAATTTTTACTACAACACCTGAAATAAGGCCTAACAATTTATTGCAAGATTCAGAAAAAGAAAAACTTCAACAATATCAAACTAAGAGTTCATTTTTCTCACAAGCCAACACTTTCACATTCACAGCTATGATTTCTACTCTAATATAAAATATAAACAAAAGAACAATCGCCCAGTTGAAAACATTCAACTAATTAACATGAATCTCCAATTTCAACTTCCAAAAATCCACAAGAGCTAAAATTGTTCATAATACCAGAAATCAACTCACATACAGTACTAATCCGAACCTCAAGCTCAATTATAAAAAATGAAAACTTAGCACCAGAAATGCAGAAACTTACTATTGCAATTGACTCTGCTTTTCAGAAATGAAGCTTTCTCCGATCCTCTAATTTCCTGATCGTACAACAGCTGAAAATTTCAGAAACAATCAAACGCTTTCCAAATTCTACGCTTTGAATAACAAAAGGAAAAATCAACGACAATTACATTAAACAACAAAAACAGAAAGGGAAAATGACAAATATCTTACATGATCGAGCTTGCGATGACCAATACAGATCTGATGGTATTACGAGACCTTGTATTAAACAGGATCGACGAAGAAGATCATTTTTATCAATGGAGGAATTTAGAAAAGATACATGTATGAAAGAGTGATTGAAGATGGGGATTCAGGGTTCGCTGGGCTTATATAGTCTTGCATAATGACTTACCTTATCCTTCGAGTTGGAAGATATTACGCCCAAAGGATCCGTATTAAGGAGTATTATTTAGTACTACTAAAAAAAATATTATTATAAACATTGGTGATCCAATTGCTGCTGGCATATTGTTTTGTTATGGCTATATAATAGAGTTACAAATCAAATTATATAAAAAAATTAGTATGTCTTATAATTTTATTTTTTTTATGTTTTCTAACGTCTTACACTTTCATATAAATAGAGGAAAATTATTCATATTATAAAAGTTTAAATACAGTGAAGGTTAGTTGAAGATGATATTGTGCAATGTTCAGAATCAATTTTGAAGTGAATGAATTATAAAGAAGTAAGAAAATGAGATGACTCTTTCTTGAAAACTTTGGTTAATAAATTCGTTACCTTGTTGTTCTCTCGAAGTTCATGTTTGATTGGAGGCTTTTACATGAAAATTTCTTTTATCTGCATTCTGTTTTTTCTATTTTTGTATTATGATTTTAAAAAAATCATCTACGTTTAGTTTGAAATCATAAAGTAGTGGATTTCATTTAATAGTATTATTGCAGTCGTTATTATCTTGTTTGATAACATCTTTACCAAACAAATAGATAAATTTCTTCATAGGTAGTGGGTATGCAAATATCATCTTTGGTATCATTATGATAGTTGTGATTTCTGAATAGTAAAATATTCAAAATATAGAAAGGAACATTTTGGTTCTTGTCTAACAAATTGTTATTATTATTATCTCGATCTCAAGCATATTTTTTTTCTCTGTTTCTCACTTATTTAGCGAATTATTATCCTTTTTTTTTAATTATTGAATATTTAATATTTTCTTTGTTTCTCTGCAAATCAGATTTCACCATATTAAAACTCAATCACGTATTTGACTTCACTTGTAAAGCTTGAAGAGAACGAGGATGGATCATTTAAAGTAAAATGTATTCATTTTGATCGTATTTTTAATTACCATTCGCTCTATACTGGGACTGATTCCTTAAGATCTCATAATAAGTGTTGTTTGGAAAAGTAGAAATATGTCACTCTCAAACAGAGCCTCAACACAAGGATTGAGTAGCTATTATTTTATTGACTCGAAGTTTTGAACTATGTTTGGACTTAATTGTTGTTTATTTTATTTATCATTGTAATGGTGCAACTTGTAATGGTGTGCATTGGTTTTGTCAGTAGATTAGTTTACTGAATTGCCGTGTTGTGACTAAATTGCTAGTAGCATATTGCTATGTTGTGGCTATATTGTTGTTAATGATTAGTTTGCCTAATTGCTGAAGTATTGTAGTACTGAATTGTTGTAGTATTGGTTACTGCTGAACAGAAAGTGTTGAACAAATACTTGATTGATGTAGTGTTATAGAGCACTATTGTTGAATTGTTGCTGCAGCCTGCAAGTTTATAACGCTGTTGAGTGTTGATATTATTTTTGCAGCAGTGTAGTTCATTAGTACTTGAATCATTTTCAAGTTTATAACGTTTAATTGAGTTTTAAGTTATGTTTATAATGCTTAATTGTTTATAGCTGCCGATACTAGTGTTGTTAAGTGCACTGCACTAATACTTCACTATTTATAATGATTAATTGGGTAGGAAACTGAAAAGTTCTGTTTCAAGTTTCGTAGCTTAATTTTTAAGCTTATTGTATGCCATATGAAAACTAGAAAGGTGTAGGGATTAGGGAATTGACTCATTGAGTTTAAAAGTTTAAACTTTTAAACTTTTAATTGTTAATGGTTTACTCAATATTTGAACTGATAAAGGTTAATAATTGATACACTGATAACCGATTAATTGATATCTTAACAATCTCTTAATGATTTAGCATATTTACCATTCAATAATCAATAAGTAAAATTGATAATATTCAAAATCAAATCGAACCATCTGATACGCAACCCTAATCATGTTGATAAAGAAGCTCAAATATGATAATTTTTTGCCCAAGAAAAAATTTACAAATATTTTTATTCTGTTTGAAAAGTTGTGGCGAAAATAATTGAATATATAAGAGAATAAGATTTGACAATAATGGACATCAAGTTTTTCTTTTCCATTAATTTAATAAATATTCTTCGTTAATTATTAAAATTATAACCGGTAAAATCACTAGCAAAATGAATAGATGGTCAAAGAAAAGGGCATGGATCAGAATAGAGAATCAATATGGGCTAGGCCTGTTAGGCCGTTGGGTTAGTCTAGTCTAACCCATGATTTAGCTAGGTTGGGTCAAGATTTTTGGAACCCATAATTTTTTAATCCGATCTAAATAAGTCTGCTGATTTGTAGAACTTTTGCAAGGTCAAGATTTTTGGAACCCATTTAAAAAATGAACTTTTTAGCGTGGTCTAAATAAGCCTGCTGATTTGTAGGACTTTTGCAATATGGGTCGGGCTGACTCGTCGGCCGGATAGAAAAAAATTAAAATTAAAATAAAATAGAGTATTAAAAATAATAATAGTCCCAAACTCAAAGTTCATTTAAACATTTTAAATATTAAATTTAGATACAAATTATATTTTTATAATATGTAATAGAAACATTAATACCATGTAATATTATCTTGTTATTATTTATTTTAATATTTTAAGTTATAATTTAAATTTAAAAATTATAAAAATATATATATTTCTAAAAATGTGGGCCGACTTGAAAAGGCGTGCAGCCCATGTACTAATGGGTTAGACTAGCTGTTTTCTAGCCCACAAAAAAAATGGATCAGCCCCACATGACTCGTCAAATTTTAAAGTCTGTATGAGCTAGTCTAGATGAGGCGCAATCCGTATTGACAGCTCTAAACTAGAAGATAACATAGTACCTATTACAAATACTTGTGTTCTTTTGTATTTTTTAACCCTTATTTTTTTATATTTTAGAAATATTAAATATTGTACTCCGACTAACTAATTCCAAATTCGAATCTCTAAGAAGTAGTGATAAGATCGACGTATAATCTATTCTTTCGATTTTATTTATGAAATTTCATGGGATATATTATTAGTGTTGTGTTTGGACTCCCAGGTTTACCCATTTATACGAGCTGCTGATCCGTATTTGACCCGTTATCCAGCCGTTTTCGTATGGGGATTTTGCCAGCACTGCTACTATTAATAAGAGTTGCCTTGCCAATTGCCCAACAATTTCGAAGCTTTCAGCCGACATTGGCCTGAGGTAAAATAACCGCCTATATTACAGGCAACCTGAATCCTTTGTTGTTCTTGGGGCGCTGTGTAGATTCAATAAGTTGATGATTTTGGGTGAAATTACCTAGTTCCTTTTCTCTTTTTAAGATAAGAGAATGATTTTGCTAGCCTTAAAATCTTGATTGGAAGGAACCCTATCCAAGTTCTTTTTTGCCTTTCCTTTTTACTGTTTTTCACAATCTTGATAAACAAGTAGAGGGTTGAGGGAGTGCAGGCAATCCTACTTCTGCAGGTAACATGTTTGATAGTATGCCGCTTGCAAATTCTTGGTTTTGTTATTTGGTTTTGCCTTAAATAGTACTCGCTGTTTTGTTGAAATCACTGCCTTTCCTCTTGAATTGATCGCTTTATCATCACACTCTTGATTTTGTTGCAATGATAATGATCAAATAAACATAAGTGTTGCAGTTCAATTTAGCAAAACTTAATGTCAAGTAGCCTTGTTAGGTACTGTAATGGGATGTGCTCGTGTATAAGATACTTTACTGGATCTCCGTGTAAATGTTTCAAATATTGGGTTTAGGTTGGAAGAATTGCAAAAAGGGTCCATCTCATATCATGTATTTTATCAACTTATTGGAAAAACTTTTATCTGTTGTTAGTACTTTGGGAGAATTCTCTAATGGCAAAGGGAGAAGCCGTCACTGTTAAAGACGCTGTCCACAAGTTGCAACTCTGTCTTCTTGAAGGCATTGAAGATGAAAACCAACTAATTGCTGCTGGGTCTTTGTTGTCACGGAGTGATTATCAGGATGTAGTAACTGAACGATCAATAGCAAACATGTGTGGTTATCCTCTTTGCAGCAACTGTCTGCCTTCTGAAAGGCCTCGGAAAGGACATTACAGAATATCATTGAAGGAGCATAAAGTTTATGATCTTCATGAAACATACATGTACTGCTCAACAAATTGCGTTGTCAATAGTGGAGCATTTGCTGGTAGCTTGCAAGATGACAGAAGTTCTGCACTAAATCCAGCAAAGCTTAATGAAGTCCTGAATCTATTTAAGGGATTGCATTTGCATTCCACGGAAGATGTGAAAGAAAAAGGAAATCTAGGATCTTCTAAGTTGAAGATTCAGGAAAAATTGGATGTAAAGGGTGGTGAAGTTTCATTGGAAGAGTGGATGGGTCCATCTAATGCAATTGAAGGCTATGTACCACAGAGAGATCGAAGTGTGAAGCCAGCACCGTTGAAAAACACTATAAAAGGTACTAGAATTTCAATGATCTAAACAGGTATCCGTGATAGGGGAAAGGTTCTCTAGCTTATGCTTGCTGGAGTCACTTCATTTGAATTTTAGAATATAAGAAACCTCATATTCTAGCTAATCAAATTTTATGCCCTTGTTGGTAATGACAAATAGTTGTAATTTGGCAGGATCCAAGAATAAGCATGCTGGACTCCAAAATGAGAAAAACATAATACTTAATGAGATAAATTTTTCCAGCACTATAATAACTCAAGATGAGTATAGCATTTCGAAGTTCCCAGCTCCTGTAAATGCTGCCTCGAGTGAAAAGTTCAAAGAAGCCCAAACGAAGACAAGTTTTAAAGTTAGGGATGATGATGTTTCTATATTGGGGAAGCAAGTTGATGCCTTGCAGTTGCATTCTGGAGAAGAAACAGAAAAACTGGATAAGAACAGTGGATGTTTTAAGGTGGACAAATTTAATTCCGGAGAAGTGTCTTCTGGTCCTTCCCAACATTACATGAAGAACAAAAGTGTTGAGGCGCTCAATATGTCGGATGCCGGAAGAAAATATTCATCAGATGGTGCACATGATAAGCAATTGCTCAAATCTTCTCTAAAATCCTCAAATTCCAAGAAAATGGCTCGGTCAGTTACTTGGGCTGATGAAAATATAGATGTTGGCAAGAAAACAGAGAGCTCATCCAAAATATCAGAATATGAGAACCAAGCTTATGGGGGATCAGGCTCTACAGACATGGAAGAGGAGGAGGATTCATATAGATTTGAATCTGCAGAAGCCTGTGCGGCAGCACTAAGCCAAGCAGCAGAGGCTGTTGCCTCAGGTTCTGACGTCCATGATGCTGGTATGACAATTTCATTGACCCTCTTATTAGGAGATTTTGTGAGTAAGTCATACACTCTTGGCATCTAATTACTTTTGAGTTCTGTTGCATTTGATATGTAGTGTCCAAAGCCGGAATTGTAATATTGCCACCTTCACAAGAAGTGGATGAAGCAATACATCAGGAGAACGATGAGATGCTTGATACAGAACAAACTCGTTCAAAATGGCCAAGAAAACCAGGGATGCCAAATTATGATGTTTTTGAATCAGAGAACTCTTGGTATGATAGTCCACCCGAGGGGTTTAATATGACTGTAAGTTGCTTATCATACAGTCTTGAAACTCGCAACCACTGTTTCATATTCTTGTTTTCTCTCATCCCCCCCTCCCCCTTTTTCCTTCCTTAACTCTTTTTTTTTTTGGTGTGTGTGTGGGGGGTCTGGTTTTCTTCAGCTGTCACCTTTCGCTACAATGTTTAATTGCCTCTTCACATGGATATCATCATCTTCCTTGGCATTTGTATATGGGCATGATGATAGCAATAATGAGGAGTATTTGTCTGTAAATGGAAGAGAATATCCTCACAAAATTGTGCTGTCTGATGGCCGGTCAACTGAGATTAAGCAGACTCTTGCTGGCTGTCTTGCTCGAGCATTACCTGGATTGGTTGCTGACCTTAGGCTGCCTATACCAATATCAACTTTAGAGCAAGGAATGGTATGATTACATTTTAAGATATTGCCTTCGTCGTCCCCGTGCCCTTCTCTGTCCCCGTCCCAACGGTTTTTTTTTTTTGCATAACTGTGGAAGTTTTCAACTTGATGACGTTAAGTGGGTGCCTTTTTGTTTTTTGTGCAGTTAGGAATCAATTTTAGTTTCTTTTGATTTGGTTTGGTATTTGGAAGCAATTTTCGTCTCATGGTTTTGTTTTGGTTTAAGATATCATTTCCCAGTAGGAGATACTTTAAATATGCCATTATGTGTTGCCAGTACTGTGCATCGCATGAATCTGCAGAATACAGGAAGATTGTAAAGGATTGTCTAGACTGCCTGAAAGTCCAAATTTTATGGTTCTCTCTTTTCAATCAAAGACAAACACATACATGTTGTGATGGGGGGTTGATGAGGAAGTCTGTACAAGTACCACCCTGTCATTATGATGGAAGGATTCTACTGAGCAATAAGTAATTGACTGGGGAAGGTGATTGGGTTACATTTTGTTTGTACAAACAAATTAGTGGAGAACATGTCTAAGACTGTTGAAGTTGCTGAAATAACTTGTGTGATTTATTATTCTCATTAGTGCGATTATACTTTTAAATGAGGTTTGATGTGCATTTTCAAAAGCTAGAGGAGGTTCTTTGATTTGCTTAGGGGGTTATCTACTGAGACTTTTCCATTGGTGTATTGGCTGTGATGGTGTAGTTAAGTAGACCAGGGTATTTGTGGCTTAAGGATATCATTGCATGTCATGACTTATGCAGTAATCATTATCTGTGAGGACTGAGAATGCCTCTCCTTCGTTTGACATGTGCAGGTTCGCTTCTTAGATACAATGTCTTTTGTGGATCCACTCCCTGCATTCCGAATGAAGCAGTGGCAACTTATTGCACTTCTGTTTCTTGATGCTCTTTCTGTATGTAGGATACCCACATTGACTCCATATATGACAGGGAGAAGGACTTCACTTCCAAAGGTAGAAAAATGGGATCATAAGCCTCTATATTCTCATGCGATTTTCTTCTCCTTTATCTCATTCTTAACATTTGTTCTCTGGAATCTATTCCTCCCCCTCCCCGAGTCTAGTTACTCCTTTCAAATCTTCACTAGATTTGCCACCTTCAGAATTATGTAGGACATAGATGCCTATGTTTTAAGTAGCAGTTTCCACTAAATCGAGCTTGAATATTTTGGTAAATGC
This sequence comes from Solanum clarkiae, assembly GCA_011800125.2. NCBI lineage: Eukaryota > Viridiplantae > Streptophyta > Magnoliopsida > Solanales > Solanaceae > Solanum > Solanum clarkiae. The sequence continues at coordinate 32,572,372 of JAABOM020000001.1, read as the reverse complement.
AATTTATTAGCGCTCTAAATCTTTATATGTGAGAGACATTATTTTTTTTGTTCTTTTTTCATGTTTGTTAGAAAGGACCAACAACTATTCTTTAGATGTTGGCTCTATTGTTTCCTAGGAAAAGGATTGGAACATGTTCTTTAGAATATGATTAAGGGCTAACTGTTCTTTAGATCCCATCTTCTAGAAACTACAATTCAAAAACATATTCCAATCCTTTTTCCTATTGCTCCTTCCGGGAATAAGATCATCTTTGTTTTTAAGCCTCAGGGCTTCTGATAAGAGTACAATGCTAGATGTGTGAGTCACATGCACATCATGAGTTCAAACCTTGTAGTTTGATATTTAAGTGGAGAAGGTTGGATGGGCGGGCTCAGTTTCCACTATGTTTCCAACCATGCACTATTGGACCTTGGGGATTTTGATGAAGTCTTCTTTATTTGAAAAATTGTTTCTTCCTTGTTTTATTTATTACTTCCCAAGTTTGCAAGGCAACAGGGAAGCTCAACTTGACCATCTTCTTACTCATTTCTTAGGCATGCAATTTGTTCCTTTTCTTAAATGAAACCATTATGATGGGATATGGATATCTTATTGGAACTCCAAGAAGATGCAGGACTAGGTCGTTCTTGTTTGCAGGAGAAACCAAAAGACCAAGGAAGTGATTTGGTGCAAAAATGTAGAGCTTGGGTTGGACGAACTTCTAAATTCCATTATGTGTGTTAAAGAGTCAAATACGGCCCCAATTACTTTTACTCGAAGGAAAATTAAATGATTGTGTTCTGAGTGAAAGGCATATGGTAGAAGCTTCAAAATGGCCACCTGTAAGTAGGGACAAGAAAACCTGATTACATGGTAGACTTCCATTTTGTACCTTTCCTGCTTGCCCAGAGAACATTACTATGATAATGCTAATCACAAGGTTGCTTGGAAACTGAAGTGTAGTCCTTCCTTCAGGTAGTGAACAAAGTTGCTGTTTTAATGTCGTCAAGGATAAAATAGAAAGTTGTGATGTTGTCTTGTGGTTGGCTTTTACCGAGAAGTTGATTGTATTATAGTTGTTCTAGTTTGGCTTCTCTTGTTCATTCAGCTGAAAACTGAAAGATTAGGGAGGTGTCCTAGTAACCTCCAATAAATGTCTCTTTTTATATTTCACAACTGACTTGTGGATTGATATACTTGGTTGGATGCTACAAGAGCAAGCTGTTTAAAAGTTTTAAACTCCAGTTGATATCATTTACCAAGCTTCCACAGATTTGCTAACAAGCATGCAGTACTAGGTATTATACGTGAGCAAACGTGGCTCAAAATGTTTTTCTTGAAAATCAAGAGAACATGATTTCATTTGCCTACCCTTTCACAGATTAACAAGAATGCAGTATAAGTTATTATACTCGAGCATATGTTGGCGTATGTTTTTGTGTGAAACTTGAGAGAATTTAACAATATTATGTGTATAGATTCATTGAAGTAGGAGAAGATTAGTGAATATTTCAAAATATTCCCTTTGATACTGCAGAATGTATTTTTACGTAGTAGTGGATGTAGTATTTGCTTACCTTGTTAGGATTGAAGGATGACTTTTATCATATTGGGACGTAACCTTCCATTTGTAATGTGGATTTTCTAGTATATTATTGAACTGTGTATGTTCTTTCTATTTTTTCCTAGTTTTCCAGCATAAGACGTCAATAATCTCGACTCGGAGAACCGGCAGACTGAAATTTCCTTTTGTTCCCTTTGGCTAAACAGGTGCTTGATAGTGCTCAGATAAGCATGGAGGAATATGAGATCATGAAAGATCTAATCATTCCACTAGGTCGAGTGCCTCAGTTGTCAATGCAAAGTGGAGGCTAGTTTGACATAAAATAGCTGCTGCGGACCCTATCCTATAAACTTTCACGGTAGAAAGAGGTTTGTGAGAATTGACTGAAAAGTGTGCACGTACCACCAAATTATATATGTTTGTTGCAACTTCTCTTCATATCTGATTATGTCGTAGAAATGTTATGTTATCAAGACACTGATGATTGATGATAAGTGAAAAGCGTAAAGTAAGTACTTATTCCATTTCCTCTGCCTTTTTTATATGACAGCTGTCATTCATAGAGCGTAAATTGTGTTTTTTTAACCATTGCATTTTACTTTTTAACCTGTGATTTGTAGTATTTTATGATTTATTATATGCGCAATTTCAGTACTCAAAAATTAAGAAAGTGAAATCCGAAGTTGTACTGGAAAAATTTAAATGCTTCAGTAGTCATCATAGAACTTTGTCATTGGTTTTGAGATATAGCAGTAAGTATGTTTACTTTGATTGGAAGTGTGGTCGCTAGTTTGACTGTTGTCATTTCATTGTATTGCCATTAAAGTAACTCATGAGATTACAACCTCCCTATCTCTATTATCTCTATGTGGTAGTGGTAAGGTTTGCGTGCATTCTACCTTTCTCAGACTCCACTTGTGGGATTTCACTAGGTATGTTGTTGTAGATTACAACCCCTTTGCGTATTGCATGACTAGTTCAATTGAGCTGTAACTTTACTAGCTTAAATGAGTTTTTCTGTGTAACAGGACTGCACAGAGCCAAGTTGTTTAATCCTGTGAAGTTTTGCCCTCTTCCTTCCAGCTAGAGATCTTCGACCTATTATTATGTCGTCTTTTTGAACTTTGTTAAATTTGGCAAGGTTTGATATCATGTTTACTGCTGTAAGCTCTCTATCTTAGAGACCATTGATATGGAAACTGTGATTTGACTTTCTAGTGTGTGTGTGATATTCTTGGAGAAAATTTGGCTTGAAGAAATACTTTCAATGTCAACGAATATAGTATGTACTTTCCAGTCTTGTTTTTCTCCCCTTTCTGTACGGAGTGTTTCCACAACAATCACATTTTATCCTTTTCAAATCATTTGCGATTTTTTTTAGTTTTAGATCCTTCTTTTTTTCACGCGAGATCTGAAATAATTTTTAACTCAAATAGTAAGTTGACAAGAAATCTCATTTCTTCGTATTTCCTGTTAATCACATTTCAAATATTTTCTTGTTCCTTTTAATCCGTAAGGCATGAACTGTACCATTATGTAAATTTGTGCCTTATGAAGTCTCTTTTTTTGTTGTTGTTGTTTGCATTTTTGATTAATCAGCATAAAGTTGTTCCCATGTGTTTCAAAGGATTAGTGCTTTTTTGAATGACAACTCTTATACTCATCCAAGATGATTCATTCTCTCTTTAAACCTTCTATTTTGTTAGTCTACCAAAAAGGATTACTATCACACTGTTTCAAGAAATAAATTACGATTTTCACTTTCAAATTTAGTTACCGCATAATGTATACTCTCACTTTATTTCAAGAAATAAATCAGACAGAATTAGTTAATGGCATGACAAAGTGGACCAGTTGACATATCTATAATTATAATAATGTACAGATTTTGACTGTGTAATCATTTCTTGAACGTGGATAATTCAGACAAGCCAGCTAAGCACTGTTTTGATTATTAGAATAGAAATAATCATATAAAAGATAGCTGTTTGTAATACATGGAGATTGGAGACCAATTTGTTACTTATTTTCAGTCCACATTATGATCCATCTGTCACATTCTTACAGTTTCTCTGTATAATCATGTCAGTCAGTCAACTATTCTTTTACTTCCCTTTTCTCTTTTGATTCGATACAAATTTTAAAAAAATTATAATAAAATAAATAAATATATACTTTTGGATTTTTCGTCAAATAAATAAGCTTTAGTATAGATGAAATGTTAGTAATGTTATTAAATATATAAGATAAGAAATATATTATTTTTTTATGCATAAATTTAAATATGTCATTTATAAATAGGCAATTAAATTTATACAAAACTAAATAAGTAGATGCACACGTCTCATATAACATACATAATATATGTGAGATGTCACTTAAGCCATAAACTTGTTATGCATGGTGCTATGTAGGACAAATGCATTTATTTTATTCAATTTTATATGGATTTAAGTATCTATTTATGCGCATCTAAAGTTATAGTGTATGAATGTCAATTAAAATAAAGTTAAAAGACATATTTATATGTTATATTTTTTTTTATGATTGATAAAAAAAATGTGTCATATAATTAAAATTATATTTTTTTTTTCATCTTTTGGAGTTTTAACTTTATAAGAAATTATCTTAGGAATATTCTCACGGGTGAAGGGTAAATAACACTAGTATTTTTTTAGTTGTAGTATTTTTAGTCATTTTTAACTGGTGAGTTTTTGTGTTCTTATGCGTTAATTTTATTATTAAAAATTTAGAAATTGATGTCTGAAACTATACTGAAAAATTAGTTAATGCGTAATGGCCACTCATATCGATACTATATCATTTTTATTAGTCAAAAGTATTTTAAAATGCTTAATGCTACTTGCTGCACTGTACTCTATATCGGTCATTGCCACAATCTAGAGCTCAACTAAAAGGATTTTGAACATTATTAAAAAAAAAAATGGCAAGAAAGAGAAAACGAAACAATGTACTTTGGTGAGTGATTTGGGTGTGTTAATAGAGAGGAAAATATTTTTTATTTTTCTATGTTTGGTTGATTAAGTTTTTTGAATTTTTTTGAGTGTGAACAGTAAAATTTTTAAATATTAAAAAAATATCTTTTGTGAAAGTAAAATGAATAAATTTTATATTGTTTTTGTGTAATGATTCGGACCATCATTATTGGAGTGAAACAAATTCCACAATTTTTTATTTTTCTTGGATTGAGATTGATCTGTACTCATAATGGTACCGATATGACGAGATAACACCCACCATGATGGGATCGATAAATCAGAATTAAAATACGTGAATTCTTATTTTTTGCCTTTTTCCTAGAATGTCGAAAACAGACAAAGGTTATCTTTGAAATCCTCAGAAAGTTGCTCTTAGGCTTGGGAAGAAAGGGAAGAAAAGATACTAGCGTAAAGAAGCCTCAATCAATGGAATTCAAGTATGTCTATGTTGTTTCACCGCCAAAAGTCAAAAATTGCGCTAGAATCATGCAGCATTCCTAACGCTCATGTAGGCTGAATTTTTCCTTCTTGGGTAGTTTTAAAAATATTACTATCGCATAGTATAATGTATATTGACGAGAAAAAAACATGATTAGGGCTTCGGACATGGAAGTTGAATGACTAAGTGTGATAGTTATTATTTTTATGACAGAAAGGTACTATGCGGACTTTGATTAGTATGCGAATAGCGAAAAGAGCCTAGTCTTTAATTGCTTGCCTTGGTACTAAACATCCTAGGTGTGGCTTAGTTGAGACGATTAAACTAAAATGGTAGATTGATTAGACCGAGTTAATAGTTATGAGTTCAGAACTCCTAATTATTTATGAGGAATAGAGGTTTTAGACCCTAATTTGTATTAGAATTGGCAATGAAAAATAATTAAAAGGCTGAGATTGCGTCATATACTTAGGGTGATGAAGCTCATCGAAATAGTAATAGTGTGCAGATAAAAGATTGTGTGATACAATCCCTTATTGCATGGTTGTTTTTAATATTCACTTTATATTATGTGGTAGGTTTCGAGTTGATCAATTTTGTCAACCAATATGTGTTGTTTATACTAATATTATACTTTCTATACCTTTTTGGTATAATCTAGTTGTAAGATCAGTGATATTTCTTAGGTGAAAACAAATACGATCTCCAACGACTTCTACTTTTCCTTCCTTACAGTGGGAGCTGTATCATATTTTATTTGTCCATATTTGTGAAGCTCTTGTACCTATTCACTATTCAGACTATAATCCTCGGAAATGCTAGATGTAATTTTCAAAAACTTAAATTGGATTTCTTTTACTTTGTACTTGATAAATCAAAGATCTTTCAATTTTATCTTCAGTTTTATTCATCTCCCCCATGATTTAATTAGTTAAAAATTTAGGATTCTCCAATCAAGATGTCGGTGTAAGTGTTTGCACTATCTGATGAGTTAAATCGTGATATTATGTTACTCTATTCTTTTGACATATAAGTCTCATTCTCATCCCCATCCCCACCACATCACGCACCCCTATGATCCTATCTTCGGCTCCTCCTTTTATAGTATTTACTTTTACTATCTATAAATAATTTTTAAATGATATTTTTTTACTTGAATATCTACATATAAAAAATAATTACAACTAGCCCTTCTATTTTCCTATAAATATTTTTCTTAAAAAATATTTTGTTCCAACACATCCTTCGTCTTTGGTGCAACTGCAATGTGAACATATCCGTTGGTTAAATACGTAAAAGAAGAAAAAAGACTAATACGCGTTCATTAATTGTTCATGAATGAAGTTGTTTTTTAAGTGAGTAGTTAGGTAGTCTTCTTAAGTTTAGTGCGTACAACCAAATTATAATTACCTTAAAAAATAGTACACCTTTCTTTTATTATCACTTAACATAATTTACATAAATCACGTACTATTAAGAGTTAAATTACATTATTTTTTATTCATTTCAAAATTATAAAAATTTCTTAAAATTTATGAATTTTAAAATATATTATTAAACTTTCGGATATATCAGTAGACATTCGAATGCATAAAGAAAGGATTTATTTATCCAGAGGAGAAGAATATATCCAAGGGAGGTTAAAAATGTATCAACAGGAGGGAAGTCATGTATGTAAGAGGAGATTTTTTTTTTAAAAAAAAAATTATGGTAGAGAAATGTTTAAAATTATGATAACATAAGATGCGGCATTTAAGTAAAAAAATATTTTTTAAAAAATAATGATTGATATGTCTACTTTATCACACTAACCCTATTAATATTGATGTTTAATATTAAAGTATTGAAATTTTTTTTAGGAATAAATCATCAATACTAAGATAAAAAATAATTCGCATTAATTTTCATTTCATTTTACTTAATTTTTTATAAAATAGTTATTTATTTATTTATTTTAATAAATCAAAAGTATTTTACTATTTTTTATATTATCCTTATTATTCGATCACTGCATAAAATAATATTAATAGTCAAATTTAATATTTTAAAATATTACAAATAAATTGATTTGTTGAAGTATACATTTAATTAATTTTTTTTAAGAAGTGTGCTAATCCAAGAAAAGTTTGACTCACGTAGAATGAAGTGAGTATTACTACACTTATATTAGTTGATCATTTTCCTTTTATACATGGATCAAAAAATCATAAATAAGAAACTTCTTGAGAATTTTATAAATAAATATGAACTCTTTTAAAAAAAATTAAATACAAGAATGATATAAAAAGTTAATTAATATTTTTTTGATTTAATAAGATGAATACTAATATGAAACAACTAATTTTAAATAGATAATCAACAAAATATGAGATAGAGAGAGCGCCACCCATGGAGTATTATTCCTTTTTTTATTACCATCTATTTATTAATTTGATTTAGAGATAAAAGATCTTGGGAAATGAATGAAGCCTATTTTCTCACCAATTACTAAAAGGTCAACAAAGTGATTAAAAGTGGCGACTTTCCCCTAAGTTTTACTTAATTCAATGAACACATCACAATAAATGAGGATTGTTAAGTTAATCAAACTCATTTAAGAACTATTAATCAAACTCATTTAATAACTATTCTGTATAAAATATTTGAAATCAACCACAACAACAATAACATACGGGTGACGAGAATAAGTGAGTGCTCCATGTTAACAATTTTTTTTTCCCAGTTCCCACTTTTTGTCATAAAAAAAGGAGGATTTTATGTTGATCAAAGTTATTTTTTTAATATAAGAATGTAATTCGTATTTCAAAAAAAAGTTTTAGAGTATTAAAAGATTGAATTGAGCGTTAAATTTACTTTTACTAAAAATAGAAGTATTTTAAAAAAAAAAACAAAAATAGAAAAATATTACAGTACAAACTATTTCATGATTGAAGATATATATAATTTAACTATATATAGATTAAAAATAGTTAAATAGTTTGAAATGCTTTATATAACTTTATTTTTTTGATAAAAAAAAGTATAATTAACGAAATATTGATTCTTTCCTACCTGATTTTCTTTTGAGAAAATATGTGAAACTCTTCCTAGATTTGGTAGCAAAATTTAGTTTAATATTTTAACTATAAGTTTAAATATATTAATTATTTTTAAATAAATTAAATATCATTTTAAGATTATAATATTATTTTCATCTGCCATCTCATAGTTATATAAGTGTCATAACATAGTTATATTAGCATCGTACCATTAATTTTATTTACTCTTATTGTTTATTGTTCATTTTTACTTTAGCACTTTTTAAAATTAATTTACGCTAATTATTTTTTTATATTCTAATTTTTTTTAAAATATAATTTTTAAACTTAAAAATTTAAAATATCGACCCATTTTAATTCTCCTCCCCACCCCCCGCGCCCGCCGCTCACTTCTTTCTTCTTCCTTCTTCTTCAGCATTTCTAGTCCTTCATTGCTGTTCTTTTTTTTTTTTTCTTATTTTCATCATTTAATTTTAATATTTTTTTAGAAAAAACTCGAGCATTTTTTTAGAATTTTTTTTCTTGAACATGTATAAAAAATGAAGATTATATAAAAAAAGTTGATAGATCCACATCTTTTGAATCACAAATATTAATAAGTTAAAATAAATCACGTAAAATTCAAGAAAGCTTACATTTACAATAATATAAAGTAGATAAATTGTTAATAATATGATATTTATGTTAAATTTGGGGATTACTACAGAAATGGAGTAAATGTAATGGATAGAGGTGGCCGGGTGGGGATGAAGATGGAGGAAGAGGTGTATCGAGGAAAACAAGAAAATAAAGAGGAAAAAAAATTCAAAAACCTTTTTTTTATGGATTCATATCTTTTTAAATAAATCTTTTTATATATTTTTTTAAAAGTTAATATATCAAGAATAAACATTTAAACTATTATTTATACATTAATCAATAAAAAAATAATTTTATAAATTAAGATATATATTTTTTTTACATATTTTTAGGAGTACGTATTCACTCCCACTGCTACTCACCTCTTAAAAAATAATTAAATCACTGAAAAATTATTAAATAAATATTGTACTTCATTTAAAATTTTCGTATAATTAAAAAGCTAAAGTAGATTTTGCTGTTAAATTTAAAAAATTTATTCAATGTATTTTCTTTTGTGCTGGCCTTTTCCCTTAAGCAGGAGGTGTGCTCCCATACAGACTGTTGTCCAAAGCTGCTAAGGACACTGTCGCCGGAATCATTGCGCCTTTCTTTTCTTAATAATTTAAAAATAAAATAAACACTAAATTTTCTTTTTTGATATTGATATATCCACAATAATCGAATTTCAAAATAAATAGAAAATTGTGTACTCAGTAATTTAGAGGTGTGTAAAAATAAAATTAATTAATAAATAAAATAGATTTTTTTTATATGGCTATTGATTTATTGAATTAATAAATTTTTAATAATTTTATTAAAAAAATTATCAAATTAGTGATTTAACTTTAATTTTATAATATTAAATTATCGAATAAATTGATAATTCATTAATACAATAATTTACTATTTTTCACTTATAAATATCACTAGCTTAGTAGTTACTGCGGTTGCCTTTAGTTTTGTGGACAGAGATGTGGACATTCAGTGAGAGAGTTTAAGAATAAGTTATTTGAGACAAGATGAAAATAGTTGCCTCAGAGGACAATATAAAAGGTTGGTTGTTGGCTCAGAAGTAAAGGTGAAGACAATCTAAAAAAGTATTGAAATGAAGTGATTAGACAAGAAACGATCAACTTCATCTCACGAAGGATGTGATCTTGGATACGAAGGTGTAAAGGTCAAAAAAAAGGATAAAAAATTTCATAGGAAGACATACATATTTCCTTTGCATTCTCAACGTACTAGTATTCTTCTTATTGATTCTACTTATACTTAAAATTCCATTATTATCTTTTTTTGTTATAATCTCATTATTTTATTTCTCTTGTTAATATTTATGTTTTTTTTATCATGATTTACTTTTCTAATCAATTATTCATTTAGTTAAAGTTTATTGAAAATAATTTTTTTATCTGTTCGAGATGTGTTAAAGTTAGAATAATCTATCTTATTCATATTCCACCAATAAGATTACACTAAAGAATTTAGGATTGTTTTTACACTTCTTCAAAAACTAAAAATTCAAAAAAATAATTTTATTAAATTAGTGATTTATTCAGATAACTTCATCTCTTAAAAGATTAATTTCTTTTTTATAATTTTCTACCAAATAAAAAAGAATCACAATCGAAAAGAGAAAAATTCTACCGTATTGTGTATCAAATTTATTTACTTATAATTATCATATTGATATAACATTTTAAGAAATTTGACTATCAAACATACAAACTGAAATGTCTAAAAAAATCGTATGTCATACCGACTTGAATACCATAGTAGTGAAAATACAAGCAAAATGAGCTTTATAAAATATTATATTGTTTTTATTTTAAATAATAATTTCTCTCTCTGTTCAAATCATGTGACATTTTCTGTGAGACGTGCCATATTTGTTTTGAAGTCACTATTATATCTATTCCTAATTAATAATAAATAAATTAAAGTTTTTAGTTTATCGCATTGTAAAAATTTAATTTGATATTCAATTCAATTACAATAATAATAATAACATAGTCTATAAAATCTCATTAAGAGAAATTTTAAAATTATAGAATATAGAATATATATAAACTTTATTGTTACTTGGTGAAGGTGAAGAAACTATTTTTGAAATTCTTAATTCAAATGCACTAAACCCAAATAAAAGAAGAAAAAAACCTAATAATTAATACAAAATCTGTGCAGAACCCACAAGACAGAACCAATACCAATATTAAAATAATAGTATAATAATCGAAACACAAAATATAACATATGCAAATAGATAACAAAAAACAAGACTAGACAACACTTTTTTCCTACTTAACTTTTACCCTAAAATGTGACCTCCCTCCATTTAAAATTATATTATCGATAATATAAAGTTTTCCTATGTCTCATCTAATCATCTCGCTTCAATATTGATAATAAGTTTTCCTATGTCTCATCTAATCATCTCGCTTCAATATTTCTTAAATTTAACTAATAAATTATAACTTTTCGAATATTATTTATTTACTTTTTTTCAAACCTACTAGATGTTCTCAAAGAGACACATTATGTACACTTATTGTATCGTTTTATTAACTTGAAAATATAATTATGTAATTTTATTAGAGTCGAATATTTCACAATAGAGTACTAATATTAATTATTTAAACTTGTTTTATTTCTCTTCACTTTTCACAAATATGTAAATTTAATTTTTAATTAAACCTTGGGGCTAATAAAAATCAAATGTATTTTAATAATTAAATTGGTTTGTGCTTTGACTGTCACACTCTCGCATTTACCAACCCAAAAAACTTGTGAACAAAAAAATGTAAAACAATTATAGAATAGAGAAAATAAATAGAGAAAAAGCAAAATATAAGTACATCCGTCTCTCTTTCTCTCTCTCAATCAATATCAGGTTCTTCTTTCTCTTTGCATCTCTTTTTCTCTCTCATGGTGATGGTATCATCTCCGCCACAATTTTTATCGGAGGACCGCCGGTGATCGGTGTATTCTCCGTCTCCTCAACATTTTGATTCTTTCGGTATACATATTTTACTCATTCGTTCATCTCTCTTTCTTGTTATTCTTGGAAAGTTTAGCTCTGTTATTCTGCGTTCTAGATCCGTGTTCACTTTTCCGTTTAAATTCATATGGATCGGGTTATTTATGGATCCGCTTAGATCTTCTTGTAGATTTAGGTAATTCGTTTTTTTTGTGGATTTATTAATTGTTGTGTAATTTATTTATTGAATTTTTTTTGTTACCTATTTTGAAGCCGTCTTTTGGAATTGGTATTGATATTTCTTTGATTTTCTTTTTCTTTACTTTTGTGTATTTATTATTTTCTGTGAATACCTGAAAAATCTTTGCACTGTTGCCCTTCTCCATTTTTTTTCAATTTTTTTTCTTGAACGGAAAGATATATTTTGACTTTATTAATTCTCAAATCTATGTTTCTTTTTATAGGCGTTTAGGAGTTTTTTTTTTTTGGTGAAGAAATAATTTTTAGATGCGTAATTTCAACCGGAGTTATTTCTGCCCTCGTGTTTATGATTGTGTTGGGACACTGATATTGAGCTGGGTTCGCGTATTTTTGAACTGTTTCTTTGGTTAAATGCGTTGAAACTATTTTTTTTGTCTCTCATGAAATTTGATTTGATCTTATGGTGATATCTTCAATATTTTTTTTTTCTGTTGTGTGATGTGCTACGTTTATGAAAATAGTAGGCAAGATTGTTCTGAAGATTGGATTTTAAATTTCCTACTTATCAATGGAACAATTGGGTAAGTATGATAATTTGCAAAGAAGGAAACGGGATGAGATAATTTGTTATCAGCTTTACTAATTTGTTATCAGCTTTACTACAAAGCTATAGTTGGTGTACAGTCAGCTTAACTCTTTTAAAGAAACTTCCTGGAAAATCAATTGGAAGCACATTAAGTCAGCAGGCTTCTCTTGTATTTGAGCCCCTAATTTCAATTGATTGGAGTTGTTTCACTGTACCAGTAAAAGACATATGGATGTCATTTGATTGGAGGTTTTGTCCATAATTACTTCTGTATGTACTAGGATATGATGTGTGATATGATCATGTTGATGTTTCCTTTTTTATTGGTCGTCAGGTGAATGACCTTTTGTGGTGATTACTAGTAAGCAGACTTTTCTTGGAAATGGCTTCTGTGGGCTTAGCACCTACATCGGGTTTGAGAGAATCCAGTGGTCATAATGCTGGAGTAGATAGGTTGCCTGAGGAGATGAATGACATGAGAATCAGGGATGATAAGGTCTGCATATTGAAGAGCATAGGGTTTTTTCTATTTGTTTTTATTTTATTGGATCCTCCTTTTTTGAGGTGATTTTGTCTCCTTTTCAAATTTGTTCATCTGATTTAAAGTTTTCATTTATAGGAAATGGAAGCAGCAATTGTTGACGGTAATGGGACTGAGACAGGCCACATAATAGTGACAACTATTGGAGGTAGAAATGGCCAGCCAAAGCAGGTAATGTGCTGTGTCACTCACTTCAATTTTAATTCCTTTTTACTTCTTGCGGTCTGTTGATAAGTTTGGTGGTTCTGGTGTTTTCTCTTCATTAATTGATTAGGGTTAGACTAGTAAAAGGATTATGAGTGGGCACATACTCTTATTATTGGCCAAATTGTTAATTGCACAGTTTCACTTGGTCTTTATTGCAGACTATTAGTTACATGGCTGAACGTGTTGTTGGACAAGGATCATTTGGAGTGGTGTTTCAGGTTTTATTTTAATTTCTTCATTACCAGTGTCATTGTTCATTTATGCCTATCAACGTACTCTTCCTATACCCAGAGAAAGGTATAATGTGCATAATTGTGTGATTTTCTGATTTGGTTACTCAGGCAAAATGCTTAGAGACTGGTGAAACTGTTGCTATAAAGAAGGTTCTTCAAGATAAGAGATATAAGAACCGAGAATTGCAGACAATGCGTCTTCTCGACCACCCTAATGTTGTGTCTCTGAAACACTGCTTCTTTTCCACAACTGATAAGGATGAACTATATCTTAACTTGGTTCTTGAGTATGTACCTGAAACTGTTCACCGTGTTATCAAACACTACAATAAGCTGAACCAAAGGATGCCGTTGATACTTGTGAAGCTTTATACATATCAGGTAGTATGAGTTGAAATTTACATAGCTCCTCTTTGTTAACAACTCCCAATGTATGAGACCTTTGCAGATTTTATTGTACAAAGTGATTGTTTTTCCTTAGTTTTCATATATGTGAGATGTTGGACAATAAGAATCTGCTACAGTTGTTCCAATATTTTGATATATTTTTTTTTAATTATGAGAAGCTAGTTGCACTTAGCTTACCTTGTTGTTAATGCACTTGATAGCTAATGATTATCTTGAGGTGGTTGTATTATCTAATATGCCTGAAGTGTACAAGATGCTGTTTCTATCTGGCAGATTTTCAGGGCATTATCTTACATACACCGAACCATCGGAGTGTGTCACAGGGACATTAAACCTCAGAATCTTTTGGTACAGTCATCTATTCCACTGACTTTGCTGCTTATTTGCTTTTAGGTTTTGGTTTGAAAAAATATTGTTGCCTGGAAACTCTTTGGTTGTAATTTCATTATAATAGATACTAGTGTGAATATCTGCTCCAAATGTGTGTAAAAAATGTCCAAAGATATGTTTAAAGTTTGTCAATGATTTGGTGTATGGAGAAGAATAGTGCAATTTGATTGATTACTTTAGCCAGAGAAAAAATTTCTCTCCTCATGTGCTCATTACTCTTCTTGTAATGTTGTCAATTTTCATGCATTTTATAAATGCTTTAAGCTGCCTGATCCAGTCAGAGAAATAAAAGGATGTAACTAGATTGATATACGGCATGTAACAGGATAGGAATGTAACTTTGCACCCACTATGAGCTCATTTCTCTGTCTTTTATTTTGTATGGACATTGTGTGGGGAAAATATGTTTCCTGTGCTGATATGAGCTTTCATCACCTTGAGCCGGCATCTTTTTTTCCAATTGGGTTATGGATTCTATTACAAAGATATCTGCGAGACTGATATTGACATATTTGGTGAACTTTCTGTGCCCTTAACCTAGACAGGAAATGTATTCTGCTTTGCTTATATATAATTCAAAAAAATTCAATCAACCTGTATACTTTTCTTTATATCTCTTTATTGGCTCCTCAAGGAATTGGAACCTAAAGAATATTAGAAAGTAACAATGAAAGAGGAAGTACTTGATGTGACCCAACATAAAACAGGAGAACTGATGTCTTTGCAATTTTAGTGTCACACAGTGATGCAAATTTTCTTCACAAATTTGAAAGAAAGGGTTTATTTGTTTTGCTTGAATATCATGGCTTATGACCGTTGAACATGTTAGCAAATGCTAATCAGAACTATTTGTTCTTTCCATTTGCATTTCGCATTTCTCTCTGGATACTAAGAATCCATGAATGGCACTTTTTTTGGCAGGTGAATCCACATACCCACCAGGTTAAATTATGCGATTTTGGGAGTGCCAAAGTTCTGGTGTGTTTACATTTTTTCTTTGCCTCTTGTCCATTTTAACATATAAGTCTATTTGGTGCATTTTCTGATTGGATAATCTGCTCCAAATTTTTGGCAGGTTAAAGGAGAACCAAATATTTCTTACATATGCTCTAGGTATTATCGAGCACCTGAACTCATATTTGGTGCAACAGAGTACACTACTGCTATAGATGTTTGGTCTGCTGGATGTGTCCTGGCTGAGCTACTTCTTGGTCAGGTAGGTTGTTACTTTCTCCTAATATTTAGCTTATTCGTGGACAGTATTCTGTATTACATTGTTTTACACCGACAATTCTCTGTATCTCATTGTTCTCTTTCTTCTATGTTCAGCCTTTATTTCCAGGTGAAAGTGGAGTTGATCAGCTTGTTGAGATCATCAAGGTAACCTCGTCTATTTTACTTTCTTGTCTGCAGTTCCTTACCAACTTTATTTGCACGAGCTTTGTGCCTTTTTCTACTGTTCTTGATTCTATCTCATCATTGTCATTTTTTTTCCTTTTCATTTATTGCATCTTGTTGTAATTTTTATAGGCCTTCTTTCCTGCCTTGCTATTTTGGAGTTGTTTACTACTTGACTTGCAATGTTCTGGGGCAACCCTTATGTGATTTCTGTTTTCTCAGTTTTTTTTTCTGCGAAGATATCTTAATTGTGGAGATAATAGCTCTTTCTAGTGGCTGTTCTAGCACATTTCTATCATTTTTATCACTGAGGGATTATTTAGCAATAAGATTTCTTTAAGATGTATGTAATAGGGAAATTAAAAGGAAATGAAAAGAAAAGATAAGAACTAAAGTTAACATAAATACAAATTAACTTGACTTTCAGCTTGAGTATTGCTTCCCAGCTGTTGTGACCAAGTTCTGATGTTAAGTGAAGATCCACCTCTTTCAAACTGCCATATCAACCCAAGCTTATGATTGTGAATCAAATAAACCTGAGAGATGTTAAGATGGGTTTTTTCTGACCAATAATAGTTTGTTTCTGGAAGTAGGAGCTTCTGACCTGAATAATCTGATTCTAGAAACATGTGATTCTGACTTGAATAGTCTGTAAATGCCCAATTATTTAGCCCTCTACTCTGGTCTGTTCCATAAACTTAGCGAGAAATACCTCTAAACTTGGTGCAAGTTATTAGTTTCATCCCCGAACTATTGACGGTCTTAAAAACACCCCTCTACTAGACTAACTAAACTAAAATACACCCCTATCTATCACAAATATTAAAAACACCTCTTAGCTTGGCAATAATTTAGGGCTGTATTTCACTCATGTTGTGTAATATTCTGTTAGTCAAGTAGAGGGGTGTTTTTAGCACTGTCAATAGTTTGACGACGTAACTAATAATGTGCTTCAGTTTAGGGGTGTGTTTAATACTTTTCTCTAAACTTAGTACTTGATTCTGTGCTAAGTTTGGTTTGTCCTACTGTTTTAGATTCTAGATTGTAATTCATGGAAGGAGCCTTGTTTGAATGTGAAGGAAATCACACTGTGGCGCAATACATTTCCTTTTATTGCTTGTCTAACAGAAAATCACACTGTGGTGCAATACATTTCCTTTTATTGCTTGTCTAACTGTTTCAGATTCAGAAATTCTGTAATTAAGACGAGCTCACTGTTTTGATAAAGAAATAGAAGTACAAGCAGTATTGTTTTAGTAATAAGACGGCTTTTTGTATTATTAACATTTTAGTTGTTGTCTTAAATGTAGCTAAGAAGACACTCAACCTTTTGCTGCATGCCCATGTTACTTAATTTGTTGTCAATTTGGTGTACGTTTACTTTTCTTTTGCCGAAACTGTATATCCTACCTCATTTTTGCAGGTTTTGGGAACTCCTACGAGGGAGGAAATTAAATGTATGAATCCTAACTATAATGAGTTCAAATTTCCTCAAATTAAAGCTCATCCATGGCACAAGGTACTTAAAATACAACTTATCATAACCAACCCCTTCATAGAACTGGCCAGTGTACACAAGGCGACAAGTCATTTCTAATGTTGATTTTCAGATATTTCATAAGCGCATGCCTCCAGAGGCTGTTGATCTGGTGTCAAGACTGCTTCAGTACTCTCCTAACTTGCGCTGCACTGCTGTAAGTATGCTAAAATTTATTTGTTTGAGCTAATCTCTTATGTCTATATATGTTCACTGATTATGCACGGGTCATCTTTCTGTATCTGTTCAATGTTTGACATATTGTGATGTTAGCTCAACATAGCATGCCATTCTTCTCTCTTAATGGCTTCACCAAATTTCTTAAAGAGCAGTGCAGCTGTAGTATAATTTGTCAATGGCATGGTTATTTATGTCTAGTCCTAGGTAGTGATAGTTGTACTAATTTTGAATGCAGTTGGATGCTTTGGTTCACCCCTTTTTTGACGAGCTTCGTGACCCCAATACACGCCTTCCTAATGGACGCTTTCTTCCTCCCTTGTTTAACTTCAAGGCTCATGGTATGTTGTTGACAAGACTTTTTCAGATTAGCTTCTTTCCATAAGTTACAACTGAATCTATTAAATCTGCCTTTCTTGTCACCAGAGTTGAAGAATGTGCATGCAGAGCTATTATTGAAGTTGGTTCCAGAGCACGCCAGGAAACAATGCCCTTCCCTTGGGTTATGAGTTTCCTGCCCTGTGATAGAAATAATTTAAGTGTACCCGTTGAAGCTGTGTTTCTTCTCTGTATCAATTTGTTCCTTCTTTCCCTTATCTTACCATGTATCTGTTGTCCCTTTGTATTATTATTATATCTTGTTTTGTAAAAGCAAATGTAGGGAATTGATCTTTAACAAATACCCGATCTCCAACCTGTGTTCCTTCCTGCTCCGATATGTCCTATGCTTGTAACGTTATGTGGTGGAGAATTAACAATTTGAGTGAACTTTATTACTATGGGCTTTCAAAGTAATGATAGGGTGACTGTTGATATGGCTGTTTCTCGCTTGTGATATTTTCATATGTGTAGGTTCCTGGGGACACTTGGTATTTTAAAGATTGCTGGCATGTGGTTTGTGCTGTATGTAAAAGATTACTGGCCGTTGGTATTTCATCACTAGTGTTTTCTTTACTTGGAGGATAATACAAGCATTATGGTTCCATCACAAACGGCTTCTAGATTCTAGTTATCTACAAAAATGCAAGTCATTGTTCCACACTAGTATATAGTGAACAAACATTTGTCTGCACTGTGGTGATTTTGAGCTGCTCATTGTAAGAATTGTACAGTAGGTTTTTCACTGTTCATATCTCTGTTATGAAATGACCGAATGCTTGGAATGAAGACTACGTTTTCGTTAATAGGAAATATCAGAATATAGCATGCTTGGGGTGATGTGCGAGGTGCTATAGCCAATTGACTAGCTTTAAAAGCATGTGTAAAAAGGATGTGTTCTTGCTTGGGAAGGTAATGAGATGATTCGTGAGGCTCCATTGGTCAAAGAATGAATTTGGTTTTTTGACGTTAAAAATTCTTTTAGGAATCAATTTTTTTTTAAAAAAAATTAAAGAGAAGTCTTTCCACATTTACTATACAAGATAAAATCACCAGACTTCGTAAATCCCTTTTTAAAATTTTCTGTAGCAAATAGTAAAACTTGGAAATGGAAAAATCATATGCCCTAGGATTCTTCAGATTTAGCTGGCCATTATGCTTACATATTATATAAAAAAAATTGGCGTAGTTCTCTGTCAAAAAATTAGTATATTAAAAATTATATAAAGTGTGTATATATATATATATATATATATATATATATTAAATTTTGAATATCGAAATTTCTGACCGCGCATAAGAAAAACTGTGATTTTTTAAAGAAAAGGAAAACAAAAGATCTGGAAACTTCTACATTCCCAGAAAGTGGAAGGGAAACGTATAAAAGCCATTAGCCACTACGGATTGGGAATTCAGTATTTTCTTTTATCCTTTTAAAATGCCGTTGGGAAAATACTACTGCGATTACTGCGATAAGGAATTCCAGGATACTGCAGCAGCTCGAAGGCGTCATCTTCAAGGTGTTCAACATCAAAGAGCCAAAGCTTTTTGGTACGACTCCTTGCGTAGTAAGTTTCTCCTTTTTCATTCTTCTTAATTAATTAATTTCCAAGTGTTACTTCTGCAAGTATTGTTGAAGTGATTTTCTGGGATAACAGATCCTCAGTTATTAAACGATCCAGCTTCGTTTGGTAAAGGAGTCTGCAATCACTTTGTTCGAACGGTAATGCTCTTTTATTTGTTTTAAATTTCTGCAATATTATGAGATGCGGAGTCAGAAATTGTATTATCCTATTTCGGATTGGACTGGTTACACTCAGGAGTTCAATTGATGCATTTCGTATTTACCATTAAGAAAAGACAAATTATTACAATTTAAGATATTTTGAATTAGAATTTGAGTTTACATAGGCTTTTTACTTTAATTTATACCCCTCTGTTTCATATTTACTTAATTATTAACCTTTTTCATTATTCGAAATAGTTGAATTGTTCAAAGTTTAGATAGATGTTTGAATCTTTTTTATATTTGACTTTTTATTTACTGATGTTTTATATTTTGTTGGAGATACATTACTCTACTTGGAAAGTTATATTTATGATTTCACAAAGAGCAATAGTGAAAAGTATGGTTTCAATTATATCCTTGAATGTTTTCTTAATATGGATAATATGGAATAAAGGGAGTATAAGGTTTTGTAAGGCCTATAAGCTTCTCATAATAGTGCCAAGTTGTAATGGGAGCTTTGGCCTTTGAGTATTGTACTATATGACAGAAGCACCTTTGGCAACTCTACAAGAATAATTTACTATAGAAGGACATGTAACATGATGATTGGATTCCCCTTAATATGCTGATGGTTTAATTGTGCCTCCAACCTGATGAGCGTGGTATATGTGTCGTAACTGAGTTTCATAATCTGCTAATTTAGCTTAACTTGTAATCTTAGCAAATTCACATCATTATGGTTGAAAAAGTAAGTAGTAATATGCTGATAAGTGATCAACATCATAGATAGCACTTCTAGTCACAAAGTTATGAAAATACTTCGTCCACCTGAATATATCACCCAAGGTCAGATGGCATTTCTCATATTGTTGACTTCAATGTGACACAAAATGTTGAGGGAGTAACAACAATGCATAGGGGATGGTGAAGTCTAAACACTGAAGAAATTCTATGTGTTTGACACCCTCTCTTGGATAATATTGTTGATCGTATCTTTTACATGCACCAAAGGGGTATTGCCAGTATGGAGACTCCTGCAAATATTATCATCCCAAGCAAAACTCTCAAACAGTGAACCAAACGGGAATTCCTCCAGGTATCTTTCTCGCAAGTTTTGTGTATATTCATATTCAGTATTATACCGTTATTCAACTAATGTCTTAAATCTAGTACGGTTTATCTATCATGTTAGCTATTTAAACTTACTGGCCTCACAAAGTAGTTTTGTTTGTGAGAGATACACGTGTGTTTGTCTGAGAAGACTAGTTTGCTGGAAGATGAGGTAGCCTTGCACAGAAAAATTATTTGTTTTTTGAAGGGATTGGATTGCCTGCTGTTACGTTAATCAAAAAGTGGAACCATGGCAGTGCAAATTGCGAGTAACTATAAACAAATAACAAATAACGAGTTCCTAATGTGTTTAGGAAGATCAACTATCCAGCCCCTAGATAATTTTGCTCCCTAGACTAATTGTGTCATCAACCTGGCAAACTTTCACTATCACTGTTATATAACATTAACAACCAGCTTTATTCATAATGAATGAGAAATTCTGATTTCGGGCTTGTCACTTGAAAGAGTACTGCATTTCAAGTTTAACTTTTTTCTTTTTCTCTTGAAGAATGAAAAGTGCTTTCGCTATGCAATTTCTGTTGACGATTCTTAAAAAAATTGATGGACCATTTTGGTTCATTTAACAATTGATGATGTCAATAAATCAGAAGGACCTGTCTAAGAAATTTTGTCCAGAAAGTTCTGGGTTCAGATTACAGCTATGTGGATTAATATATCCTGAAACCCTCTTAATGGTTTTTGAGTTCTCTTTCTGAAACGGAATTGAGAGAGCTGGTGTAATGCAAGTAATTTCAAAATTTTGTTGTTTGCTGGTCGTGAAATGGTTGTCCTTGTCACTCATGCAAAAGATGTCCTGTTTCTGTCAGATATTATTATACTCTCAAAGGGACATCTTAGGAAGTAATCTAACTTTTGGAAAGTCAGAGCTTTAAGTCTTGGAAATCTATCTTTTGAATTTCTTGGATTTGGCAGCGTGCAGAATTCACTTCTGCGACTAGTATTCTGTGTTTTTTTTGTTTATGCTACAACTTGTTCATTCAAGATTTAAAAATTTATGTACCAACTATTTTGAAGTTCTTAGTCCTGTAATTTTAAGTTTTCATTTCTAGTAGTTATTCTAAAAGATTGAATG
The DNA here is from genome assembly GCA_011800125.2 of Solanum clarkiae. Taxonomy (NCBI): domain Eukaryota; kingdom Viridiplantae; phylum Streptophyta; class Magnoliopsida; order Solanales; family Solanaceae; genus Solanum; species Solanum clarkiae. The sequence continues at coordinate 32,550,761 of JAABOM020000001.1, read as the reverse complement.
ACCTGAATTAGTTTTTTGAAGTGGTGGAATATTATTTTTTGACATGGATATACACTTGCATTGGGAGTTTACTTGATTGCAAAATCATCTCCTATGAATTTTAATAGCTATGGAAGAACACAGTGCGTGCAACTTTTGATTTCCTTTTCTTTATCCAATTCTAGGGGAAAATAGTAGAGAGGGTTTTCACTCAAGCAGTCAACCTTTTGGTTCGGCCTCGTTACCAGGCAAGCATTGCTTTTATATCTATTCTATTTTTCTTTAAAATGTTTGTGTTGTGATTTTTCCAGTTCCCCAATTGATCTGCTGATCCTCTTGGTGTTTTTTCTTCTTCTAAATTCAATTGTGATGTTCTTGTTTGTAGCAGGTGATGTGTTCAGAGAAAAGGCCGGAACATCACTGGGCAATCTGCCTCCCTCTCTAAGGCTTCCGCCAGAGGGTGGTTATCCACCTCTCCCATTTGTTGACTGGGGATAGGTCTGCCACCTCATTTACAACTCTTGTCAGATATGCTTTAAATAGGTTGATTAAACATGTAGATTGCCAAAATATAAGTACTATTTCGACAATGAAAGAAATAGATGACTGCTATTTGCAGTTAGAAAAAGACATCAAAAGTTATGAAAGATTCAAGATTGTTTTTTTTTATTTAATCATAACCTGGTTATCTTTTTATAATTCGGACTTCATGCACCTGTTATTCAAATTGGAAATTTTAGTGTGGTGACAGGAATAAATGCTCGGCATATTTGGTTGCAGAATGTTATTCATACACTTTTTCAAGTCTTTCCTTCCCCTCAATGACCCTGTTAAGTCCAATTAATATTGATTTTGGATCGTTATATTGGTTGGACCTGTAAGTATCTACTGTTGGTGCAAGATGTGGATTACTAGTTCCACAGTTGTACTGCTTGCCTGTGGTTTTGGTGGCTATCATTTGAAGGTTACACATTAGATGAGTTTGAGGAGTAGGGTTTGGATTGTAAATTGTTAATTTAATGAACATATCAGGAGAGATACTGCCTTAATTTTGTAAAGAAGGCGAGTCCGGTCCTACTAGGTTAAGATTGATTTTTTTGGCATTGTGAATTGTGATTTAAGCCTACGGTGTTTTCATGTTTATATTATTTATCTTTTTTATTAATAATATTAGGTCCTTGGTAGCTTAGGTGGATGTGTATACACGTTGATACAATTACATAGAAGTATCGATCATTTCGAAGAGGTGATCTACCTAGGTCCGAGACACTTTTGTATCAATTCTAAAGCTTGAGTGTGAGATATGTTACCAATATTCTATAAATGGCTTTTTTTCACATGGAGTGCTGTGTTCATCTTCTAATTCTCAGTTCTAGCAGAGTAAGTCACTATTCTACACATGTTATGTTGACTTGTGTTTCATTGTGACAAATGAGAGAGAACCTAGAATGAAGAAAAAAAAATATTGGAGACAAGGTAAAAGTATGTTGGTACTTATCCTCCCATGGTTCAAATCCCACTTTTGCCAGTATGTCCCACACATAGGAGCTATTTACTAGGCACGGGCACTGAGTCTGATCCACACCCAGTTATGTATTAGGAAAAAAAAAACTGGTTGAGGTCATTGCATTCATCACATACTAGAAAGGGTTGCTTAAGTAACATACACTGATGGAGCTATTGATGGATAGCTTCACTACTACTCCAGCAAGCATTAGTAAAATGACCATCTTGTCAAAATTTGTCATGCACAATCGGAATATGAACAGCGCGTATGCTCCAGTAGTTTAGTAACATTACTGCTGAACTGGTTCCTATACCTCCCATTCGTTTCCTTTGAGTACTAGTTTAACGTGGAAAAACTTGATTTTATGTGGATGCTTTGGTATTAAAACATAGGTTAGCAGGTAAACAACTTGCTTGGTTACATTAGGTGGTCTATTATACACATTTCCAGTTTATTTTGAGTTGATTTTCTCAAATTTCTGAAGAGGCTTTTTCAGGGACTTGGTCTACTTTCACCAAACCACTAGAAAGCAGTCAGAATATTACCATTTAGTTCAACCACTTGAGTTATGGTTAATTATTAAGTTTTTATATATTTTCTACCAAACTTTATCATCCAAAAAAAAAAGTTATCTATTCCAATTGTTTCCATAAAGAATATATATTACTTATCTCCGCCGCTCCAACAAAATAAAGCTCTCCATTTTGTAGTACCAGAACTCAAAAAGGTAACGTCACCACAAAATTCCAAAACAATATGTATCAAAAGCATGCTCTTTGTCATATATTTGTTTCATTGTAGGCATTCAACTATGCTTTCTTCTGACTTTGTAAAGACAATTTTATATAATGGGAATTAACAATGAAGCAAACGAGTGGTCCTATATGGGGTTTTTATCTACTCCTAGTGGAACTATATTTTGTTACACTCTTAATATTCCTTTCCTGGTCCTAGAAGAATCAATAGAACTAAAGATTTTCTTTGGGATTTTTACACTACATAACAAATCAATAAAGACGCAACAAAAACTAACCCAATTTTTCAAAATTTATTTTTACAAACTAACCCAATTTTTCAAAATGAGATGGAGAGAGTAACTACTTTTGGCCTCCCAAAAGCGTGACGGAATATGTTACTAGTTTTTCATCTTTCAAGAATTGTTGACTTTAATTGTAACTTTTTATTTTTTGTCAGGTATATAATATTTGTATCAAAACGTGATTAATATAGACTAGCTTGGAATCGTTCTCTAACAAAATGTTTTTCATATCAAAAGGTTTGAATTCAAAACTTGTAATTAAATTTACTAATGGTAGATTAGATGCATCTATCCTCTCAAAACCACAATCTAAAACACCTACTATATTTTAGGTGCAGCGTGCACTCAATATCCCACTTTCAGAGAAAAGATCCCATAGCTTGAGTTAGTGGTTACTTTTGCAAATAGCTGCTATACACCTTGAACTTCTATATTCTTTCATTCTATGTGAATTATATACAAAAGAATCCTTAAAACAAGACTTAACTCGTGGTGGAGCAAGTTCAAACTCATCAATGTATTCTTGCAAAGAGAAAAGTAGGAAAAATATGTGTAAATTTGGCACGAATTATCAGTTTCATTCCCGAACTATTGATAGTGTTAAAAACACCTCTCTATTTGACTAACCGAACTTAAATATGCCCCGTTCTTGTAACAAGAGTAAAATACATCCCTAAAGTCTTGTCAAGTTAAGGGGTGTTTCTAACACTTGTGATAGTTTGAAGGTGTATTTTAGTTTAGTTAGTCAAGTAGAGGGATATTTTAGTTTAGTTAGTCAAGTAGAGGGATATTTTAATTTAGTTAGTTAAGTAGAGGGGTATTTTTAAGACTGTCAATAGTTTGGTGATGAAACTAATAACTTATACCAAGTTCAGAGGTATTTTTAATAGTTTTCTCTATCTCAAATAGCACTACGAACATTTTGCTAGATTAATTAGTGATTTATCATTTTCCTGTTGGTGTAATCAATCAGACAAAATTGAAATCTACCCACCAAATGCAAATGGAATCCTTTTCTTATGGCCATTAAAAGTTGAGATTCAAATTTCTATAGTAATATTATTCCTAACTGAAAACTAAAAGAAGCATTCTGTGAAACAAGATTTTATAAACCATACATATCCATGATAACACGTTCCATCAGAATTGCCTATTGGGCAGTCTCACCAGTTTTGGGACCAAAGTGGCACGTAATGGGATCAAAACGTGGCCTTCTTTTGATTTTCACTATTATGATATGAATTATCTCGTTTGGATTTAACTTATATACACTAACATATAGAAGTTAAATTCTTATTATTGTTAAAGGGACACCCTCTTTTTATCCTCAACCAGAAAAACCATTCTGCAAATGGAATAGGTCGGTTTTGATATGATTAAATTAATGCCGACCATGCAAAAGAGCCATTGTTCCACTAAGAATCACTTAGTATAAAAAGGAATATTTCACTTTGAGAAGTTGTAAGTTACACAACTGAACTACTTGCATACTTGTTTACAAGTGATCTTTTCTTTAGGTGGTGGTCACATGAACAACTACATTTTTTTTTGACTTCCAAGAACGTGGGTACCTTGCCTTATATCCTTCTGAAAAACCTACTGATATTGACAAAAGAAAACCTATTCATGAAGTTTGAGTATGGCTCTTTGAATTACTGAACCAAAAAGTGTAATCTTTTTAGTCTAGTGAAACTGACATTTTATTTCTTCTGTAGCATTAGTCAGAGGTCTAGCAAAACAAGTAGCCAAATTGTGTTATTTTCACTTCTTCTTTTGGTTCTATAAGTAGCCTGTTTTAGTTAACAAGCTATACTAGCTGGACACAAATTATGGAATTCACTAGAGTTTGTTTCTTGGTTTTTTCTGTTTTCTTGATTTGTTATGTTTGTTTAGTTCATGGTAGGCTTTATGATTACCCCAAAGTGTCGCGTTTTCGTGCATTGTCACAAATATCAATGCCACCTTCCCCTGCACCTGAGGGTGATACAAAAATTGACAATGTGAAGAATTCATCAAATGATTCTGTAGTAGCCATTTTCAATGTGTTGTCTTATGGGGCTGTTGGTGATGGTGTGACCGACGATACACAAGCATTTAAGATGGCTTGGGATGCTGCTTGTCAAGTTGATTCAGCTATTTTACTTGTTCCAAATCACTATTCCTTCATGATCCAATCCACAATCTTCACTGGTCCTTGCAAAAGTGGACTCATTTTTCAGGTAGTGTCACAGACTATATCGAATTTTTCGTGTATTTGAAACGTTCTTCGATAATTTGGTGAAGTGACTAATTATGCTTGATGGTGTAGGTTGAAGGAACCATTATGCCACCAGATGGACCTGATTCATGGCCAAAAAATGTCAGTAAGAAGCAATGGTTAGTCTTTTACAGAATCGATGGGATGTCAATGCAAGGTGGTGGACTCGTTGATGGTAAAGGAGAAAAATGGTGGAATCTTCCTTGCAAGCCACATAGAGTAATTTTCTTGACCCACTAGTAATGTTGTTTCATGTGATCGGGATATCATCATTGGTTTAAATCGTGGAAATAGTCTCTTGCAAAAAATGCAAGTCAAGACTGTGTGGGATAGCCCTTGAGGTCCAGTCCTTCTGGACTTCGCCCATAGCAGGAGCTTTAGTGCACTGGGCTGTCCCTTTTTTTTGTTTTACAAATTTTGATGAGTATATAATTCAAAACACTTCAATACAACAGGGAATAAATGGAACAACTCTACCTGGTCCTTGTGACAGTCCTGTGGTAAGTTCAAAAACACATTGTTTTGCTCCTTGGATGAAAAAACAACATAAAATCTAATGTTTAATTTTACAGGCTATAAGGTTCTTCATGAGCTCAAATTTGACAGTACAAGGGCTTAAAATCAAGAACAGTCCATTGTTCCATTTCAGATTTGACAGTTGCCGCGATGTCCACGTTGATTCACTTTACATAAAAGCACCATCTCAAAGCCCCAATACTGATGGAATTCACATAGAGAATACCAATGATGTCACAATAAGAAATTCCATAATCTCCAATGGTATAATCTTAATGCTTGGAAAGTAAGTAACAAGACGGTTCTTCTTACGTTCTCTTTCTGAGCACTACCAAATTATGTTGTAGGTGATGACTGTATTTCAATTGGAGCTGGTTGTAACAATGTTGATATAAGGAACATGACCTGTGGTCCAAGTCATGGAATAAGGTAATATTCAAATGCTGCAACACTGAATATCACACCATGTCAATGCAATTTTGCACCACAAATATAACCTTAAAAAATGGCACATTAACTAACAAAACTGCCAGAATGAAAGATGTATGCCCTACCACTATACAAAAGAAAAAAAAGAACAACACTTTTAAGCCCATAACAAGATGTCTACTCTGTCTCTTTACCCAAATCTTGAATATAAAGACTCTGTCTTTTTGCATAATTTTCAGCATTGGCAGCCTAGGCATGCGCAATTCCCGGGCATGTGTCTCCAACATTACAGTTGAAGATTCAACTATTAAGCATTCAGATAATGGTGTTAGGATCAAGACATGGCAAGGAGGATTTGGGAGAGTATCCAAGATTAATTTCAACAACATTAGAATGGAAAGTGTCCGAAATCCGATAATTTTAGATCAGTATTACTGCAACACAAAGAGCTGTGCAAATCAGACTTCAGCAGTGTACATTTCTGATGTGATTTATTCAAACATAAAAGGAACTTATGATGTGAGAAGTCCACCAATGCATTTGGCTTGTAGTAACAATGTCCCTTGCACAAATTTGACTTTTTTGGATGTGGAGTTGTATCCTGCTCAAGGGCAAAACATCTTGGAACCATTTTGTTGGAATGCTTATGCAGCTCTAAGGACTATTACTATTCCACCAGTTTTTTGCTTGTTGGAAGGCACACCTCAGTCATTGCCAAGTAGTGATGTTGATCAGTGCTAATAGATGATAGATGTATTATGGTTTGCATAGTAAAGATGGAGTAATTAATATGTATTAAACTTGTACTTCTATTATTAATATTGTTGCAGAGGGACTAAAAACTTAAGTGTAAGCATGTATCCCTTTGTTAATAATATAAATATATTTTAAACCATGGTATCATATGCTTTATCAGATTTAAAATATCTTCTACTTTCCTTTCGATTCAACTTACATACACTGACAGTGTAAATAGTTCTTAACGTCATAAAGGCAAGACAACCAGGTACATAAAGCAAGGTCCAAGGAAAGGTCGCACCTCAAAGGTTGTACTTCAAGCTTGCTTCCACAGTTTGACTCTGGAATGTAGTTTGGTCATTGGTGACCGGTAAAAGACCAAAGTTTAGAGCATGTTTGGATGTCTATGAAACTCAGTAGAAAGGAATCCAGAAGTTTGTCACTTTTAACCACTTAACCACACACATCTCAATTACCACATGCCCAATAAGATTTACATGTGTAATTTAACGAGTTCAACAAAAAATGCAAGTGATCAATAATTGAAAAGCAGGAAACTAATTTCCTTAATTACAGTTCAGAGTGACTGACATCTCATAGCTAGTGGCTCAATTCAAGTAGTACTAGTCTATGGTACTTTTACAAGCTGGTAAAACAGTTAAAAAACTTTTAAGTTTGTAATATTATAAAGTCACATTAATAAGCGAAAAATAAAGCACGTTATCTATTATATACAATGATAAATTTACATTGATAGTGTAAAATCACGTATATAAGTAATCAAAGGTTCTACAAAAATAGGTTTGGCAATACAACTAGAAAAATCCGTGGAGTAAAAGACGCACAACATGCTTTCCTTTAGTAACATGCAGGCAAATAATAGTGATTGTAATTAGTTACACCGCCTTTAATTTCTAATAAGGCCTATTAAATTAGAGAAACAGAATTTTTCATATTGAAGTGAAGGAAAATTTATCCATCACTATCAACTCAAAACAAGCTTTACTTTCGTCTTCTTGTTTAAATTATAGGGGTAGAATGATATTGAATTAAAGAAGATGCAATAATTAATGTGGGAATAGTGGTACTGGAACAGGGGAACATAGCAAATGGAGGAAGGCGGCTGTGGTGTGGGGCTACAAGCTAAAACACATAAAGTAGTGGACGGTGCACGAGACTGGTACTAGTAGATTGTCAATCTCTCTTTTTTTTTTCAATATTAACTGCAAACATTTTTTAATTTTATTTTTTCATTTCTTTGAAGATCATGTGCTTAATTACTATGTGATGAGTTCTTCTATTTTGTTTTCTTTCACATAAAAATCCAAACTACTCGTTTTGATAATATATCTTAACCAAAGGTTTTTTTGTTTTTATTGTAAATAACAATTATTATTACCAAAAGAGCCATGTAAGTACAGGAAAGCAAAGTCTAGACAGCTCTAGCCTGCAAATCATAGCATCCGAATAACCAAACTAGACAAACGATGCACTAGCTAACTTTGCTTGCTTGCTTCCTCTAATGTGGATTTCCTGGACAATAAGTTGTATGAGCATGCTTCCGAAAGTTGTATTGTTCTGCATAAACACTTCTGCTAGAGCCATTCGGAATATTTCTGCCTGCTTTCCTTTATAGTGCAGCAGTGCCCGTCTTATTTCCTCATTCCAACCTAGTGCTTGCCTGTCTATGTGCATCCAATGCAAAATCTTCTCCCACGATGTTGCATCTGAAAAATTGATGTTCACTACTATCAATCCCTAACCAAAAGTATTAGTATGCGTAAGTTGCAACTCTCTACTTTTCTTTACACATTTTTATATTTTAGAAGCACCACTTAAAATCATTTTCGTTTGATATGACTAGCCTGGAATATTTGACCCCACTGGCCCACACGGGCAAAATTTTAAATATAATAAGTTTTTTGACTTTTGACCTTAAAAGAACAAGCGGAGGTCAATAGTTCAAGAACATTCATTTTCAAAGTCATAGGGTGTAATTATATGCCAATTTCGATATTGTGACTGAGCCAGAAGAACAGAAAGAAACTAGCATGAAACACCTCCAAATAGACGAGATTAGCATGAAACATCTCCATTGAAGGAGATAGATGTACACACCATATGCATTTGCCATTTACTAAAAGTTCACTGTTTATTAAAGCATTGCATTTATATCCAAATCAACTTTCTTCTGCATACACAGCATAAATAACAAGGCAAATACACTTCCGATCACAGGTGTGGAGTACTAGTATGAAGAGGCGAGTAGCTCCAGCAAAGAAGCAGCAAATTGCATTTGTGTCTCCTCGTCTATGGTTAGGAAGAGGGGCACGTGTACAAATAGTGATCGGATGCCATTCTGTTCTGCAAAACGCAAGGAATGGTAGTATACGTAATTGCATACAAACCGCCCTGCATCATCAGAGGCCATTACATCATATCCCATCTTTGCCAATACCTTGGTCATTTCCTCCACGGGAAGAGAAGTCTACAGAAAGAGTGAACACAGTATAAGAGAAGTGGTAAAAGGTACAACCAAAAGTAAATTGTTCCTGGATCATAAGTTACAGGAAGCAGCTATTTCCAGTCGGTGCAATCTGCAGAAAGATTAGATGCTAGTAACAACTCCCCATTCCAGAAACTAGATGTTCAAACAAATCGGTTAGATCCTCCTACTGTAAAGAATTTCCATGTGTGCTCTCCTTTTTCCCCATTTCTAAACTAACTGTTCGTGGACATCTTGGAATCTACCACATAGTCCAAAATTAAGCGTACTGGAGAAACCTAGGTATTTGATTTTAGGCAGACATGGAAACTTGAAAGAACTGATTATGCAGGGATTACTTGAACCAAATAAAGGTACGGTAAAGAAAAATATCAAGAGTCACTTATACATAAGATGGAGAAATTGGTGTTAGCTCAGATGCAACTCCAACTATTCAAGATAGGAAATATATCTCCAACAAGCATTAAATTACTTCATTATTCAATCAGCTTCTCCCTCCTTAAGGAAGTCGCACACAGATTCTCGCTTAGACAGTACAAAACATGTGAACAAAAGTGAAATAATTTATAAGCCATGATTGTTAGTCTTGGTAACAATTCACAATGTCATAATCCCTAGAAACTAGAATATCTTTTCAGTAAAAATAAATGAATAAAAGTATTTAAAAGGTTTGCAAGCTCGGAATTTTAAGAGAAGAAATTGGATTTAGATTGTATATCATGAAATGAAGAATCAATAAACCTCGGAAGGAAATGCTCAGGCAGATAAAGATGAGACAAAAAGAATTAACGCATTTTGAGAGTCAACAGAAGGAAATAAACAGAGAATTGTGCTCGTCCTGCTCCTATAAGGAAAAAATACCTCATAGAACCAACTCTAATGTTTCCAGGAAGCTCACTCTTTTTTATGGAGCCAATTCTAATGTCCCCAGGAGGGTCCTTTTTTTAAAAGAACTGTCTCTAATGTTCCAAAGAAGATCCCTTTTTTAATTAGAACCAAGTCTAACAGACAATCCGGTTTTTCATGGAACCGACTCAAATAATCCTTTTTTTAATATCACCAACTCTAACGTCTCCAGGGGGATCCGGTTTTTTAAAGAACCAACTCTAATGTCTCCAGGAGGATCTACTCTTTTATAGAACCATCTCTCGTGTTCCCAGGAGGATCCATTTTCTCTCCAGAAAGCCTATAAAGAGTTGTCTCTTCCTCATTTTGTTGTCTTGCCTTTTTAAAGAGAAGAAACATTACTGTCTTAAAAAAAGCCTAATAAACTTTTTAAGGAAGGGAAGAGGAAACTTGCACTACAGCTGTAATATCTACTCCTCAATTCCAAGTAATCGACAATATAATTTTCCACATATAGCATGCTAAATTTGGGTTGACTCTATTCAAATGCTCAATACAAAGACAAATTGGAGGTCCTCTAAAGCTAGGGGTTCTCAAATTTCACACTTATCCCTGTAATAACATACAAATCACTAATCAAGCTAAAAAGAACTCCTAACAAACAGTGAACCTACTGTTAGTGTGTTAATAATGCCTAACTTCTGATTCTAATTATTTGACATCACCACATAGATCCTTGACTTCCACGTTTTCAGAACTGACTAAGTTCACAGAGAGTCTTAGAGAATGCAGTGCTTTGAGATGATATGCATCCAACTAATTTTCTACCTTGTCCCTTCTAATATTATCAATCATCATGAATTTCACTGGCATTGCGTCGCCCCATACTAGGAACTTGCGATATTGCTTTCCATTTAACTAGGATGACATCTCACTCAATTGTAAAGGCCCTAGGCTGTGCCTTATTTGAGACTTAAGGCAAATGCAGAACCTTGTTTATCACCTGTATTAAATCCCTAGCCCTCTTTCTTAATTTAGCTACCCAACCTACCATGGAAATATCAATATTTCTTGCAGAAAGAAATATATTACCAATGCCTAACACTATCCAAAAACATTGTAGTCTCATAATAATAAAAGAAGAAATGAAAATTTTCAAAAAAGTAAAATGGAAAAGTGTCTGCTTTTGATTAGTCAGTTCCAAAAAGGGAGAAGATTTTATGGTAACCACAAGCATACCAAAAATTAGTTATTGGGCCTTCTGTGATCGGGCAAACTATGAACAGTTGCTACCTATATACAAAGAAGATATCATTTTACTTTTGATAGCTCTTTAGTTAAACCAGTTCCTTTATTCTTTCCGTATGAATTACAATTATTAAAGTAATTTTAGGGAAGGGGTCCATAGAATAACGTTTTGATTCTTCTCTTTGTTCTATTTTTAGTTTTAGAATAAGCAAAGAGTAGAACTAAAGGTCTGCTTTCTAGAAGATTTTCTTTTTCTTCACTTGATAGTTGGAGCTTCTTTGCTTGTGGTGGTAGGAGTGGAAAGAGCAGTTCATAATTTTATCTATCTATCAATATAGAAAATTAAAAAACTCAGACAAAGAACGACATAATTAAAAAGGCAATCATCAAATTCTTCATTCCTGAGAAGATAAAGAACGACATAGGTCCCTACCTTTCCATCCGGTCCGGGTGCATGTAAAGGTTTATGCAGAACATGACCAGAAAAGGAAAGAGAACCTTTGAGGCAGGACTATTAGGCATTCAACTCAAGGTTTAGCATGCATAAGCATGGATGGTGAACCAACAATATTGAGCTTCCGAAAAGCTTATGACTTGCCTTTACAAGTTATTTCCTCAGCCCAATTCTCTGCATCTATTTCCAGCATAGGATGCCCAGAAATGTCTTTTTCTTTCTACAATTAGTTATACCTAAGCACTTTTATCTTCCGAACTAACTAATTGTTTAGATCATGATTTATAAAGGTCATTCACTTTTACTTCCCAAGCAAGTGGAAGTTCATCATCAGTACTTCATCCAAAGGAAGTAAACAATCAATTTCTCTAGCCTTGCCCTCCTGCTCCCCTTTTGGAAACCAAGACAAAGTGTTAACTCAAAAAATGGAGTCTAAAATTCAATTAAGTGGTAAAGAAAACTCACTTCAACATTTAAAAAGATGGGAGTATAAAACGCAATGAAGTATGAATTCATAAGAGTGCCAACCATATTTGGTTGACTTCAAAGTTGGGGACAAGATAAGCATTAAATTTTAATAACCATTCTACAGAAATCATGAGAGATGGATGCAAGAAATCATAATACCTCCCGTTTTCGCGAAAGTGCCCCATCTGCAGGAACAATAGGGACTTTCTGCAAGTAACAGGATGAAAATCTTGGTCAGTTGATGAACAGAACAATCCAAAGCAGGATGAATGAAAACTAGCAGGTCCTTTAACTAACCTGAGGCTTCCATCCCATCTCATCTGGACAACGGAAAGTAGCTTCATTGACAGCCTGATTCTCTATGGCAAACATTGTGGCACCACTATTAACTCCAAAGTGTACCTGGATAAAAATTACCAAGATTAAGATTTGTCCTGGTATATGAAGTACGAATATTGGGCACCAGAATACTCGAAACATAATTTGACTGTGCCAGAGAATTTGCAACAAAGAATCTAGAGCATAATTTTAATATTCTCTGGCCACTTGAACACCATAAACTCCACTCCCTCCTCATGTCATAATGGAGTAGGACTCCACGCAACTATGCTATGTGTTTCTAGGTCTCACAGAAGTTAAAAGGTTTAGTGGTAATCTCTATACACAAATGTGTGACACCTGGCAATTTCAACAAAAGGACAACATTTCCCCTCACAAGTATAAAGGATAAAAGCATGACGAAAGAATGAGGTCATTTGGATGTAAAGAAATAGATAACTCTCTCTTTGTTTAGCTTTATCCCTCCTCCTTTCCCCATTTGCTACCTTTATCCCTGCCTTTTTTCTTCTTTCAACACCTGAATACAACTCCGATTTATAGATGATTCAATAACTATCCAAGTCTATGGAGAAAAAAAAGTTTTGTTAAGGTATCTTTGTGAGTTATTCTAGCAGCATATTTAAGTACACTTTTTCAGGATTGGGTCCAAAAAAAGATTTGGCATTCATCTCAGATAATCCCAAGAGCCTAGAGTATATATAAGATGCTGCCTACACATCATAGCATGCGTCAAATTTCTGAAAAGGATAGTATAGCAGTTTTCAGGATTAAAAAATTAATTTAATGACCATTCGTCAGTGAATGGATCCTTCACAAACACAAAAGCAGTACCTTGCATCATTCAGAGAGGATCAATTTGTAATGAGCTATGATCCAAAACTTCCATATCGAACACGTCAAAAGTAGAAATGTGATATTTCAAAGATATAACCAACTGCCTCCAAATTAAAGGAGGTCATACATATCCTAAATGGAGAAAAGGAACACTTATTGTGTCATGATACAACATGGTCCAGTCAGATTCCAGAAAGAAAAATTTCCATCTTAACATCATATTAAGGTACTACATCAGAAAATGTAGTCCCCCTTCAAAAATGGTGTGGTAACATAGGGTCCTATTTGCCAAGTTACAACCAATCTATAGCTGCATAAATAGCTGTTTGCACCAAAAAAATACAGAGCTACAATTTTTTTTTAGAAGGACAGAGCTACACAGTTAATGGTCATGTGATCATTTTCTAACTAAAACAAATGAAAACCTATCCTTTCCTCATTTGGACAACAGAACAAAGTTAGGCATGAAAGATAAAAAGAAGCCAAGTGAGCCACTAACCCACACAATTCTCCTGGAATTAGATGACTCCGAGTCACTGCTGCTTAAAGCAGCTTGCAGTGTCTGGTACAAGGGAACTAGAGCTCCCTGGCCTGCAGTATCAAGGATGCTGCAACTCCCAAGGATCAGCCCTTTGGGCATACCCCTTTTCTTCATATAATCTTTAAGATTACTTACAATGGTTTCTGTTGGATTTTCAGCAACTCCATGAAATTTCTTGAAACCAGTCACGTGTACGATCACAGGTGAAGGCCCTTCGGAGCCCATCTATTCCCTAGTCCGATGAAACTGAAAAAAATTCAAAACATCAAACAAAAACTATGAAGCAAAAACCTAAAAGATTCATTGCAAGAATCTAAAGCATAAATTCCTATCACAGCCACCATGGATCAGTTTCCAATTATGACAAATATGAAACTTACCATCACATTCCAATAACCCTTTATCTCAAACTGATATAAAAGTAGAAAGTTTGCACTAACAGTAATCAATGAAGGAGAACAAAGCAAAACTCATACTATAACATGTCAAAAAGGATAAGAGAACAACAATAGACCTTTGTGAAACGACGTTGAGAACCATTAAAGCTCAAAACTTTGATCCAAATCAAACAAGAACCCAGGTTAGAATCGTCCAAAATTCTTTTGAACACGAATGATTTCACAGAGCAAGAACCCCAAATTTCATCACTAATAAGTCAAAGTCATCATTTAAAACACAAAAAAAACTAAACCCCAGTTGAAAATAATCAGAGATCACATGAATCAGAACCCCATAAATCAGAAAACTTTGAATTAAAACATAATTTTCCTTACCTGAAAGCTGAAAGAGAGAGACAGAGAGAGAGAGAGAGAGGCAAAAGAATAAAGGACTGAAGCAAGTGGTCTTATCTGATCAAAAGGTGATTATAATGGTAGAAGACTACTGATTGGGATTCCGAGTAGAGTTTTGGAATATTATTATTAAAAAAATAAAAATAAAAGATAAAAATTGGATAAACAACGTGGTAGTGGTGGGTCGTTATCACATAAAACAAGAAATTATATTATTTAAGATTACGTTTACTACGTAATTATTGTGTTATCAGTGATGAACTTTCTTCTTTGTTTTTTCTGCCTTAATTCACTTGCAAATTGCAATAATTTGACCATTGCCTTTAACATTTTTTATTTTTATTTTTATTTTTGAATTTTAAATTTTATAAAAACGTAGTACTTCATAGTTAAGAAAAGATAATATTCCACTTATAACTAATTATCTATATAAGTTATATTTTATAGTATAAAAAGATTCTCAAGATTTGGTTTGGGTGAAGTGAAAGTAAATGCACAACATATGATTTCTTTAATGGTTTGTAATTTTTCTGATAAATGTAAAAAAGTAAATACATTAGCATTTTGCCACAGATTTAATTGAAACTTTTTAAAAAATGAACTTCTAAAATCATTTTTCAAGTTGTTTTTGGACAAACTTTACTTGAAAAAAAATTATAAGTGGAAGTAAAATTTCACCTAGAAATAATAATAATAATAATAATAATAATAATAATAATAATAATAATAATGTGTATGGATTAGTAACAATTAGCTACATTATTATTATTATTAATCGTGGACAAGGAAAAAGTAATGAATTACTTGTGGAATGTCACTTCTCTTTTTGTATAGCAAATTGAAATATTAGCTTTGTGATATTATAAATTTTTTTATTTTATTGTTATATCAAAATAATTGAATTATATGTACTGTTTAAAATAATTCATATTTAAACAACATATTATCATCAAATTATTTTAAATAGATAAATTATAAATAAATCAAAAATTATAACAATATCAAATTGGCGATAAGATACAACTACCAACCATTTAATTAGATTTCTATCATAATCGCCATCAAAGATAGGGATGGAGGTGATGGTGTCTTTGTTTTATGATGCAATTAGTCTTTCTTTTAATAACAATAATAATAGTAATAAAGGCATGTTTATCAATAATTTGAAAATTCAGTGGTATCTTTTTTGAAGGCCCACTAAAATAGTTTAATTTTCTTTTAGTCTTTATTTTTTATCTAGTGATTGATATTTGTATTAGAGTGTAACTAATTTAGATTCGCGCAGTCGCATAGGGCCTTATTCGGAGAAAACATTCTCTATGAAGGATTTATTAACATGGTTTGATGATAGCTTAAAAATATACAAGACTACAATATATCACATATATAATATTGATATGATCTCTGTATACTTGATCAATATATATCCTAAAATATTATACTATCTTATATTACATGATTTATCCATTTTAGACTATACTTTTGAAAATTTCGTAACAAATAAATGCAATTGAAAAAGCCTTTTGGAAGAAAAGAAAAAACAAAAATAAACCTTTGGGCAATTTTCTTAGCTAGTAGGTGTTTGACCTTGCAGTTTGGAGATCAATTGAAGTTTTGATTTAAAATTAGTATTTATTTATGATATTTTAACAAAATTTTAATTTCAATTTGAAATTTTGATCTTAAATCTTAAATTCTATTAAAGGAAACGATTTTCAGTTCCAAGTGTGTGATTTAAATTTTACAATTTTAAAATTTGACTTATGAATTTATTTCTTTAAAAATAAAAAAAATTATCATTTATTGCAAAACTAACTAGTTAAACTACTATAGTTCCTACTTTATGGAGCATATTTATTATTTTATTAAAAGATAATTAAGTGTCAAAAACACATTTAAACTATCTTTTTTTTTTTTTTTTAGTTTCATACCCAAAAAATTGGGAGTGTGAGTTAAGTTATCACTTACTGATTTGAGAAACACATCTTAGTGTTAATGTTTGCGTACATTTTATTCTCCTGCAGACCTCACTTATGAAATTTTATTAAATATGTTATTGTTGTTGTAGACATACGAGATGCTACATATAATTACGTAATAATATACAATAGATAATTACATAAATCATAATAATTTTACGTGTCATTATTTTTTATTGTTTCTGACATAAATTCTATCATTTGGCATTTGTACGTTATTGACAATTGAGCTAAGGAAAACTCTCGTCTTTGGAGAAATTTTAATAGTCTACTTGATTAATTATCTAAAATTTTAATTTGCTCGAGAAAAATTGATCCCATTTTGTAATCTTTCTCTATTTCCCTCCCCTCTACCAAAAAATTATTTATTTTAAAAAAATGATTTTCTTTTTTCACATGTTATACACGATACTATATATGTAAAGCTAGTTGTTTTAACACATACAAAACTTAATGGACTTCCATTCTTTAACTTTTTTTAATGCAACGTTTTATTACGATATTCTAATATTTTATTTATAAATTATAATTTGTTTATTTGATAAGATAGTTATTGAAAAAGTTTTAATAGTTTTTCAGACTATAATAAAAAATAACAATAATAACAACAACATACCCAGTATAATCCCACAAGTGGGGTCTGGGGAGGGTAGATTGTATGCAGACCTTGCCGCTACTTCATGGAAGTAGAGAGACTGTTTCCTAAAACCCTCAACTCAAACCCCATAGGCAGAAATACCTAGATATGGCAAAAAGAATTGTAAGAAAAGCAAGAAATGTAAGTGAAAAGTAAGCAATATAAGTGAAGGGAAGGGAACAATAAGTGCGACTAGCAATAGATAACACATGACATTAAGAAAATTATGACCAACTCAGACATACCAGCCAGAAAATGAACAGAGGTGGGACTAGTCGCAGTAAGATGTTACAAATATTACTACTGAAAAGGAGAAGCAGAGGAAAGAGGGGGAAGAAGACGAAGCAAACGAACAAAATAATTAGCCTGCTACCCTAATTCGCGACCTCCACTCCTTTCTATCTAATACAACTTTTAAAATTCAAATTCCATATTCAAATAACTTCTAAATCAACTTGATTTTATATCATAAGCAAATAATTCCGGCTTGTACACATAATATATGTCACAACATCTCTTATACAAGACGTGTTTAGAATAATTTTCCCTTTTTTGTATTTTTGTAATGATGATATATAGTATATACTTGTGGACAAACTTATGACAACGAAGAATTACGTTCCCTCATGGTGTGCTCATAGACGTACAATTAAAATGAAAATGAAATCTTCATGAGAAAAAGTCTACTCCACCCACCAACTATATTGAGAATAGCAAACTTATTAAATGTAATATAATATATAAAAGATGACGTTTAATTTGGTTACTAATATTAGCCAATCCTCTGAGGTTGAGACTTATCTTAATTGACAAGTATTTCTGGTATTCTAATGTAGTTGGTAGAGAGAGACATGCACGGCTCAATCTTATTTGCACCCAACATGATCTATAAAAAGTGATAAATTGGGTATATACATTATGTATAGGCAAAGTAAGAATTTTAACCTAAGTTTACAAGTTATCAACTTGACATGAGTCCATTCCTTTTAGTTATTCACAATAAAATATTTATATATATTATTAATAAACTTTATAAAATAAATATAGAATCTGAGCAAAGACTATTAAATTTGTACGAACCTTAAAAAATGCAATTTTTATGTAAAAGACATCATGGATGTGCTTATAACTTTAGTGTTTGTATAAATGTAAGGAACAATAAGTGTTATGTACGTGTTAATAAATATAAAATCTGATAACAGAACTTATATCAAAAAAGAAAAAATTACCTAAGTACACTCTTTTATTTATCATATTTTTCATTATTATCGCTCATTTTCAAAAAAAAAAATAAAAAATCTTTTCTTCCTATCTGGATACATTAATTCAGTAATCGGGATATATTAATTCAGTAATACGAATACATTAATTTTGATTCTTAAATTATGTCTATATTCAATGTGTTATGCTTTAAATGTTACTTGCTTATATTTAAAAATCTTAATTTTTGTATCTGAGTAGAAAAAAGATATAATATTTTTTTTATGTAATTTATGTAAACCCACCCAGAAAAAAAAGACTCTGATCACATATGAGAAAATTTTCCAATTCTCCCCTATTGGAGCTTAGTCCACATTGGGCCCATGGGCCATAGACCCAAATATCAAGAATCCAAAACTGCGAGAACCCAAGCCCAAATCTGAAAACCCAGACATCAATGTCTTTTTCACATGGTAAACAACGACGTACAGCATATATAAACAAGAAAATACGACAGAAAATGTTGATCGGAATATTCAAAGTGATGACGTCGCTTTCATCAGTATCGCTATCAACGTCTTTATCGGAGACCTCAATTTCCCGGTCAATTTATCGGAAACCTTCTATACTACCTACAGTCGTTTTCCATACTTTTCCGGTCAGTTCTGTATCCAGTTCTTATTTTTTTTTCCTGGTAGCCAAATTGACTTTATATGCTGCTCTTCCTATTGTATTCTCTTCCGTGATTTTCAATTCGTGCATGAAATCAGTTGAAAAGTAAGTTATTTCAGATTTTATGAGTAATATTGGTGTTAGACTGAATAATGTTACAGTTTCAGTGAAATAATAAGTTATTTAGTCCTATAAAATTGATACGATGCAGAGAATAAGTGATGTGATTGTGCAGTTTTTATTTAAAAGTACAGAGGGGAATAGTGCAGGGAGTCTATCTGTATACAGACTCGCACTGATGAAAAGAACTTCTAAAATATGTGAAGAAGACATCCAATTATATCTTGAATGCGACTTACTTGAACCTATGATCCATGTAACATGTCTCTTTATGCCTTGACATATCCATGTCAAACAAGTATGATGTAAGTATTGGTATACTTCTGGATACTTTTTAAACATAACCGTAGATTATGATCCATGATTTATCTTTCTTATTCATTTTTCTCCGCGTTTAAGTGAGTATGAGGGCTGTGTCATAATTCTCTTAACTTCATTTCAGTGCTTCTATCTACAATATCTTCAGTGAGTAGCAACACTCTGTATGGACTACCAGTGCATGTAATAATCGTCCTAGAATAATGTTGTCAACTAAGGGAATTACAAATTGATAGTTAATTTATTTCAACTTGATATGGAAGGAGAGAAAAGTAGAAGATCCATGTTGGACTATTTCCAAGACATTTTTTTCCAAAATTAGGCAATGTTAGTGCCAGTTGCACTGGCCAGCATGTACAAGCTCTGCGGGTGCTTGTGTTTGACACTGCCATGACCCACAACCACAATAAAGTTTCTTTGCTCCCATGGTAAATTGACTTAAACATTTTACTGGCAGTACAAATGTAGTATACAGTTGTAGTGGTAGCTGTTAAAGTCTTGATAAACCTCTTAAATTTGTAAGTGGAGAGTTTAGTTTGATTGGGAAAGTATCATTTTAGCATTGTAGTTAAAATAATGAAATAATTTTTACCCTTAAAGTGGTACAGGATAATGTCATAAATAGAATGTGTTAATTGAACATGATTAACACATTTCTAGATGCCCCTGATAAAATGTAACCCTTTTCATGAAATATTATGATTTTTCATGTTCTGCACAATAAAATTGAGTGGAAGTTTCATATATACATTTTATACTAATGAGAAAGCAATATAAAATTACAAGTATAAGGTCAATAACTGGATCGGCTAAAATTTCTATCTAATTGTGTTTCCAAATGATTGTATAAATTAGTTATGTTAACCATGTTATAGTGCTGCCATGCTTCTAAATCACCTCTGGATGCCTTTCAAGTCGTGCTTACCTTTGGACACCTTTCAAGTCGTGTTCACCTGAAAAAGTAATGGTAAAAAAAAATTAGAAAGATGTATAAACCCATGTATCACATATGTTTGAGCTGTATTAGCATACATGTTCTACATGCTACAGTGCCAAATTGAAGTATCTCTTCTTCCTGCATGCCCTGAATTCTTAAATATGTTTAGTCAGGTGGACTGGTTGACCAGATGAAGCCAAACCATGGGCTCTATTGTCAGTTTGACTGATACTCCTTGTAACTTTCAATCTTAGGATCAGAAGAAGCTGGTGAATCATGTTTAGCTTTTGATATCTCACTATTCCAGCTATCTATAATAGTGTGGTTTAGTTGAGGAATAAATGGAGTGCATCTTTCTGGCCATTCCCATTGTGATGATGAATATTTGTCTGGGACTGATATATATTCTTTTCACAGAGCCAGACGATAAAGAAATCCAAAAAACAAATTAATTATGTGGAATATGTTCAACTTCATGATGTCAACAGACCGCAATCTTCCATAAGGTCTACATCTTATAATGTGGAAGGAACTGGAAGCACTGGTTCACTTGACGAAGAAGTTAAAATTGACAGTTCCGGATTGGAGGCTTCCATAAAGTTGCCTTTGCCTTTGTCCGAGACTCAATCATCCAGTAATGATGCACCAACTGATAATTCAGCCTCTCTTAGCATAGTTGTTATTGGGGCCACCGGTTTACTATCCAGAACGAAAATCTTTCCAGCATTATTTGCTTTGTATTACAGTGGTCAACTTCCAGAGGTAGGTACATTGATCAACTACCATTGTGCTCCTTTTTGACTTCTACTAATCTATTGAAATTTTTATTATGTTAAGCATCCATAATACTCATTCCTGATCCTGGTGGAATGCAATTTCATCTTAACTCTTTATTCTATATTTCTTATTAATGAAAAATTTAATTTTTTGTTGGACTATCTAACAACCTAATTCAATAATTTTCTAATTGTTATACCTCACAAGTCATATTAATTGGTGGTATAACAACAATAAAGACAACATCGTACTCAGTGTAATCCCACAAGTGGGGTAGAGTGTCCGCAGTCTTATCCTACCTTGCAGAGCTGTTTTTGATAGACATCAGCTCAAATTTCAGAAATTAACTATTTCAAAATTAACTTTGATAACTTGAGTTCAGTTTGTGTAGTTTCTTATATTAATATCAGATGTAGTAATTTGATTAACATCTAAAAAAATGTTTGAAGGGGAGAGGTGGTGCCATGCTTGTTGGACTGAACTAATTGAGATATATATGAGGATTTAGGTCTCTTCCAGATTGTGCGTTTAAGTTTTTGGGCTAGTGGTGATAACACTTGTTACCTGGGCAAGTAATTTTTGTTAAATTGCAACTCTACAACTTAGGACTAGATTGAGCATCATGCCAGAAGAGTGGGCTCATGTGCCACACCAAGTGGAATTGTAGAGCGTAAAGTATGAAACATTCTAGACTTCCACAAGTAAAGAAGAACTGACCACATCATGAAGTATATGATAGTTGGTAATTTGTTGTTCTGTTAGAATCATTTGAAGTAGATTCATGCAAGAACAATTGAGGGCCTTAAAATTTGGAACTTTTTGGATAAAGATATTAACAAGGTAGTCAAATATTTGAAGTATCTTGCTAGCCCCACTTGTGGGATTTCACTGGGTATGTTATTGTTGAAGTATCATGCTAGTTTCTTCTGCTTGCTACTTCTTAATGATAGGAAGCGTAATACTGGAAAGTTATATACAGATGAGGTTAACCTTCTAAACTTACTGGCTTTCTGATGGCTGCAGAAATTTTGTATATTTGGGTACTCACGGAAAAAATTAACTGAAGAAGATTTAAGAGCCATAATAGCACCAACTTTAAGTTGCCGCATTGATCACCAGTATGTTCCTCAACTTCCAAATGCATATACATACATACATACAACATATGTATGTATGTATATGTATATATTATATGTTTACAATATCTATCCATCTGCTTATATCCTATGAAACATGAGAAATATGTGCATATGCATACAGAGGGGATTTTGTCATTGACCGATTTCGTGTAGCTTGAGAGATTCTCTTCTAGATTTTTAGTTTTTAGCTAAAACAATTCAGACTTTTGCACTTCAAAATTCAAGATTTGTCTCCTAGAGCACCTGGAAAGCAAGTGAGGGAGTTATGAGTGATTAGAGATATAAATGGTTTGTATCATGAAAAAGAGCATTTTATTTTATTTGATCTATTAACATAAAAATTATTAGGGATAATCTCAGAGATACCTCACTCAGGTTTCACTTCATCACACTAATCTTCCTTGTGGTTTACGCTATTGCACTTTTCTCTAGTTTTAAAAAATCTTTGTAACAATTTTTTGAACTCATCTTTCTTTAATGAAAACAAATATCATTTGACTAATTTGACTAATTTTTCCTTTCTAATATGCTATTTCATTTAATTAATCTTGTAATATCTTCTTTAAGAAGCTCCTTAAAGAGGGTCTGCCCCACCCCCCCCCCCCCCCCCCCCCCCCCCCCCCCCCCCCCCCCCCC
>JAABOM020000001.1:32506713-32520367 GCA_011800125.2 Solanum clarkiae | reverse complement strand
ATTAAAGGGAAGGGTAATATTGGAAAAAATTTCAAATATCTACCTTGAAGTTTGAACAATTCAAATATTTTGAACACGAAAAAATACTCTAAAAATTCAGTTATATTGAAACGGAGAAAGTAATAAAAATATTTCTTGATTTCATGAAATAGATATATATTATTGGACATGGCGTAACAAGTGAAAATGGACGAGTTACCTCCTCTTACCTTTATTGTTCTGTTGTTTATGCCCATTTTGGGAAATGTTTGGAGGGGGATAGTTGGGGATCGAGTACTTTTATACTCCATTTATTACCATAATAATGAGGGAGACAGCCTTATCTTCCATATTTGTTTACTTGGCCCCTCTCTCTCATTTTTCACATCGAAGGAATTATGGATAGAGAGAGAAGAAAGAGGAAGAACTTGGAGAATGAGAGATTACGAAAAGAAGAAGATGAAGATGAAAAAATGGAGAGGTTTTTTGCACTTATAAGAAGCACTAAAGATATACGTGACCGTTTGTTAGCTAGATCATCGAAGATTTTGGAAGAAAATAACAGAGATTCAGTTCATAACAACGTTGGAATTTGGAATCCGTCGATTCATCCACCAGATTTCATGGAAATTGCAGGGCCTTCTTCGACTTCGAAATCCAACAAACAACAACATCGCAAAGAGGAAGAAGATGATGAAAGGGAAGGGGGAAAATTAGGAACAAAAGAAGATTCTAATAAAGAAGAAAAAAATTGTAATATGTTGGATTTGGACCTCAATCTTTCATTGTAAGGGGAGTGGTTTGTTCTTTTTGTTTACTTACATGATATTTGAAATTTACCAAATGTACGAAGATCTTCGATCTTCATTCTCAAAATTCGAATCAGAGTTAGTTAGATACGTTCACTTTTTTCAGTCATCAATTGTTACTGCACCTTCTTCTTTCTTTAGTTTTTCCCTTATTCCCAAAATCATTCAAATGATTGACTGATTAAAGACATAAGAACAATAACATGATGTCATATTTAAGTTTCTGCTACAACACGCAATGTAATGTGTGTACATTTGCGCCTCTTTTTTGCTAGCTTGATGATTCAACATTTCAATGTAAAGATTGGATGAATTTTGACTTATGTGTGTACAAATATTGTGCTTTAATATAGCAACTATAGTCTAAGATAAACATGTGGCTAATACACTTAAAAGCAAATAATCGTATAATTTTACTTGAGAGAAAGATCATTGTCAAGATGTCAAAGAATTTTTGATTCCCCAAATACTTTGTCATATAAAATGAGAAAGGAGTCAATATTCTTTTTCATTGCATAATAAATGACACTTTGCATCTGTTTAATAAAATTAGTCATTTTTACTATTAATATCTTCTATAATTTGGAACATATATATCATCTTTTCATATCATGGACAATCTCCCGTAACAAGTAATAACACATCAACATATTCAGTGTGATTCTACAAATGAAATCCGTAGAAAATAGCGTGTATAAACATGGGCAAGAAATACTATATTTTGGATTATGTCAACAAGAAGTCATCTTCCAAAGAAAAACTAAACAAAGACTTAAAAGGCTTTAATATCATAAGACTCACCTACAACTTAAATTAATACATGCCTAAAATAACAGGGAAAAAAGTGGGGCTAAAATAAGAGTGTTAGGGAATCTTGACTTCAAAACTAAGAGCAAAGGGTTCAACTTGGACTCTTTCTAAAAACCAGTAATATATCATTTTTCTGTTGTTCCAAATTAAAGATTTTTCATCATACACTGAAGCAACATAAATTAATACATGCCTGCACTTTATTCTGTCAAATGAACATCAATGGCAAAAGAAATCGAAGCCAATTCGTGGGGTGGAATAGTCCATTGACAGTATCTTAGAGGCTATAACTCTGTTAGCTGCCTCGGTATAATGAACTCCATCCCAACTTATGAACTCAGACCCTTCACTGCAAACCTGATAAGCATGCTGACCGCATGTCACTCCTTTTCGATAGTTGTATGGAGGACCTCCATAGCCACAGCATGCCATTAATGGATTTGGGAAGCCTGCAAATGTAGACCATCGCATATGAACAATAGTTTTTAGTAAGCTACCAACTATTTTCAAACATTCTGTTGCTCGCGAGTATATACTATGTTGAATCTCCCTACATGATTGTATGAAAAGAAGGAGAAGTATAACTTTGAGAGTTAATAAGACATTGCAAAGCGTGTGTCGGCTTGCCATCATACTTCCAACATGAAGTACCTAGATCTTCGGATTTCAGTCACGAGATGTCAAATTCTTCATGTTCTTCTTTTATAAATTTAAATTACAAGAGCAAGGAATGACATCACCTGCCACTTTGTTACTAATAATATCAGCCTTTCATTACCAACTTTAGAAGATTCATGCTGATTATTGACAACGTAAGAACTAGGAAAATTTATCTGATTAACCAAACGAGAAAGATTTTATGCTTACCGTAGCTGATGGAGTTGGCTATAAGATCATATTTGATAGCATATATGTCTACATACACAACAGTAGCATCCTTCATTTCAGACCTCAAGTCTTGCAACAGATGTCGTAGCCCTTCATTAAACAGTCTTGCAGCAGAGTTGTAATTTTCCAGACAGCCATGTGGATCGAGGTCAGAGGAAACTTTCTGAACCAGAGTAAGTTTTTGAGGCAGGCATCCTAGTGGTCCAGTGTTGTGGACCCAAAATTTCCGCCCTCCTTGAGAATATAGGACCTACATTCGAAAAATTTAGCAGAATGGACAAGCTCTAGAACTGTATCATTCAAGCTATAATCAGAAATCTTAAATATTTATGAGAAAGAATGGATCACTATTATCTTCTCATTTACTTCTAATATAAGCAAATACAGACTATAGGCAGACTACTTCCAACGAAACGAATTAGGATGAGAATGTCATAATTTATAATGCTTGACATCTTTTTCTTAGAACTTCAACCGTAATCTCCTCAAATTCCCACATGGCAATAGCAAGTCCATAAATATGCGAATAGCGCCCAAAGAAATTACCTGAATTGCATTCTTGATCTCTGTAACAAAGGAGGGGATCAACTTGACTACTTCCGCGTAAGACAGATTCTTAGCAAATGAATCGGCAAGGTCGTTTTGTCCAATATCTATCATAAAAAGAGCATTGCGGAACCCTTCATCCCCAATTAAATTTCTAGAACCTGAATTCAACCATAAGAAACCAAGTCAGATATATTCACATTTCTGTGCACAAGACTCTCTTGTTTTTATTTTATTTTCTATGAGTACGTATCCGGACACAGGATATTTAGCATGGGTAGCAAAATCATCCATAATTTCATGAGCCTAATGTTGTTTTTGCAACTAATGCTCAATCAGCAACAAAAAGAAAGAAAAAAATCAGGAAACTAGAGATGCACTGTCTCAATCTAGGAGCCTAATGAGCATGTTGCACACTACTTAAAGTATCTTTCTAGCATCTCTAATTTTCTTGATACTGAGCTGGGCTCCAATTTCTCACATGTGAACTCAGTAGTTTAATTGAAGACGATTTCACCAAACCATTGGTAATACAGAAAATATGAGGTACAACAACAACAACAAAGTACCTGGGAAACTCTGACGGAATCTAAAAGATTCTAAAATTTTACAACTTTTATTTGGAAATAGCTCGGCAATTTCCCTTTTTACGATTGTGTTGATTAGATAATACGTACATACTTGCAGATAAATATCTAAAATCTACCATCAGCTCGCAAAACATCTACTGAAAGACATAAAGGGTATAGATCATGACCTGTTTGAAACTATTGAACTGGAACAAAAGGGAGAAATGAAGGACTAGGTCTCAATTTTAAGTATTCCATTTTGTTTTCTTCATAACTAACATAGACTGTTTTCGTAAAGACATAGCAAATTTGCGTTATTGCTAGTGTCGCTAAATATTACAAGAAAAACATCTGTAGAGATAATGAAAGGGAGGTGTAAGAATTACCAGCACTGACAAGTTCAATTGAGCGACTCTTGAAATGAAGGAACTGCAAGACTTGGATATTCAATGCAAACGGTTCATATTTAGGTAGTAACCTTGATCCTGCTATAGCAAAATTTGCTCCATTCAAGAAACTAGATCCAACAGAGTCTAGGTATGGGCTCAGGAACCTTGTATTTACACTTTGACCTGCACTGACAATACTGCAATCTCAGCGCAGATACATTGCTATGTCGTGATACTTGGAAAGAGTAAAATTATGTTTACATAACACATTAACATGTGTATATACAATAACCTGTACCATGATTGCATAAAGAAGTCCACATCACCAGTTTTGCAAAATAATAACTAAACATATGACCAAGCACTTTGTCGATCTCCAAATAAAACACTTGGTTCCCATACAGTAGAAAGGGATACAGTGCTACTGAAGGGCCATACAGAAACCCAGAATGATGCAAGGCATAAAAAATCTTTGGAAGTTGGTGAAAAATAATGACATGAGAACATTGGAAATATTCCTCAGCTCAATTCAAATTACAACTTTCAAAGCTTGTCTTTATTCTTATTTGTGGAGATATTCTATATTCCTAAGGCACGAGATGAGAATGTGTGAACCAGAAGAACCAACCATTGCTGTTTTCTGCATAATGCAGATACGTGCCATATGTTTTGTCTCAATACAATAGGAGACATAACAATCCTAATGGTTTTGCACATTGCATAAGATTCATGACAAGTGAGGTCCTAATTACCAAGTCCTAAGCTCCACCATAGTTCTACAGTCTTTCCTTGAATAATATCAATTGCCTAGCTAAATAGTACTTCCGAAAGAATGAGACATAAAAGTTATAGTAAACCATTGTCTGAAGATAGTTAGCTTATCCTGAACATTGATATTTTCAACCATCAAAGAGTTATTAAGTTTTAAGTCATTTGATATTTACAAGAGTATCACATTATAAAAAAGAGACTAGGTGAATAAAAGGATCTAGAGTACATTTTCAAATTAGCTTGTGATAAAAGTGAAAGGGAGTGGGAGCCTCAATTAAGTTGTCTCCATGTGACCTATATAAGTCATGAGTTCAAGCCGGGGAAGCAGCAAATATTGCTTACTAATAGGTTGGCTGTCTACGTCACACTCATTGGGATGCAACCCTTCTATGACAAGATGATTTGTGCACAAAGTTGCACAATTACCCTTCAGCTCTTCTCTAAAGATTAACACGGGAATAGTTATCAAATTTTTACTCACAACGGTGCATTCACTTATGAAATCCAAAATAGTTAGAAACATTAAAATTCATGTAGGACCCAAACAAATATGCATCACAATCTTTCACAGACATGACCCTCTACCTACCAATCAACACATGCAGTGAATCCAACTTCAAATACATACACACACATTAATTTTAAACTCCCTTTGTTTGTTCTCTTCTCATGAAGTTTAATTAAGGAAGAATTTTGTTGTACCAAAATGCTCTACAATTATATAGAAAATTGAAATTAAAGAATCAGATAAAATATGAGAGATACATTCTTACACAAAACAAATTGGAATGGAGGGATTACTAATCAAATGTATAATTATTATTGTGGAATATTAATAACTAGCACAGAATTTAAAAAAATAAATAAAAACTTTTGTCCTCATAAAGAATTTATTAAATGTACCAAAATAACCATGTAGTGCTCTGTGAAAAGTTGAAATTAAGCTTATTCTTTTTTTTTTTTTTTAAAAAGTCATTCTTTTTGAACAATCCGAAAAGGACTTACAGAGAAAATCCAGAATGAGTCGTCCATCGGAGAGACGTCCAGTTGATCGGCGGAAGAAAGTTCGACCATTGGGTAGGTTAATGGGGTAGCCGAGTCCGGCAACGAGCCCACCCGTATCCGAGTTAGAATCACCAAAATTGAAAATAACTGGTGGATTCGCACACTGAGATAAAACTGGATTTGAAAGGGAGGACAAAATGACTGAAATGAGAAGAAGCAGAATGTAAGCTGAAGCTTGGCAAAATGGTGGAAAAAATGAGAGCCAAGCCATGCTATTTTGCTCTGCAACTGTAGTAGTCACTAGTCAGTTTTTCAACTTCAATTTCTTTTGGGGATTTACTGGCAGAACATTGTTCAGTTCCTGAAAATAGTAGGGCCCGTTTAGAACAATGTGTGGGCTCCATTGACATGGTAGGTTGTCCCCATTTTGTTTTTTTCCCAATGCTATGCATTTTTTAATTCTTCCCTTGCTTCCATCCACCGTTTGTTTGTCTCATGGTTTAAAAAAAGTAACCACTACTATCCAAATTAACAGATTATAAAGACTAACAATTCAATAGAAAAAAAGCCGAGAAGCTAAAATAAAAGAGAACAAAAGGTGCATTATTAATTGAACCCAAAAAAATTATATGAAAAGTTTCCTTCTAGATGCGAACATTCTCTTCATCATCTCCTAATTCGAACCTCTCATACTTCACCGGAAAAAGTTGCGATAATTTTAAGTATAATTTCCACAAATTTCATAGTGTTAAAAGTTAATTGCATTAACTTTTTTATTTTATAAAAATTTTAAAAAAATTATGAAATTCGGGATTAAATACATCTTCAGATATTGGATATACGGTAGAGGAATGTATTAGAGGATAGGACATCTAAAAATACAGGGAGGGATGTATTCAATGAGAGATTTATGTATCTTAGAGAGGAGGGATGTATTTGAGGGAGAGATAGGGATGTATCAACGATAGAAAGTGATATATTCAGGAGGATAATTTTTTTTAAAAAATTTAGCTGATAAAATTTCTAAAGATTATTATAAAATAAAATGTGTATTTAAATATTTTTTTCTAATTTTAATTGAAGATCATGGATATCCTTTCAAGCTTGGGCCTGATGATATTCTGGGTCTCCAAGCCCATTGTATTGGCTTGGAAAAGTTCTAAAACTTGGCCCATCAATTTGGACTACCACACCTTTAACTCAACTTTTAACTAGTGTGTAAATTAATGGCAAGTGGAATTATCAAATTTTAACAAAAAAATTTCTGGCATGCTGGTTCGTTTCTTATGTTTGTTTGTTGCCATGTTATAGAATCTTGCAGGAATTGAACACGAAAAGTTATACAATAATATTCCGTAAACTGTATCGAAAAATTAAAGTGTTTCAAACACTTTAAGCTGATTCTCATATTTTTTTCATGGAGGAAACAAAGATTGATTTGGATCAAATGTCAGTTTCTGTTCATGAATCCATCAACTCTAGACGTGAGCTCTGGGATCTACTAATGGGCTGTTTACCTCAGATCCATTACGATGGGATTTTTTGTCATGAATAATCAATCAGATAATAACTTACGATGAATATCGATTTGATATACAAGGTATATACACTAACATAATACATATCAAACAAATGGGTGCTATACATACTAATATCCATTAATATGTATACATAATATTGTCTATACAGTAGATCAATGTATATATCCAAAGGTTTCTACGAAGATGACATCCAGTTCAAACACTCGTTTATTTGTCCATTATTATCAACTACATTCATTCACCACTATTATTAGATATACCATCGTCCATGTCAATTTTTAACTTTCACCACTTACTGTCGCTATCAATAATTATTATTAACTTAATACAATATTTTAATATTTAGAAATACGATGCCAAATCTTGTTCACGTGAATCAGCCGATTTGTTAATCTGGACGAGATGTCGGATAAGGTACATGATGCCTTCTTAATTCTAATCTTTGATGATTCATAAAGTGAAGAAGTGCA
This sequence comes from Solanum clarkiae, assembly GCA_011800125.2. NCBI lineage: Eukaryota > Viridiplantae > Streptophyta > Magnoliopsida > Solanales > Solanaceae > Solanum > Solanum clarkiae. The sequence goes on along the minus strand of JAABOM020000001.1, from coordinate 32,512,590 downwards.
CGTTGACTAGGATTTTTTTATGTATATTTTCTACATTTGGATATTACACCAAGCCAATAAAGAACGTACATATGACTCATATATTTTCTAAAAGCTTTTTTGTCACTCATCATAAAAGTGGAGTCAAGATAATAATTAAGAAAAACAGTCAAGATAATGCCTGATATTAAGCAATTTGAAAAAGGCTAATTAATTTATAATAAATATAATTATATTTTTATTTATATAAAACGATGCCAAAAATTATAGGAAATATAGAGTGATTGTACAAAATAGCTTGTTGGAACTCATAGAAAGTATACATTAATTATACAATATAAATTACTTATACATGTGCTATATATCAAATATACGTTATGATATGCTTAAAACCTGAATATAACTTGACTATATATGAAATACACACTAACTATACATACTTATACAATGAATGACCATATTTTGATAATTATTTTAACTGAATGATCATCTATTGTAATTATCTCTTTCAAAAAAGGTAAAAAAAAAGAATTTGACCCATCTTTAATAATGGACCATACATCCTAAAAATAATGTCTTACAGCGTATGTTTGCATAATGGAAAAAAGCCAATAAAGGTACGAAAAATAGACTCCCTTCCTAGGATTGATTATAGTACTAGCAAACAATATTCTAAAGCATCACAAAAATGATGGCACTCCCGGGAAATCATAGTCCCAAAATTTGTTTTTTCCAAATAAAGAATTCCCTACTAATTGTTATAATTCGGCACGACATCAAAATTCTATAGGACTCTACGAGATGAGTTTTATTTCAGTTGGAATTACTTGTAGGTTATTCTATAATAGAATCCCTAATTCAAGCCTATAAAGGATATTATATTCCTTTGAATATGCATTTCAAATATCTCAGAGATCAAAATATGACTCAAGGAGGTTAAAGTCATTCTACGTTCGAGAAATATGCCACTAACTGCCCTCGAATCATAGAGAAATCTAATGAAAAAAGAATTAAGATATTAACAAATTTATACATTGCAATTTATATTCTATCAAATTAAAATTTATCGTAAACGGATGGAAGAACTAAACTTTAAGACTTAAAAGGCTATAAAAGTAATAAAAAGGAAACCATTTAAAGACAAGAACATGAGTGAAGCAATTAAATACTGATTGGAGTGTCTGTACTAGAAAAAGAAGAAAAGCGTTTGCAGTTGAAGTGAGAAAAAGAAGGTGGAGCAAGCAATAATTAAATGCACTGTATATTATATACAACCATGAGAATTTTTTTTTTTTTTTTTAAAGTTGTAACTATTATTCTAAACTCTTGGGAAATAAAATGTTTTTATGTTTTAAAGCTGGTAGTCAAGAGGCAATAAATGGTAATACACTACTTAAATTAATAAACCTTAAATCCTGGTATTATTGAAGTTCCACTAAGTTGCATGACTAAATGATATGTTATGTATTTAAATTAGTAAGTTTCAAAAAATTAAATATTATAAAGTGATAATAATGCTTGATACGTGTCAATACGATGCGGTTTCCACTTTACATGACACCATCTAAATAATTATTTGTTTTATGTAATATATGATCATGAATAATAATAGAAAATTTATTGAACAAAAAGTCAAAAATTAAATATGATCGACCGGAGAAAATCACATCATTTAATGAAAACGAATTGTATATAGTAATATTATTAGTGGAATGATATCAAATATTTTTAAATAACTTAAAATACTATGAGTATCGAATAAATTGGACAAAAGCGATATTGGAGTAATTGGAGGTGGGTATATATTTTGTGATATGATTAATTGGATAGATATAATGTGTCGATTTATTGGAGGTCGAAATAAAATTTTATTGAACAGTGGAAGTCATTTTTTCGAGAATTGACAAAAAAGAATAAGACATAAGTGTGTTGGGATTGTGAGGATTAGAGAGGAAATGATTGAAACATATTTTCTCTCTGCAACAATAGTTGTCCACTATTAACTTGGTATTTGAATTAAAAAATAATCATATGCTAAGTGCTTGTCACTATTATCGGATAATATAATCACTTTGTTTTGCTTTTAGACGATAAGAGTTATTTCATCAAATTACTCTTTGAATATAATAAATACACTAAAATCTAAAAAATGACCCTCATGCATATAAAAATTTCAGATAATTGAAAATCATATAAAAAATGCTATAAGTTGCAATCCTTCTCATTTAATATGATAAAAAAATATATCTTAAAATGTTGGTCAAAGTTTATATAATTTGACCTCGATAAGTGAAATAGTGACAAATAAAAGTGAATGAAGAGAGTAGTATTTTCGATCTCTACATTGACTAAGTACGGATAGGACCTACATACACTTTATTTCTTTTACACCTCACTTAAAAAATTACACTAAATACGTTATTATCGTAATTTTTTGCGGTTACAGGTAGTTCATAGTTGAGTTTTGGATTCTGAGGTATCGATCTTCTTCATATTAGCCTTGAGATTCTGAGGTAATTGCAATTCCAAATCATCAGCATGTAATTTAGTGGACTGCTTTTTCTCTTTTGTTAATTCTAGTACATCAATATTATCCTCTGCACTTGTCTCCATCTTTTTGCCCCATAAAAATCCGTAGAGCCCAGTCACCACTATGATTGACCCTACAACTCTGATATATTTAAAAAAGAATGATCTCATTAAAATGGTCGAAGAAATGGTAAATGTTTTACTAACAAATTATAATTAAATTACGACATGAAAAAAAAAGTGTTAGATTATATGTATTGAAAAAAAATACTTACACTCCAAGGTATAATTTCTCACGAAGCAAAATCCAACTGAGAAATGCTGAAATAACTAATAGCAACGGATTGAACATGGAGACATATAAAGGACCCTTTTTTTCGATGCACCAAGAGCTTAGGAAATATGTAAATGATGTAGCCACAACTCCCTGAAATAAATATTACCAAATAAACAAATTAATACTCATATATATATATATGTTGATCGTTTATTTTATTTAAAAGATATATGAAAAATTAGCGAAAAGTCGTACATTATAAACAACTGAAACAGCTCTAATGGGATTTAAAGCCCATTCAGAAGGTTTAGGGACGACACAAAAGCCAATAATGACGCACTCCACACTTGCCATTAGGCACATCAATGTTGTGCTTGTATATGGCGCTGCATACTTCTCGTTTACCCTTGCCTAAATAATCCAAACCAAAAAAAAGAACTGCGTAAGGTTTGATATAAATTTATTAGCACTCGATATTTATATTAAGTCAATGTCATATAGATAGGTGTCGTGCCTTCGCATACCTATATGCCTTAATTGTTTATTGTGTATTTTTACAGTAATTAGTATAAACATTTTTTAAGGAAAATATTCAATAAGCATGGAAGAAATTATGGTAACAGAAAGGGTGTGTTTTGTATTTAGGGAAAGTATTATTATGTGAAATAATTAATGCTTGAAAGAAAAAAGAGAAAAGTATTAGAAATACTTCTAAACTTGACGCAAGTTATTAGTTTCATTCCTGAACTATTGACAATCTTAAAAACACACCCTATTTGATTAACTAAATTAAAATATACCCCTATCTATTACAAGTGTTAAAAACACCCCTTAACTTGACAATAATTTAGGAGTGTATTTCACTCTTGTTACAAGATCAGGAACGTATTTAACTTCAGTTAGTCAAATAGATGAGTGTTTTTTTAAGATTATTGATAGTTCGAGGATAAAACTAATAATCCGTACCAAATTTAGGAGTGTTTAATGTTCTCAACGAAAAATAACATGTATGGTTGCAGGATGCAAATGTTTCTATCCACTTAATAAGTTATAATGATCAATTAACATTCCATAACTAACCTTGCTATAATGGGTTAAACTACACTAATACCATTAATAGCTTAGTCCTATAACTAAAATTTTCTTGAAATATCTTCCGTAGTTATTATGAGATAAAATACTTTTGGTTTCATATTTTATAGGGTGTGAAATAACAAACTTAAATTTATGCTAAAATTAGAAAGTAAAATTGATTATTTAAAAAAAACGAAAAGAAAAAAAGAGGAGGGAGTAAATAGTAATAATACCTGAATGATTAACCAAATGGCGTAAGTGAGACTGGACAGTATAAGTAGAAAAGGTCCTAAAAAGAAATTAGAATGGGCTGAATTGACATCTTTGTCTGTACTTTCTGCATATTTCCAGTGATATCCCAATTGTCCAATTACAACTTTGCCATGATATAATGATAATAACATTGCACCTCCAACACATACTATAGTTCCCCAAAACTTGGCTTGTCCTGCTATACTTCTTAAACCCAATTTTTCAACCCTGCACCCATCAAATTAAAATTATTTACACCTATTTATTTATTTAATTATCATGTTCCAATTTGATTATTTTGTACTTTGGAATTGTAGAAAAATTAATTAATTACCCCAAAGGTACGGCTATGATAAAGGTGAAAGCTGGGATCAGATTATCAATGGCGGAAACAATTGTTGGAGTTGAATTCTTTATCCCGATAAAATATATATTTTGATTCGCTGTTATCCTGCATATATCACGATACTATCCAAAATAAGTCCTATCACTACACAATAATCATCTTTTATAATAAAGTAGCATTTTACTAAAACAATTAAATTTTGATTTTTATGTGATGTTTGAACTCTCTATAATAACATTTTATCTATATCAACAACATCAACCATTATAATAATAGACTGATTTTAATTTACTTATTCCCCACATTTTGTTGCTAGACATTTATTATCATAAAACAATAACAAAATCACTACTATTGGGTTGTTAACATAATAGGTCTAATTTTGATAAACTTTTTTGAAATATATTAGTACATCACTTTAGATAAATTACATGGACGCATAATTTTGTTATTTAAAAAAATCATTGAAAGATCGGTATATATTACAATTTTATTGGAGAAAACTTATTTGACAATATATATATATTCAACCGAAAAGAAAATGCTCACCCGAAAATAGAACACAAAAATATCTGAAAAAGTATAGAGCATGTCATCTTGGGTCTAGTTTTCCTGTCACAAGATGAGGAAATAAAAGGATTACAAAAAAAGAAAAAGCTGAATCAAGAGATAATGACAAGTTAAATAAAAAGAAGTGTCAAAAATATATTTAAATTATATTATTTTTGTTAGTTTCACACATAAATCATTAAAAATGTGAGAAATCCATCTAAAATAACACACATATGATTATATAAAAAAAAAAAGAACTTATATTATACTAATTTCTACAAGAACTTGGCATGCGTAAGTTGTCCCGTGCAAAAAGGGTATAATTGTCAAAAGCAGTTATTTATGAAGCAGCTGCCGTACATTTTTACTTACTAAGCCAATGGAATTTTTACTTAACAATAATTTACGTATTAAGTTTTTTTAAATTTAGTAGGTTGGAAGAAGGGATATATATATATATATACACACACATACCTCTCTAAGAAGAAAGCAAATGGAGCAATGGAGATAGTTGCAAAAATAGGCCGATAAGCTGATTGAACAAAAGCATTCATGCCACCATCCATCACTAACTTTGATATAATTATCATTCCAGCGAACGCAACTTGCACAATCACCATTATCATGAAAACTACTAATTCGTTCCCCATTTTTTTCATTTTTAATATTAACGTGCGCGCACAAACTTCAATTTATGTCTTGATAATATATATTAGGGCATGGGATTATATATATAGTGACCAATTGCTAGTAGCTAGAAGAAATGTTATTGCAAGCTTGGTAGGATGGATTTTGATAGGAGACGTAAATATTGGATATATATATCTTGGACGACCAAATAAATATGTGTGTAGTGCACATGATTGTC
>JAABOM020000001.1:32490689-32502999 GCA_011800125.2 Solanum clarkiae | reverse complement strand
CAAAATTAAATATAAAGGAATTTATGTATTCTTTAGTGGAGTTATGGTTTCCAAATCATGATAAGTATGTTTTTTTTCCTTTGTGATATCTAATCATGAGAGATAAGATATAAAGTTCTCTGAAATTCATGTCATAAAAGGGAAGACCAAGACGAATTTAGACACTATATGAGAAAATTATGATGATGCAAGTCCGCTTGAATGGACTAATCTTTTGAATTATGTCACATCGAATTCCAAAAGAGAGTGTGCTAAATAAATTTAAGTTCGTAGACATTGAAATTTGGTGGGACTTTGCAAGATTAATCCTCTTTAGATGCAACTCTACTTTAAATTCTAATTTATGTTTATATAAAGGTCAGTATTATATTCTCTTGAAAAAAAATATATTCAAGAAGATCAAAAATATCCTACGTTCGAGAAATACGTCTCTAATGGCCCTCGATTTATCATAAATAAATTTGTATCCATGTTGTTTATCAAAAAAATTATGTTTCTTTATATTTTATTTGTGACTACAATTTATTTTTTTATCACTTTAAAATTTGTTATAAACAAAGTTATATATTATAAATTTCTTGATTTTTTATTCTCGTATTTTTATATGAGATACATATAAAATACCATGCAACCCATTTTCAAAAATTCGCTAGTCTAGAAAAAATTTAATCTCGCTTGACGTACTCACCCTCAGTCGAGGGTGTCACAAAAATGTTCAGAGTTTCATCTCAATGGTTGCTACTTTCTCTGTCCAACAATAGTTGTTTACTATTGAGTTGACACAATAATTAAGAAGTAGTAAGTGATAAGGATAATTTTATCAAATCGTCATTTGAATATAATAAATATAAAATAGTGAAAATATAATAAGCAAAATAATTATAATTAGTGATAAGGATAGACTAAGAGTTAGATATAAAATTATTTTTTAATTTTATATAATAAAATATTATAAGATATTTATTTTTAATATAAAGGACGAACAAATTTTTTAGATAGCGTTTTTTAGGCCCTATATTAGGTGCATTAGATTTTATTGATTTGGTTGCCAACTAAAGAAACAAATGGACTTTGACTAGGCGCACTTGACAATTTGTGGGCTTGCCAATTAATTGCAGGTGAAATTGTTCACTTATAATTTCTCTTTACAAAAAAAATTAAAGCACATGAACATTATTTTTTTTTCATCCATTTGATTTGACATATTTTTTAAAAATAAAATAAACAGTTAAAAATATTAAAATTTTTAATATTCATTTTGATTATAATAAATTTAGTATTTTTTAAAAAATACTCTAACTAAAGTCAATTATAAAAACTTAGAAATTAAATGATAATAAATCTTTTAGTTTTTCAAAATGACTATCTAATTTTATTATCATCAACAAATAAAAATTGTAAAATGTACCTAATTCAGATAGTAAAGATGAGAATTTTAAGCTCGTCGTTGGTTAAGGTTACACTATAATATAGTGAACTTTTTTATTTGGAAAGAAAATACAGGGTCATTTTGACATGATTTGAAATCAGGTTGATTTAAAATTGAAATTTTATTTTAAAAATTCAGTTTAGAATTTTAATTAACTGTACTTTTCTTAATACTTTCATCATAAACATGAAAACCTTATCATTTCTGGAAACCATTAGAATTTCATCATCCAACTTTTATATAATTTGACCGAATGAACAAATTTATATATATCATAAATAAGGTGTTAGAATATACTGAGACATCGGATAAAAAAATCACATATTTTTTTCTTTTTATAAAGAATTTTTTGTAATTAATTACTTATTATTATAAATTTTCAAATACATTTACAATGATTTACTGGTCATATAAATAAACAATGTCTTCACATTGATCATCGAGCATGAGACTATTTACAAAATTTCAAATTATGGTCTTTTTAAAATTCTTGTAATATAAACTTGAGTCAAGTTTTATATTTTAAAATAATTTTCAATAACAGATTGAGACTCTAAATTCTACTATTTATTTTAGAATTTAAATTCATAATTTAAAATTGAAATTAAAATTTTGTGCAAATTTTATAAACAAACGCTTATTTGAATTGAAAACTTAAAATCAAGTTCTCAAATCCTATGGCATGATGCCTAGTTAGCCAATTATTGAATAAAAAGACCATTCAAGATGGAAGATAAAATAATTGATCAATTCATTGAGTGGAATGTGACTCTCCAATGTCAAGTCAAAAAAAGAAAAAAAAACATAAACAGTTAACTTTTGGGAATTTTGTTGCCAAAGAGGTTTAACTAGGAGAGTAATAATAAGGGCCATTTTAACATTCTGCTTTATATTAATTATTAGTCGTATCTTTATATATTATATTGTTATTGACTGTCATTTATTTTGCTATTTTTATTATATTTATGAATTTTTCATCGCATTTCTCTCTAGTCATTTGCATATCTAATATTTTTTTGCTTTTGGATTGATATAATTGAGTTGAGGGTCTTCCGAAAATAACCTCTCTATCTCTATGGGATAGTGATAAACTCTGTATATATTTTATCATTCGCAGACTCCTACTTACAAGATTTTATTGAGTATATTATTGTTATTGTTGTTGCTATTTTATATTAATTAATATAGCTGTCAGTGATTGATAAATCCTCTTTTCAACTTGTACTACAATTTAAAACGTAAAGCCAAAAACACTTTTGCCTTTTGCATAAAAGCTGTGGAAAATGGAAAGTTTTACTAAAGATATTCAATATTTTTCCACTTATAAAATAGTACATTACTGTTAAAAAAGTCTTGTAAGTTGAGTTATTAGAAATTGTACTCCGGAGCATTTCGAGTCTTTGCTTTAGGAATCGCATATGCGTATCTCCTTACTTTATATTATAGCAACTATTGCTCCTCTTTTATTAATCTGCCTTGATAAAAATATCATCTTATTATAATTAGAATTAATTTAATTTAAAAAATTTTCATTTAGCTTTAAGGAAATTATTTACAGCCACATAAATATTTAAAAATTATTTTGGATCATAAATTTTAAAAGTCTTATATTTTTCTTAAATACTATGTCAAATCAAATAATGTCACATAAAATAACGGAGGGAATACTCTTGTTTCAGTTGATGAAAAAATGAAATGATATTTTGTTAACAACATTTATGTCCCTGCTTTTTATAGGTGAGAGAGCTACGACCATAAACCCTATATACTCATTCGAAAGCAGTATATTCACAGCGGGGGCGAATTTATTCATAATTTTTGGGTCGTGAGAATCTGTAGTCATCCAACTAAATTCAGCATATTACTTGTATAATTCTTAAAGAATATATTAAATATTAGTCAAAATAACCCATTCTCAAAATGACAAGTCGGTTGATTGATCCAAAGACTCTTTTCTAATATGAAGTAGGGACAACAACACCATTTCATACCTTTTTAAAAAAAATAAAACTAAAAGAACCATTTGGTGCATCCATATTCTTGAATTTCTAGATTCGCCTCTAATTTATAGCCTACACGTACAAAAATCTAGGTAACAAAGACGGGGGTATGGTTATGTTTAGAGTATTCACTCTGAAGTATTCACAAATTACCAATACTTATGGCATACTTGTTTGACACAAAAAAATCGAATCAGCGGATGAGTTGTGGTTAGGAGTAAAATATCACTCGAACACTGAGCTAGCTTGTTCATCTGAAAATGCATTAATGAGACACAATAGTTGACATGCATATGATCATAGGTTCAAGTAAGTCATATTCAAGTTACAATTGAATTTGGTTCAGTGATGTTTTGGGCTTTTGATCAGCTGGATATGCTAGCTTCCAGCCCAACTACTTTTCCAAAATGGGCCTGTAAATACGGACTGGAGATTTTCCCATTGTAAGCTTCTGCGGGGTCGTGATGCCTGCTAGTCCAAAGGGTATTATGTTATGTTAAAAAATATACTCTATAAGAGTTCGTCTTAATATTTTGTTCGTCATAAGAAATATTTTATAAAAATGCACTCCTTAAAAAGTGTAGTTTGATTAAACTTAAAATGAAAATAGAGCATTTTTTTAAATTGTAAGTCTTTTTTTATGGAGGGCAAAAAATCAACAGCACTACATTTAGTAAATATTCTATGTAATCTTATGAAAATATTTATATGATTGTAAATCATTTCATTAAGAATAAAAGAGAAATTTTTAAAATAAAAATATTTTTAATTAGAGTAAAGTGATAATTCTTTATGAGACCAAAGAGGAAAAGGTGTTGCCACATAAAATGGGACAGGGGGAGTATGCAGATTTTACACATAATTAGATCAATTTCACACATATATGTGTGTATGCTTTTTTTTTTTTTGGTCTGATTTAAAAAGAAGGGATTTATTTTCTTTTTTAACAATATCTTAATTTAAATTTTTCATGTAACATATTTAAAATTACAAGATTAAAAATATTTTGATATACTTAATATAACTTTAATTTAAGAACACAAAGATTGAAATTTCTTTTTAATTTTAATAAATTTATCAAATTAAATTAGATCATTCTATTTTAAACGGATCGAATATTAAAAGTAAAGAGTAATATAATAATAGGGCAAGTAAGAGACAAGATAATGCTTGATGATAAATTTTAAAAACTTTAAAAGGAAAGTCTGACGAGTCTTCAATAGAAGACCATATATTATAAAATAATGTGTTACAACTTATGTTGACACAATGGAGAAAAAGCATAAAGTTTTGAAAATGAAGATTCCTCAAGAAGGACCTAGCTAATTAATAGGACTCATTTCAAATCACTCACGTCCATTTTTCCTTTAATTAAAAGGTAAATCTTCTCAAAATATGGCTTTTCCAAAAGGATTCCTTACTATAATTTGGGGAAAGAGATAAACATTAAAGGACGAAATTATGAAAAAGGAAATATAGGTTATCTCATCGTGTATATGAGATAACTTATATCATCACTAAAGTAGAAATGATAGAATAAATAATTTATATAACTATCAAATAATTCTAACCAAATACAAAATAACATAATCTTATATTTTATTCTAAAATTATTGTATCTTATACTTTACGCGAAACGCCGCGTTAAAGGTAGCAACGTGAGTGAAGCAATTAAATATACACCACATAGGACGTGTTTGTTCCAGCAAAAGGTCCAAAAAAAATAAAAAGAAATATCGTTGGAAGTGATGAAAAGAAAGAAGGTGGAGCAAGCAAATTAAAGCATGCAATAATTAAGTGGAATTATATACAACCAAAACCATTATTTAAAAAAAAAATGAAAAGAAAGTGTGGCACGCAAAGAGTAAGTAGATAAAGTATTCTACAAAAATGGAACTCAATTCAACTACAGGAGGATAGTTATGTTTCAATGAGTAATCAGTTGAACTTTTTTGTTAAAAAATGATGGCTTGTATGTGTTCATTATGGTCAGGGATTAGGTATTTTATCATAGTAATTAAGTAAGAAAAATAAGTAATTTATACAAAGATTTTATATGGAAAACCTTCTTACTAGAGTGAATAAAAATTACAACTTATCTCATAGGATTTCAGCAAGGTTCCATTAACTTCAAGGAGCAGAAACGATTACAAACTCTTGCAACTTAATTTATACAAAGATTTTATATGGAAAACCTCCTTACTAGAGTGAGTAAAAATTACAACCTATCTCATAGGATTTCAGCAAGGTTCCATTAACTTCAAGGAGCAGAAACGATTACAAACTCTTGCAACTTCAATGACTAACTTCCTAATCCCTTATCCCCCTTGCAATGATAAGGAAAAACTCCGATACTAAGCAAACATTATTGCCCACTAAACTAATTTTCTCAAATTTGTCTAAACTCAAGACCCCATCCGTGCTAACTTTAGCTATGGATTGCACACAAGATATAAAAACGATTCAAACTAATTATCAGATTCCTTATAGATGAGGACCTGATTTACATGAAAATGAGCAGAGAAATAAACTAAAAAAGAAGAAAGATAAAATGACAGAAAACTCAAGCACCATTGATGTCCTTCAGTTGTATTTCTTGAGAATGAAAATGGAGAGCCTTTTTGGTTGTCAAAGATGATGTGCCAAAAGATTAGATTTTCCAATATTTGATAGGACATAATATAGGAAAATCATCTTTACTTGAAGTAATTCTATTGCCACAAAAATGGTTACTGATAGTGTATTATTTTCAACTGTCACTTTCAATTACGCGTAGGCAGTTCCAATATGAGATCAGGTCCCATCTCAAAATTTGTCAAATCATCAAAGTTACACTTTATTAAAATAATCATAACAAAATTTCTAATTTTGTGATTATAATCAAGTTGTAAAAGGTATACTAGATATTATTCATTTTTAACCGATGGCAAATAAAATGTTTTATGTTTAAAATTGGAAAGTTCAAAGACAAACATGACGACAAGCAATTCAAGTTAAGTGTATCAACTATTTAAATTTAGTTTCAAGTTGGTAAACAAAATAATAATTCACACCAACACTTTGGGCAAGAATTTTGAACTTGTTGAAAAATAACTCATCGGAAGATAATCCATTTGAAATAAGAAATAAGAATTTTATATTGAAATCTCTTTTTAAACATTTATCAATTTCATATTTGACTATAAATATTTTAGTTTTCATATCTCCGGCAAATTACTACAGAAGTAAATTTATAGAATGATCCCACAAAAATGAGTTTTTTGAGTTGATATTCTCTGCTTTTGGGTTTGAGATGAGGGTTTATGGGAAATAGTCTCTCTACTTCTACGAGGTAGCGGTAAGATTTGCGTACATCACACTCTCCCCAAACCCCACTTGTGGGATTCAACTAGGTATGTTGTTGTTGTATTCCATCATTGTTAAAGCATACACCTGATAGGTAATGGTCTCCAAAGATTCCAATACAATTTCACATTTTTCCACCAATGGAAGTGTGGTGCACTTTAGGACGGTCACTAACCACTTAACACCATTATCAATGTCAAATATATAACAACAATAATATCTCATTAAAAGACGAGTTTCTTTTAAACAATCTCCACCTTAAAGAGACATTTTGAAAAAGTTGTCGATTATATCCATTCAGAAAGAGAGTGATTAGACATAAATATAAGTAACTTCTCAACCAAAAACAAAATAAACAGAGTGACATATTTTTAGGACTAGTAAACGCTGCCCCGCTAAAAATGTTTTTATTATTCTTTTACACTTTTATATAAAATAATTAAATTTGAATTTAAAATATGATTTCTTATTCGTAAATATGATTGCTCCATATAGATCTTTTTTTATTGTCTATAAGTAAAATATAAAGCGTGTATAGAAATCATTTAAACAATTTGACAAGATAAAACTGGTTCCAGAACTGAGCTGTAGCGTGATTTTGGAATGTCTCTTATATAATCCTTGTTTTTTAATTATTCCTTAAATACCTTACTACTATAGCATTTAGGTAGAATAAAGTTCGATAAGGAATGCAGGAAATATTTTAACTATGATCAACAGCATCATGTGAAACAATCTCCATCATTTGTTTCTTTGTTGTATCCATTTTTGCAACAATTGGTAGTAAAATTTCAAATGTACAGCTTGAGCCTCTCATGATTTGAGAAATCTTCATCTCAACATATTCTGCCTCACCAGCAACAACTCTAATTTTTTCCTCCAAAGCTTTGATCGTTTCAGGGTGAAAGCTAATATTTTCAAGAATACATGTTGAAAATATTTTCTTTATGACTCTATAAATATAGATTACTTTCATCTGGTTTGGTAGCATTTACAGTGTAGTATTAGGAAGAATGATATAGGGAGAGAATTTGTGAGACATAAGTGTTATATTGACACTTGTGTGAACCTTTTTTATTCTGAGTGAATTCATGAAGTTATTTATCTCGATATTGCGCACTCTCTTTTATATAGTGGATTGTTCATCCCTCTTGTGGATGTAGGTCCATTGACTGAATCATGCTAAATATTTATCTTTTTTATATTTTTCTCCTTTGTTTTCTTACTTATAATCTTTTGAAGTTCGCTTTGCTAATATACACATAACACTTGATTATTTCGATTTTAACAATAGTGATGCTTTGAAAAAAGTTATTCAACAAATAGTTAAATATTATTATAGAACATTCACATCAAATTGGGTAGAAGCAATATTATATTTTAGAATTATTGGAGGTATGTGTGTGTGTGATGGAGATGCATCCACATTTATGGGAGGCATCGGAGCTTTTTTTGAAAATAAAGTATCTATCTGTAGGAAGCTATGAAAATTCTGTAATGACCCAACTCACTAATGATAGTAGCCGCTTTAAGTCTAGGCTGGTATAACTTTAAAATGCGTCACTAATAGGTAAAATCAATTTATATATATATTCAACATCTCTTCTGTGTTTTGTCGTGGTACTCCTATCTAAAAATGAATTGTTACTTTTACGGATAATAAAAATGTTCCGTTCATTGGGATAAACGACGTTGATTGTGGATAGCTTGTATCAGTTGTATGCAAGAGATATTGAAAGGCAAATACATTGTCCAATACACAACCTTATACACAAATTGCAAGAGATTAATTTTATTCTACATATTACAAATAGTCCTCCAATTCCTCATATTTGGGCATCATAGTTTATTTTTGGTTAATTCTGATGATATGTCATGATTAGAGTCGGTTAATTGTAACTCCAAATCAACTGATGATTTACTCAACTTCTTCATATTCTCTTCCTGTACTTCAATACTTGTCTCCATCTTTTTGCCCCACAAAAATACGTACAGCCCAGCCACTACAATTATTGACCCTACAACTCTGATTTATATTTCAACAAATTAATGATCAAATTAAAATAATTATGAAACAAAAGTATTTTTAACATGTACACTTACACTCCAAGGTATAATTTCTCACGAAGCAAAGTCCAGCTGAGAAATGCAGAAATAACCAGCAACAATGGATTGAACATGGAGACATATAAAGGACCTTTTTTCTCAATGCACCATGAGCTCAGGAAAAATACAAGAGACGTACTCACAACTCCCTATTCTCAAAAATAACATAAAATAGGATAAGTTATAATTATAGCATGTTATATTTAATTAAGAATTCAATAGGTATAATCTTACATTATAGACAACAGAGATAGCTCTAATGGGATTTAAAGCCCATTCAGAAAGTTTAGGAACAACGCAAAAGCCAATGATGACGCACTCCACACTAGCCATTAAGCACATCAACGTTATGCATGTATATGGAGCTGCATACTTCTCGTTTACCCTTGTCTAATTTAAACCACAAAAATTGTTAGTCCTCTATTTAAAAGCAGAATCTAAACTAAAATATATTCAACAATCTGCGTCCACAGAATTAACTGTGTGTATCCGAGGTTTGTAGATTATTTCCTCCCCGGGTAAAATAGATTAACTATTACAAAACTAGCGATACCTCAAACTTTTGTAATTTTCAGCGAACTCGAAATATCAACGGTGGATTCACACATACGAAAATATATGTGGATTCTTTATTGTTTCAATCTTCATTTTTCAATTCACACTTACTACTTAGACCCAAGAAAAAGATTATTGTTAGAACTTGCTTTCTACTTTCAGAAAATATCTTGTATGAGAAGCATGAAACAGAAAGCATCCTTTCATGGGGAAAACAGTACCGTCAGGATTCTTCCACGGAAAATAACTTACTACACATAGCTATTAAAAGTTTACATTCTTAATGTACATTTCAAACTTAATTGTTTCCCCCTTTTCTAAGATGTTTTTACCAATATTTAATAATTTCTTATATATTTAAGATATTTAAATGGATTGCAAAACATGGTCTCTGATCATTCATATATAATCGACCATAACTTGTTTGTACTATATAAAAGGTTGCGACAAAAATTTATAAATTATGAAGATATTTTTGTATTACCTGAATGATTAACCATATGGCATAAGTAAGACTGCATACTATAAGTAGAAAAGGTCCTAAAACGAAGTTGGAATGGGCTGAATTGACATCTTTGTCTGTATTTTCTGCATATTTCCAGTGAAATCCCAATTGACCAATTACAACTTTGCCATGATATAATGATAATAACATTGCACCTCCAACACATACTATTGTTCCCCAAAACTTGGCTTGTCCTGCTATACTTCTTAGTCCCAATTTTTCAACCCTGCACCCATAAAATTAAAATTATTTACACCTATTTATTTATCATGTTCTAGTTTCATTTTTTTCAATTTTGGAATTGTAGAGAAATTAAAAAATACCCCAAGGGTACAGCTATGATAAAGGTGAAAGCTGGGATTAGATTATCAATGGCCGAAGCAATTGTTGGAGTTGAATTCGTTAACCCAATGAACCATGCATATTGGTTTGCTGTTATCCTGCGATTAAAAAAATAAATTGCGTGCATGGATATAATTATACAACAATATAATTACAGTTCAATCTCAAATAAGTTATAATCCTTGATATGATTCTAAATTGTTCATATCCTTTATTTAGCCAGTGATTTTTCATTTCTTGATCACGATCAGCCAAGGCTAAAGTACTATTGAGGAGCCTTTCCACGTGATACAACCGCCTCAGAAAATATAAAATTTTTATTAAGCCACTTGCCACCTAAATAAGATTCTCACATGCAACGTATAATATATCATAGTAAAGAAAACTTTTGGTAGAGTACAACTATTATTTCATTTATTTCCAACAGAAAAGAAAATTCTTACCCGAAAATAGAGCATAAAAATATCTGAAAAAGAATAGAGCGTGTCAACTTGGAACTATTTTTCCTGTCAAGATGAATGAATAATAAATAAGAAAAATGTAAAAGAAGGTATATCAATCAATTAATTCGCCAAGAAAAAAATCATCGTGCATCAATTATTTAGATAAATGACCTCGTATCTAAACTTCCACATGTTTTTTTAAAAAATAATAATTAAATTGTGATGATTGAGTATCGGATTATTAAAAAAATTTATCTTTTAATTAAATATTTTTATAATTTTCAGGATTCAAACATAAAATCTCTAGTTAATATTAGAGAAATCTTTTTCACCCTACCACAATTTTAATATCGTGAACTCGGAAAAATATATATATGCATGCTTAATAGGAAGAAATAAAAATGAAAAGGAAAAAAATAACTATTTCATTCTTCTCAATGTTTTTGGCGTATTGTTTGATTAGATAGGCTTAATCAATAAACTGGCCCAATGGGTCTTTATTTTATTTTAAAAAAAAAGGATTGGATAGGTTTAAGAAATAAACAAAAGCATACTTTTTAAAGACATGGATTACTTTCAATATATTTTGAAAAACTAAATTCGACAAAAATAGTTTAGAAGAAGTGAAGGCGCACCTCTCAAAGAAGAAAGCAAATGGAGCAATGGAGATAGTTGCGAAAATAGGCCTATAAGCTGACTGAACAAAAGGATTCATGCCACCATCCATCACTAACTTTGATATTATTATCATTCCAGCAAACGCAAATTGCACAATCACCATTACTACAAAAGCCAACAATTCTTTACCCATTATCTTCCTAAACTTGAACGATGATCAGCCAAATTAAGCACTACTTTCAATAGTTCAATGGGTGCACGAGCACAAGTCAGAATCAAATCCTTCTTTTGGGGAGAATGAAGTGAATGATAATTGGTGTCTAATAATAGGTGCAAGGAACTATATATATATTTATAGGATGGTCCTGTGGTCTCCTTTACCTAATTAGCTTCTTATTAAAAATAGATGATCCAAAATAAACAAATAAAAAGTAAAAAATTATATATATAGAGAGAGAGAGGGGGGGGGGGGTTGGTATTGCCCTATGTAGATGCATTAGAGGGTTGATTAATTAGGATCCGCTTTTGCGACCTAAAAAATGTGGGGTTGCCGAATTCCGTAACAGGTGTAATTATTCTCTTACACGTTAGATATTCAATCTTAGACGTGAGGCATTGAAAAGACTCATATCGAATTAAAAAGAGATGGGTGATCTTGTTATATATGGTCAAAGAAAATTCTTTTTTCATGATCTGACTTTTGAAGTTGAGTTAGGTCTAAGATTTCATTTTTAACAAAGATACGTATATAGAATCATACATATTCAGTATGTGTTGGGCATGGAGAAAAGCATTTTTAATCTATTTGCTTAATATTTGGTTAGTTAAACTCTTGAAAATATTTTTCGTAGAAAAATAAATTCTTTAAAAGATAAGAAAATTGGCTTCGTTGATAGAACTAGGAAAACAATACCTTCATAAATCCATATATACACCCTCATCCCTCCTCCCATGGCCTGAATTCCCC
>JAABOM020000001.1:32453409-32470058 GCA_011800125.2 Solanum clarkiae | reverse complement strand
GAGGGTTTTAGGAAACAACCTCTCTACCTCTATGAGGTAGCGGTAAGGTCTGCGTACAATCTACCCTCCCCAGACCCACCTGTGAGATTTTACTGGGTATGTTGTTGTTGTAACAAATCAAAATAAAATTTTTTATAACATTTCATGCAGTAAGCAAAAACTTAAGGAGAAATATTCATAATGTCATTCTTACTTGTTAGTCGTTCTTTTTCTCATTTAATCAGCATGAAAAAGGGCAAAAGACTCCTTGTATCTCAATTTGAGTGACACAATTTCAATTTTGAGAAATGAACAAATCAAAATAAAAATTTGATAACATTTCATGCAGTGAGGAAAAAACTTAAAAAGCAATACTCATAACGTCAATCATTATTTGTTAACCATTCTTTTTTTCATTTTTCAGCGTGAAAAGGGGCAAAAGGCTCCTCGTTCTAATCAAAATAATGTACCCAAAAAAAGGGGGGGATTTTTTTATACTAATAAAGAACAAAGCAATTATACTAATAAAGAACAAAGCAAAATTAAAAACGTAAAATAGAAAAGGGCTATCTTCTTCCAACTAGTATTAAACTATTTTATGACGCAGTTAGTATATGAAGTACTAGAAAATACAAACATAAGAAACGTAAACAAAACCGAGACGCACATTGCAAGATATGAGTCACGGAGAAGATTGTCATGCATATATATATATATATATAAATATATGTTGCTTCCCAAATTAATTACCCTATAATTAATTAATATAAACATCATCGGTGTATACTCCCTCCGTACCGATTTACTTATCAAGTTCTGATTTATCACACTTATTAAGAAAATACTGATTGATACAACGAATTTATATTTTATGTTTATTAACTGATAAAATTTCGAATATATTTGCTTATTATATTTTTCAAAGACATCAAATTAATATTAATAAATTAAGAATATAAGAAAACGAAAATTGTTTCTTCCTTTATTTGTTTAAAATGACCAAAAAAAATGAAATAAATAATATTTGACAAATAAATCGATACGAAGGGACTATTATAAGAAACAAACCAGCCAAAGCTGAATAATAGCATATGCCGTCATCTCCAAGTGAACTACTTTTACAAATTTCTAATTTCTTCGTTCAAGTTACTTAATATTTATAATTGAAATCAATATCTTAAAGGACAAATTATGTAAAATCTTCATTCCGTTCTTTGCTTTACAATAAGATTAGTCCAATTTTTAATATTATTAAAACTGGCCGAGTTGTTTCTTCTTCTTTCTTTCAATTTTACCATTAATGGCTTTCCTCCTCCTCCTCCCCCTTCTGTGTTTTCTTCTTTTGCATCTTTTTCTTCTTCTATGTTGTTTTTCCTATTTTAGAAAAAAAATTTAACATACCACAAATGTGAATCATTTCAAGCTAGAGTAGATACTTAATTGATATTACATGTCTAGTTAAGTTATGTTCGGCTTTTTAAGTGTATCATAATGTATAATCAATGTTACAACTCATTATAGGTAAGCTATATTGTATGATGAACGTATATTTTCTACGACATTTAACGAGTTATATTGTATAGGCAATATATATTTTTTATGATTTTTGGTTATTTTTAATGTAAATAAAATATGAGTATATTTATTGTAAATTGATTATTTTATTGTATATCTTTAAAACCACATGGAGATATCTCAAATTACTACTCTCTCGTTTTAATTAGTCCGTCTTTTTTCAATTTATTTTTTTAAAGAAATCCTTTATAAATAATTCTTTAATTATAACTTTACATGTGATATATTTAAAGACACAAGATTAAATGACATTTTACTATATGCTCATGTGACGTATTTTTAATTTAAGACCTCAAGATTCAAAAGTCTTTTCTTCTTTTTAAATTCTTATCAAGTTAAAATCTGACAAATAAATTAAAATGAAGAAAGTATTTTATATTATTTGTATAATCATGTGATAACTGATTTTACTAATTCAAATTCTTGTTGTATGACTTACAGAGGGAAGAGTGCTCCTTGAAAAAAAAATTATAGAGCAATATTGAGAATAAAAATATAATTTTTTAAAATCTTTTTAGCTAAATCATGAAAACAAGTGGTCCTTATATAGCCCAATACCCATATGTTAAACTATAATTTTAGAATTTTTCTTCCTAATGAAATTAATCTATTACAATTATTTTAACGTAAGAAAGATTTCTAAATACGGAACTTGATACATTAATAGAGCTTCATGTGTATTTTGCCTTGAGGAAATATAAGTTTTCGTAATTTTTTTAAGGCGATTACCTCTATCGTTTTTCAAAATATTATATCTCTTTCTCATTTTATATGATATTTTTCCTTTTTAATTCATTTAAAAAAGAATGCCACCTTACTAGAATTAGAAATAATTTACCTTTAACATTTCCTTTTTACCCTTAGTGAAATAATTTTTAACTAAACAAATATCTATAGATCATTTTAGACCATAAATTTTAAAAGCTATGCTTTCTTTCTTAAATATCATGTCAGATCAAACAATGTCACATAAAATAAGATGTAGAGAACACTGTTATAAAATCGTATCTTTGGTTGGTTACATACGTATCATTGTTCTTTTTTCCATTTTCCAAATACTTTTTTAATCCATAGTTTCTCCTTCCCAAGGAGGAATTGTTTACTTTATTTGTTACCTTTCCATGAATGTTTGATAAGAAACGTGTTGCAATAACCCCCTAAGAAATGCGTGGGCTTTCTTCATCTATAACAGCAGCCTGACACACGATTTTCTCCAAAATGCTTCACATTATTATCATACATCTTATATATGTAACTTCTCAATCTTTTCAGTTACATTAATATATAATTTTATTTTCACACCAATAATTTCCTAAATCTAGCTGCTCTAATATCAATTGTTGGGCCAAATCGATTCAATAATATTAATCTTATTTGTTTTGGATCAAATTAACATAATTTTGCTCAAAAAATTCTCCTACTGTTTGTATTCTACAACTTATATATAATTTTTCAATTTTTTCAAGTATCAATACGAGATTTTATTCGGATACACTCCCAATAATATATAATTATATAGTGAAAAAACAAGACAACATACTTTATTCCTTTCAAAATACGCCAATGTATTAATTCCAATGATTGTTGAAGACAAATTAAACTAATCATTTATTTCCACTAAGCCTTTCCCAAAGAAAAAAGAAAACAAAAACAAAACAAATATCAAAATCTTCTTAACTTCTTGTCGTATATGGATGAAAATATGAGTTAAATGTTTAACACGGATAGTCTAGTAGAAATCGTATACTATTAGGCCGTTTAATTAGATAATATATATATGGTAGCGTAAATAATTTCTATATTATCCTTATATTTTTATTATCAAGATAAAATTGTGTACATATAGCCTTTTTTAAAATACCTTTTATTATTAGATACATTCAATTGAAACACAAGTCCAAACCCAAAAATAAAATAAAAAAATGAAACCGTCAAATGTACTCCATGTTTTTGCTGACCTACACAAAAAAATTGCTTTTAGTCGAAGCTGCTGAGATGGAAAAATGTAACAGCATTTGATTGCTGCAAGCTTATGCAAAAGAGGCTAAAGCTGGCAATCACTAAAGATACTATTAACTGAAAGCTACTTTATTCTCCTCATTATTCTTGATTCTATGCAACTAATTAATGGCAAGTTCTATGCATGAAAATAAGCTACCATGTCTCACAAGAAACACCCCCCACCCCACCCCAACCCCCCGATTTTCGAAAACTCTAAAGGGGAATTTAAACGTGCATGAAGTTAAACTGCTAAAATAAGTTCTGTTGTTAAGTTCATAAAAGTTTTTATGTATTTTTTGAAGAAAATATTATATCTTGTGTTGTCAGTATTCGTCGTATATATATTAATTTTTTCGTTAGTATTCATTCTTCTTTTTTTTTTTCTTTTTCTTTTCCTTTACCTTTTTCCCATATCTAGTTTATTCTGCTTATGGATTTTTGAGACGAGAGTTTCCAAGAAATAGTCTCTCTATCTATATGAGATAGTGATAAGATCTGCATACATTTTACTCTCTTCATGCCCAACTTATAAGATTCTACTGAGTATATTGTTATTGTTTATTTAAAAATATTATTAAAACTTATAAACTTTAATTAAATCTTACCCCGACAATTCTTCTTTGTTTTTTCCTGACTATACATGTCATTTTCTTGAACTTCACAAAAGGCCTTTAATTTTTCTTGTACATATAAATAATACACATACCAAACACTTCTCTCGCTCTCATTATAAAACTAACCCCTTTTCTTTTCTTTAATCTCTCAATTTCTTTCATTGTTTTCGTTTCTCTTCTTTCTTCATTTTCATTTGCTTCTTGTTTTTTCAAGAAGTAGTGAATTTGGAGAAGAAGAAAAAATAAAAAGTTTTTTAATATGGGGAGCGACTTGTTGCCTTTCTTTACTATGGTGATTGTGCAATTAGGCTATGCAGGGATGAATATTATTTCAAAGCTTGCTATGGATTCTGGAATGAACCCTTTTGTTCATGTTGCTTACAGACAAATATTTGCTACCATTGCAATTGCACCATTAGCTTATTTCTTGGAAAGGTACAAAATTTACTATGGCCATAAATTAAATAACCATTTATGGCTTCATATATCCCTTTTTCCAAGAATTGAACTAAAATTGCATGCACATATTATTCTTCATAATTTTAGTTAACATGCTTTGGTTGGGTGATTTTTTTCATGACTGTATTTTTTATGAATTCTTGGGACCATGCAAAAAGTTCACGAAATAGACATGGCTTAACTAGTTTGCTTCTTCATTTACACCTTCTTTATGCCTCGAATCTTGATGGTTTTTTTAGAAATAATTTTTCTATCTTTGCGAGGTAGTGGTAAGATTTGCTACATTCTATCATCCTTAGACCCCACTAGTCAGATTCCACTGGATATATCGTCGTTGTTGTTTGATGCCTCGAATCTTGCATTTTCTTGATTTCTTTAGAGTATGATCTTATCATTTATTTAATTTATTTTTTATTTTTGAAAAGGCATGTATCTTTTTCATTGTGAAGGAGAAAAAAAGTGGAGGAAACAAATATAACTGATACCTGTGTTTTTTTTAATGTATATGTTTTGTGCAGAAAAACAAGGCCAAAGTTAACTCCATCCATCCTTTTCCAGATTTTCTTGTGCTCTATTTTTGGGTGAGTCATTTCTTCGACTTTAATTTTTTTCTAATTAGATGCGCAAGTTAATATTTGCGTTGAGAGTATTCCGAAAACAGTCTTTATATCTCTATAAGGTAGTGATAAGGTATGCGTATATTTTACTCTCCCCAGACTCCACCTATGGGATTTCACCTGGGTAAGTTGTTGACGTAGTTGTAGATGCACAAGTTAACGAGTTATGCCTTGATATTTTCTCTGAAAAGAAAAACTGATGAAAGGCTCAATTGATATGATTTTGCAGGGTTAGCATGAACCAAATAACATACTTTGTTGGCCTCAAGAATAGCACTCCAACTATTTCATGTGCTTTGTCAAATCTAACCCCAGCTGTCACTTTCCTCCTAGCTATCCCTTTTGGGTAATCGTTCTTTCTAATCATCATGATCTCATTAATTAGTTACGACAACAATTTGGATTTCACTTTAGAACTTAAAATTAATATGTTTGAAAAAGTACTACGTGGAAATTCAGTAAAAAAATAACTTGGTTGACTTGAAATCCTAATTCATGCCACGAAAATTAGGACAGAAGGACTAATATTTGTAACTTGTTATAGTCTCGCGTTAGTGCACCGAGCTTGCCTTTTTTTAATCTGGTTGTTTATAATTTTGGCAGGCTAGAAAGAGTGGGGGTTGGAAGTAAAGCAGGCCAAGCAAAGATGTTAGGAACAATATTATGCGTAGGAGGTGCTATGTTGTTGTCGTTTTACCATGGACCTATTGTTCCAATTGATCAACCAAACATCCATTGGAAATATGCACAAGACATGACACAAAACAAAAACACCAACAATCATGCAAATTTCATATTAGGCCCTTTTCTCCTCATTGTCAGTGCTCTTTCTTGGGGAATTTGGTCCATCCTTCAGGTAACAATTCTTTTTTATCTTCTAGTTTATTTATTACTAGTATAATTTTCTAATTGATATGCTACTATTTTGGTCAGGCAAAACTAAGCTTGGTGTATTCAGCTCCTTATTCTAGCTCAGCATTGATGTGTCTAATGGCCAGTGTTCAGTGTTTGATCGTTGGCCTTTGCTTTGATCATAATACATCTGATTGGTCTTTGAGCCATAGCATCAGAGCTGTCTCTGCTATTTACTCGGTACGGATTTAACTTATATACACTGCCGCCGTAAATTTAAAACTCTTATGAGCTTATAGTGTACTTTAACATGCACGTAGCAGCAGATAATCAAAATAAAACAAATCACAAAACTATAATAGGTTAAAAGATAGGAAAAATTACATATATATACAAAAAAAGAAAAAGTAAAAAGTTTAAAAAAAAAAAGTAACTCATGTTTTATTTACATAAAAAAAGCTCAAAATCAGTGAAACTATACATGACTTTAAAATATAGTTTGTCAAAGTCATAGAACACTGCTATACAATGTATATTACTTATACGTGATCTATACACTAAATATGCATTATGATACACAATATATACTGACTATACATGCCTATACAACGAGGGCTGAAAACCCAAAATTGTAACAAATAGCCAAAGGTCAGCCGAGTGACTACTTTTAGTAATTAAAAAAAGTGGGCTATGTTTTGTATAAATAATTTTTCTCAGTGGCTTGTGGGTGTGTACTTGTGGGTATGTTGTTGTAGTGGCTTGTGGGCGTAATTATCCCTAAAATATATTGATTGTGTAAAAAAAGAGTTATTTTTTGGTATTTCGGAAATAAACTCTCTATCTTTATGAAGTAATGGTAAGGTTTGCGTGCATTTTACTCTTCCGAGACCCCACTCGTGGTATTTCACTGTCGTAAGAATTAATTTATTTTTTTTAACCCTGTTAATCAAAGATTGAACTCACTCTTCTACATTAAATTGAAATTCCAGGGAGTGGTGTGCACTGCATTAGCTTATTGCTTAATGTCATGGTGCATAGAAAGAAAAGGTCCTCTGTATGTCTCTGTATTCAGTCCATTATTGCTAGTAATTGTGGCTATTCTCAGCTGGGGTTTGCTTCAAGAGAAAATCTACGTCGGAACGTAAGTTAATTAATTAAAACTATCGTCGCACGTCTTTATTTGAAGTAACGTGTATTTTTTGAAATTGATTTTCAGGGTTGTTGGGTCAGTTCTGATAGTTTTGGGACTTTATGGAGTACTTTGGGGTAAAAATAACGAGTTGACGCCGATCAAATTTGATGAAGAAATTGGTGATGATAAAGACAAGCAGGAAAAGGGCATGGAAATGCAGTTGCAGCAAGGCAGCATTATTGTTAACGTCACTCTAAATAATGTGAAAGAAAAGGAGCACATGAAAAATGAATTAGTTGTAGAAAAATAGTATTTAGCTGAGCAAGCCTAGAATCTTTTCTGTATCATTAATTTTCACAAATATAATGACTTCTTTTCATTGTTATAACAACTTGATATATTGAAAAAATTACCAAAGAAATTGGAACAAATAGACGGATATTTTAATAAATTAGTTCGTTGACTATCTAAACTTTTATTTCATTTACAAGGGTTCGATTTTCTAATTTCCATTTTGTAAATCTCCTACGTCCCCATTTGTTTTAGAAAAGAAATTAAATTCAACGATTTAAAAGATTTTTCACAGGAACAATTCTTATACGGCTTACATCTTGATTGTTTGCTTATATCTTTGATATATTTTCTCAATTTCTAATTGGATTCATTTGATTATAATATGTACTCGAATTGAGAATTTATTTACCAAATTAGAATATTATGTGTCCACATATTATTATATCCATAATATTAAGTCACGTTTTGTGCATGTTTCGCTTTTAATTTTGTATAATAATATAATATCAATGCACTTTTAAGTTTTAATCAATTCTATTTTATCTTCTTTTTTTTTAAATAAGTTTGCAGATCATCTGGAAACTTTGAAGGGCTTACAATATTACATAATATAGTTTTATAATACGTACTCTTACTTTAATTTATCACTTGACGATAAATGATAAATACTAATGCTGATGTATATAGGATAACCTTTTTTCAAATTTTGAAATTTAAGTTAAACAATTCCATCTTTACATCAATCACCAACTAAGTAGCTATTGACTTCTATATGCTAAAATCCCTCAACGGCAACTCATGCTCCTCAAATACTTTTCTTAAAAAAATTTAAATAAAACATTCAATTATCGAATGTTGATATTATTACGTGAAATAATAGTAAGAAAAATGAGTCTTTATAATACTAGTTATGCAATGACGAAATGTACTAGTGGCTTGCATACAGTGGTGGAGCCAGAATTTTAATTAAGATGATTAAAATCTGAAAAATAAACACATAAAATAGTTGAAGGGGGTTCGATATCTAATATATACATAAATTTTTTTAAATAATGTATAAATAATATAATTTTTCGCCAAATGAAATTTCGATAAATCCCCTGGATATAAGGTGTCTCCGCGTCTGCTCGTACATAAGATATAATTTACAACCTCATGTGACTATTCATTATGTGATAGTACTCTAACCCCTTGTTTGGATGGTTGTTATATGTTGTATTGTATTGTTAGTTTAAATACAATGTTTATTTTGATTGTTACTTAAATTTCATTATATCATATCGTTAGGTAACGACGAAAAGACTCATTTTATGTAATAACCGATTTGGTGTGATTGTGTCGTTACTTAGTATTTCATTCTCATTTATTTACTTTATTTATATAATAATAATTCTATTTTATTATTTACCTTATCTTTTCATGGTACTATATACTCTACAATTTTTTGCAAGTTTATTAATCAAATTATGAATGTATGATATTATGCCATGACGGGAAATAATACAATTATTCTAAATATTATATTCATTTAAATAATAAAGCATAATATAATACAAATAGAATACAACACCAATCCAAACAAAGTGCAAAAGAGTAGATTTTA
This sequence comes from Solanum clarkiae, assembly GCA_011800125.2. Classification (NCBI taxonomy): domain Eukaryota; kingdom Viridiplantae; phylum Streptophyta; class Magnoliopsida; order Solanales; family Solanaceae; genus Solanum; species Solanum clarkiae. Next base: position 32,460,932 of record JAABOM020000001.1, on the reverse strand, counting down.
TTTAAAAAAAAAAAAATTAGTCAAATTTAATGATTTACTGATTTTTGAAAAATGATACAATACAAATCATAGTTTATGTATTTAATAGAAAATACATTCAAACATAAAATACTTATTTATAATATAACTATAAAAGAAGTCAATATTTAAAAATTTGAAAAGAATCCAATCCCGTCTGGCACATTTGACGCAACATAATATTTGAAAATTCAAAATAGTGAAAATAGAATAGGGCTGACATTAAAATACGTAGGCTGGATATTTCCGACATCAAAACAAGAAGAGAACTTCCAAAGCTTCCCCATTTGCTTGTCAATTACAAAGGGCAGTCTTTTCTAGATCTACTGCCCCCTCCATCTCTCTCGTTCTCTTTCATTCCTTCTTCATCACTGTAAGATCTCTCTCCTCCATTTCCTTTGAATTCCGTTTATGTATGTATGTATCTCTTTGTTGATTGACAAGTTTATGGAATTGGAGATCTGGATTTAGGTTTTCTGGATCTGGGATTTTGATAAAGTTTTCATCTTTGTATTTCTATTGATTTGATCTTTCTTGATCTGGGTTGTTGTTCTTTTTTCATAAATGGATCCGGATGCCCAAGGATCAGATTTAGATACAGGGGTCTTTGATTCTTTTGATTGTTAAACTTATTGCTATTGGATCTCTCCGGACCATTGAAATTTATGATGAAATCTTTTGAAAAAGATCCAAAACTTGCTTCTTTTTTTTTTTGATACATCAAAAATGAAGGGTAAAAGTATGTTTAAGAGGATTACCACACCATAATTTGTATTTCTGTTGGCTTGAGATGATTATTTTATTGATTTTCCATTTGTGCAATTTGAATCTTATTTTTGGTCTAACAGGCATTGAAAAAAGATGGGTTTATCTTTCGGGAAGCTTTTCAGTCGGCTGTTTGCCAAGAAGGAGATGCGTATTCTGATGGTTGGTCTTGATGCAGCTGGTAAAACCACCATATTGTACAAGCTCAAGCTGGGAGAGATTGTTACCACTATTCCTACCATTGGTAATTTACCTACAGATGTTTTTTTGCTTGTGGAACTGATAGATGGTTGTTTTCTTAACGTTTTCATTGTGTTTTGTTATGAGTAATTTCTGCTGCTTTTTGAGTTTTTTCCTAAGGTATCCTTAAGGTAAATATCCACAATTTGAACTGCAACCTTAAAGTGTCTGTGCAAGATACATACATTACATCATTCCATTACACTTCTATAAGATTTTAACATGCCATCCCCAAAACTTCCATTGCCTGATCATCATACTACTGGGTAACTTTGGGATAGCCTCCAATGGAACACTACATAGGAGTAGAGCTTGTTGAACACACTGGTTTAACCACCAATAAAATTCCAAATTAGACAGGTCAATTATCAAAACTATCTTCTGGTCAGCAAAATTTACTACTTCAATAAGAAGCTAGCAACTGTTCCCCAGAGAAAAGCAAATCTAAGTGATTCTTCAGCAATATACTTGTGAGTACTCCTGCAGACAGACATAATCTCACTAGAACCAGCACTGTTTAACTTAAGGGACTAACCTTCTATGACCAGTTGTAAAACCATACAAGAGAGATTAGCTTCAGACTGTGACATAGCAAATTCTTGTTCATAAGGTTAAAGGGGGTCCCATATCCTTTGTTTTTCACGTTCTTGAGCTAACTATACATCTAAGTCCTGAACATTTGTTGATAATTCAGAGCATGCCAACCTTCCATATTCGGCATGTAGCAAGATATAAGGAACCTTTCAAGACATTTATTGATCAATCAGGGCACAGAAAGCTATTCAGCGGGACTGGGCAGGGAATATTTTGGGATGTCAGCTGCACATTCCGCTATTTTTTACCAGTGTTTGACAGAAGAAGTAATGAAATGATGAAATCAGCTCACCTTGGGAAACCTTAAGGATGTCTTTTGTTCAAAGAGATAGTATAAGGATGTTTTTAGGTTGTTGTATAGCTTAAGGATGCTTTTGCCAAAAAACTGTTGCTGATCTGTAGCCAAAAATCTCTATAACGTGAATACGCTATTCTCTCTGCTGGGATTCTATAGATGTTGAGGAATTTGAAATTATCTGTTGATATGTTTTGGGAAATGGTTAGGTGGCTCATCAGTACATGTGTACACATCTCCTACAGAGGGGAAGAGAAGGATAGAGATGCTCACTCTTTTACACGAATGAGTGGATTGCTTTTTGTAAATTGTTACATTAATTTGCCTTATGTTCTGTTTCTATATAAGTTTAATATTCTGGATTTAAATACTGCTGCAAACAGCTATGTACCACAATTATGTCCTCTGTTTGTAGCAGCATGGTTGTTCTGCTGCAGACACATGTTTGTCTTGTTTGTGCTGATCCAACAAATTGCTCTTAATGGCATCTGCAATAACTCATTCTTTATCAGGATTCAATGTGGAGACTGTTGAATACAAGAACATTAGCTTCACTGTCTGGGATGTTGGGGGTCAGGACAAGGTACTTACTGCCATAAACCAAAGTGCTATGCTCTCTGCAGGATTTGACATTAGTTGTTCTACATTGAGTTGGCTGTCTTTATTCTGTCCTTGCTTAAAGTTGCAAGTCAAAGGAAGAGCATTTCTGGTTTTGAATTATATTTTCTTGCTCATACTAGTGTTTCAGATTCACCAGGTTTAGTTTTCTCATTTTCCGGTAGATATTCCTACTCTCCAGAATAACAGAAATATAAAACCAAGAAATGATCTTTTCTTCTGTGTCATTTAGTTCTAGCTTTTTCTGCTGCTATCAAGTACATACTTATCTAGAATCTGCAGCTATGCAATGACTTCTGCTAGATGAATGGGCAAGTGTTATCATGGTCTATCTAGTCAATTATTTAAGACCTGTGAATAGCATTTCACCTTTAGATACTATGGCATGACTTTTTTGGGGTATTGACTTATTCCATGTTGTCTGTTGTTCCTTGTCAAATTTCTTACACTTCCAGATCAGACCATTGTGGAGGCATTACTTCCAAAACACCCAAGGACTTATCTTTGTGGTCGATAGTAATGATCGTGATCGTGTTGTTGAGGCTAGAGATGAGCTGCATCGGATGTTGAATGAGGTATGCAAAAACACCTTCTTTCTTTCGGCCAATATATTGTGTCTTGGGTGGCCCATGTCTGTTGCATACACCAGATACATCGAGAAATAAGGCCTGTGGAGCACTTGAAAGTCTGAAATGTTCTGTATATTTGCTTTCTTTTCTAAATAACATTTTGGAGTTGGTTTCTTTCACTATACCCAATTTTGAATGGATCTTGCCAATGTATGCATAGGATGAACTGAGAGATGCTGTGCTGCTTGTGTTTGCTAACAAGCAAGATCTTCCAAATGCTATGAATGCTGCAGAGATTACTGACAAGCTTGGTTTGCACTCCCTCCGTCAACGTCACTGGTATGTTCTATATACCGTTTCCTTATTTATAACATAGTCAAGTATATGTTCATATTGAGTATGGTGCCAGAGATTATTATGGCTTAAGCATGTGCTCCCATTGCTGAATCTTTGACTTTCTATTACAGGTACATTCAGAGCACATGTGCTACCTCTGGAGAAGGATTGTATGAAGGGCTTGACTGGCTCTCAAACAACATTGCAAACAAGGTATAACAGCGCATTGTCAGATTAGAACTTTTATTTGTCATTTTAATTTGCTCTAATACTCCAATGACCTTGTTTTTGCAGGGTTGAACATGGGATCCATGATTTTTGCAGCTATGTTTTTGTCAATATAGACTTCAACAATGTCTAGAGCATTTATGCACGTGCTGATCTTTCTTTCCCGAGATAGATCCACTTATCGCTATTATTTTTCAGTGCATTTCCTTATTTTAAAAGTATGGTACTTTACAGTAACTTTAGTTGAATTGATGTAATATTTGCATTCTGGGTTTACATATTCTCAATGACTCTTGTTTCAACATTCTGTTTCAATTAAAGCTCGAGTTTCTCTCCAGGTGCCTGTTGGTTTTAGTTAGTGCCTGCTTTTCTGTTCAGCTGATGAGCAGGTCTTTACTATTTGTTGTGCTCTCTGTTGACTGTAAACAATATTCAGTTGGAACTATTTTGTTTGGTTGAGAAGTTTAGGCCTTGCTAGGTCTATGACATCTCTATAGCAAAATGTAGTTCAATAATGCTAAGCCTCAGAGCAGACTTGTGATGATATAGCTCTCGTTCGGTTTGCAACTTGTTATCCAACGATAATTAATTTCAGGATAAGTTATTCCATCACCAAGTCAAAAATGGTGGGATAAATAGTTGATGGTTTATTTTATATCTCCAATCAAACATGAGATAAAATAATTCTACATTTTATCTTGAGATCATTATAACCTATACCTCCTTCCAAATGATCGCTGATAGTCTTAGCAGGTGCACCTTTTTCTACTGTTTACAGCAACAACCAGTTCCTTCACGCTCCAATTCGATTTGTGTAGGCTATGCCATTGAAAAATGTCTCAAACCTATGCTCACACAGTCGTACAATTTTCAGAAACCTGGTATTGTACGACACTCTTCTTGCATATATGGACTTCCAAGACCTAGTTTTTACCCTCATATTTCATACTGGCTTGTTCCAAATCTTCCATTTCAGCCATTTCATTTTAATTAAGTTCAAATCATCATCTATCATGGAAAGCCTAAAACATTAGTTCTGAGTATTTGAATTGCCTGCATTTAGATGCTACAATCTAATCTCACGTTAGCTTCATTTTTTTAAATTTAATCGTGCAACAACACAACATACTCAGTGAAATCTTACAAGTGGGATTTGGGGAGGGTAAAATGTATGCACCTTACCATTACCTCATAGAGATAGAGAGGTTGTTTCAGGAAGACCCTCGTTAGAAAAAATATCAAGTCCCAAAAACAGAAGAAACTAGATATGAAACAAAAAAATCGAGTAAAATGGAAAGCAAACAATAATATAAAAACACAACAGAAGTAACAAATATAAGCCGGGGAAAAAACAACACAAGATAAAAAAACACGACTAGTCCTACAATTCTAAATTTAATCGTCATATATATATGTGCGCGTGTGTCTTTACCTATGCTCAACTTTAATACCTATTCTTCATCGTTCTCCATAATTCAAACTTTTGGTTGACTTAATTGGAAATTTCATAATAACACAATATCGTACAGGTGTTGTAAGAATTCAATCACATACATTCGGGCTCGCAATGTGCTGAGAAAGGAGATGCATAAAAGAAGTAAAACCATCTGTATTTCCAGTTTGCAACAATTTAACCTAATGAATTTATAAGATCTCACCAACTTTTTCCCACGACAATATATAGAGAATGGGAGATATGTATACAAACCAAATATCAGATATAATTATATTCTACAAATTTAAAACTTTATTTGTTCTAGTTTCATGGTCATCTGACCAGAAAGAATGAAATGGTAAAATACGTTCACACCAATTCCAAAGAAGTGTGCATCAGTTCTCTATCTTAGAACACGGTTTGAGCTTAAGAAAAAACTTTCTTCACCAGCAATAGTAGAATGTAGTGTTCCGCCAGCCCAACCATTGTTTAATGGACGACCAGCAGCACGAGCTGGATCTCCCCCTACCACTCGAGTGCCCTCAATTTGTTTTTCATACTCTGGAAAGCCCTTTGCCTTTCTCTCTTTCCTTTGTTTCCTCTCCTCGTCTCTTTCTTTCCTCAGCCAACTCTCTACCTTCCTCTGTATATCCAGGGGGAATGACCACGCAAAGTCCATATGAGAAAAATGGTCACAATATATATCATATAATGTCCAGGTATTAGATGAAAAGATATCATCTACCAAAGTGACCTCTAGCTAAGAGTATGAGGTAATACGTTTTAGCTTTCAAAGAAAACCTGAATGAGGTTCTATTGTGGATCTTATATTTTCTAAATACACCAGAACTTACCATTAGTGAAAGATTGCTGATCTGCCTCAACTTGTCCATTGACATTGCTGATTGCAGCTTCCCATGAGCCACATATATCTGCAAATAATACGATTATTTTAACCATCACCTCGTTAATTTTTTAAGTTAATCCCTAACTTTTTGAGGCAACCTTCAAATAAACAAATTCAAACTTCAAAAGGAATGTAAGTCTGATGATATTGGGTTATGCTAGTCTTGATTCTCAGTTTCTCAAAAAACTTCAATTGGGGCGTCTCAGACCTTGTAATTGGTGTTTATCTCAAGATCCAAAGATAAAGCAAGAGGTAAGTAAGAATCAGCTCTTACTATATGAGAAGGCCAATTTTCAAGACCATCAAAAATGTGTGTTGCATAAATTATTGTAGCGCCTCGCTCTTCACATTCTTTGATCAGAAATTTCAAAAGATCAGCCCTTGCAAGAACATCTAGATCAACTGTTATCTCATCAAGAAGTAGTACCTACACAAGCAGGGTTCTATCTTATGTCAACATCGTCTTCAAGTAATTTGTAACAGTAAAAATGTAATGCTTTTTACTTGGCGATGGTATTTATCGATGTACCTTGAATGGTTTCAGAAGACCCATACATATCTGCACTCTTCTTCTTTGCCCATCAGATGATTTGTGCATTCTCCAGGACAGATCGATACCAAGAACCTTCATGAACATAAGATTAAGGATATCAACATATGCTTATTTAGTTGTTTGCATATTAGATGAGTTCACTGCAATCAGCTTTTATCAAAGATAAATCACTGTAAAATGTAGCACCCACCCCAAAAAGTTAAGAGGTCTAAACTTCCTTCCCCAGTTTTCCGTGCCTCTGTGTGTGCATTTATTTATTCCCATTAGCAATTTTTATCATGGTACAAAGTTATAGCACTCCTAATTGTCATGAAAGGCAAGAAGTCTGATAAAGCCTCGAAAATTATTAAGAAGAGAAAGAGAACAACAAAGAGAGACAGTGTTTCAGCATGTGGTCTATACCTTTATCAGTTTACCTCAAATGATTGCAGAAAAATTGCAATTGTTCATAGGTTAAGTGCTGTTACGCTTTGAGGATATTGGAAAAGAATCGTAAAGAGGGATTAGCAGCACAAATTAATATACGCCAATAGAGATTCTTCAGAACTGTGAAATAAGATGAGAGCAAAGTACACCAAATACCAAGAGGTCCCTTTCTTTTTTTAATTTGATAAGAGTTTCAGAGTTGAATCTCCCTTAAACATGAACTGAGACAAGTTATATAATTGGTATCTGAAATTTTTCTCTCAAAATAATTTTGTTGAATCATGTACCAAGATAGCATCAGAAATTATTAATAAATGAGTGAGTAGCTCAACAACCCCCCATCTATTTCAATCATCTACAACACAGTAGTAGCCTTCTTCCCATCTACCTGAAATCTTATCAGTAACCATCTTACTATGCCTTGGACTTTGTGTTACATGTGTGTACGTTGAGATTTGGTTGAAGTGTGAATATTTAAGACTGATGAAGGCCTATGAAGACCACACTTTCAAAAGTTCATCCAATGAATAAGCCAATTG
>JAABOM020000001.1:32430672-32453309 GCA_011800125.2 Solanum clarkiae | reverse complement strand
CCATTTTGCTTTATTCCATCATACTCCAAAGCCAAAAAATAGTCAATCTTTGGCTCCATCCGAGATTGATGGAAAATCCAAAATAAGAGAAACATTCCTATTTAATTAAAAAAAAAAAAATTCCCTCGAATGCGTTCTTTACATCAATTACATATCAGTACATATATTTTATGTTAAAGATTTTCAACAAGCGGGGATAGCTCAGTTGGGAGAGCGTCAGACTGAAGATCTGAAGGTCGCGTGTTCGATCCACGCTCACCGCAAATTTTTTTTCCCTGTTTTCCTTCATTCGAATTCGGATCCTCCTTTTTTCCTTCATTCGGATCCGGATCCGATCGTACCAGACACGAGACTCCACATGAGTTGCATTTTTGCGGAGAAGAAGAAGAAGTGGAGGTTCCTTTCGGACGACTTCTCCATTTTGGACTAGCCGATTTTGCATCCATTCAGGTAAATGCTCCTCATCTTTGCTCGTCTCATCTCTCTCAGCCTAACTAGGGTTCAAATCATTTTAGTATTCAGTCTCACTGAACAATCAACTCTCTAAAATCAGAGATCAGGAGCATTTCTTTCCTGCTTTTTGTTGTGTATATGTTCACTCTTGCCTTTTGTGGATTCTTATAACCAAACCCAACTAACTTGGGTTTAAGGCATAGTAGTAGTTGTTGTCGTTGTCGTTGTTGGGTTTTCTTTTCTTTTGTTTTAGGCAATGTTGTTCTGATTATTTCCAGGAAAAATTGACTGTAATCTTCTCTTGCTATAGATCAAGAACCGTATTTTTCCTTCTATTGGGGAATGCCCCACTTGTGGGTTTTCACTGGGTTTTTTATTGTTACTTCTTTTGAGAAATTGGGATCCAGTGCAATACTTTGTATGTTCTTGGGAAAATCAACTGAGAACTTCAATTACTAAGATTGGAAATTGAATCATTTCAGATCAAGAAGGAGAAGGATTCAATATAAATGGCAGCTATTTACAGCCTTTACATCATCAACAAATCAGGAGGGCTTATCTTCTGTAAGGTGAATTTAAATTCCAACACTTTTCAGCTTAGGTTGTTTTATTTTGTTCTTATTTGTGGCTTTAATGGGTGTGTAAAATTCCTCAGGATTATGGTTCTGCTGGAAAAATGGACACAAATGATAGTTTGAGATTGGCTAGTCTCTGGCATTCTATGCACGCTATCTCTCAACAGTTGTCCCCAGTTAGTGGTTGTGCTGGCATCGAACTCCTTCAAGCTGATACATTTGATCTCCATTGCTTCCAATCTCTTACCGGTAATTCTTACATCTCCACCATTCTGTCTTTATCTGATTTATTTTTGAAAAGCATCTTTTTCTTTTTGATATTTTTTATCAGCTTTAGTTTTTGACGTCTTTTCATCATATACCCTGTGTGATGTTATATCTTTTTGTGAAGGAAATGTGTACTCATAAATGTTCACCTATAAGCTTGGAAGGAACTAAAGCTTTCTCAGTAGCAACAAGGTTACAAACTTCAATATTAATCTTTGGCCCAAAAGTTACAAGAATTTAATTCGTGAACTGGAAAAGGGGGAAGGGGGAAAATGTAACCTAAATGTTACTTTAGGCTCAATATGAGTAATGATTTCCTGCTAAAGTTCTTGATATGTGATTTCTATGGCAGGAAATATGGTGCAGTGTCTTTAAGTGGCTCATGCATCTCGTCTCCATTTCATTTACTTTTGTTTGTTTATTTTCCCTCCAATTAAATCACGGAAAAGAAATTTCCATTTCTCTATTCAGAAAAGGTAGAAGTGTGATTTAAGTGACTAGGGGATGAAAAGCAATAACCTCTCTGTCAGACTGAGCATGAAGGGTTTAGATCGTCTCTGCACTAATGTGATGTGTGCCAACAGTGAGTATGGAGGGGTTAGATTGTCTCGGCGCTAATGTGATGTGTGCCAACAGTCTTAGTGCAATCAATCAGCATCTCATAATAGCTTCTTGAGATTTTATGCATCAGTGTGGCAACTTCAAGGCATTTAAGATTAAATGATAGATGAAACTAAACTGGGCAAAAACATCAAAAGGACTTACTAAAGCAAATATAGTTACACAGGCTCTTGATGCACAAAACAACTCCCAGATATATACAGGAAACATCATGTAAGTTTTGGACAAAAAGAACTTCAAAAGGCATATGGTGATCCCTGAATGTTTGGCGTAACTTAGTCAGAAGGAATTTGTGTTTTTCTATTTGTTCCAGTGACCCTAATTTCAGTTTATGAACAATTAAATTTTATCAGTATGATTGCGTATTCCTATGTATTTCAGTATTGGTACTGAATTGTTCTTCAAATCTAAATAGTTTCATGGATAATTAAGAATCTAACTTGGGTAATCATTTTTATTCCCTCTGGGGCTTTGGTAAACAGCTAAAGGAAGTTGACTCCTAGTTTCTATCTTGGTGCTGCTGGTTAAGAGATATGCTGAATTTGTTAAGAAGTTCCTTCTACATACACAAGTCCAATGAGCAACACAAGTGAATGGGCAGAGAAAATGTAGGCTAACAGAACGATGAAAAATATAGGCTAATAGTATTCTTCTTTTTTGAGTTATAGGCTAATAATATTCGTTCTATAATAAAAAACATGTCGACTAATTAGGCTTAATCAAGCTGTTTGATCTGGTTTATAATGAGTCATGGCTTGCATGTGGTGCTGTTTAAATTTCCTTATCCTTGGTAAAGTTTTCTGCTTTAGGGCTAACAGGCTAACGAAGCTTGCATATATATAGCTAAGAATGTCGTGGTATATTCAGTCAAGAAAGACTAGATAGGTTCATACCAGCAGTTATGAAGAACTTCTAATATTTCTCAGAAACTAAGAAGATGTCTTATTTATTCCGTATAGAGGTGTACAAGTTTATTTTGTGTGAAGTTCCCAAGAAACTAGGCTAACCATACTTACTGCTGGAAATAATTATATCATAATGTTCTCCTGCTGGTGTTTTGTTGAATGGCATTATTGGGGCCTCCTTGGTGTATAGATAATACTGTTTTAGATGTATGCTGTAAACAAACAAGCACCCGATTTCCTTTTTTTTTTTTTTTTTGGCAAGAGATGTCATCTTTCAGGTACATATCTTTTTTTATGGATCTTTTTTGGGTGAATATACGTAAAATGATTCAAGAACAATGTGCCCTTACTCCAAGTTTAAATTATTAGTAAAACAAACTTATCTTTCCAACCTGTATAATTTCCCTGGTCTTGAAATTATTTTGTTGTGTTGCTCATAGGCAGTTTCCAATTATCAAGAAAGATGGCTACTGGGGTCTCCCTAGCACTTGGCGTATACCTTGGTGTTATTCTTGAAATATAAGTGTCTATTGTTATAGCTTGAAGTGTGTAAGTTCAAGGATAGGAAACTGATGGTCAATCTCAGTGAGCCATCGTAATTCAGTTTTCGCAATCCCTCTCCCCTTTCCCTATCGGTGGAGTAACTGCATACCTCTATAGAGCTTTCTAATGCGTTTTCTGGGTATCATATATATGATCATTCTTTCTTAAATGTAGTTTTATCCGTGAGAAGATGCCCATTTTCTATAGGGATAGATAACCAATGTTGCTTAGCATACCTGAAAATACTTTAGCCAAGGTATAGACCAGGAGTACTTACTCATAGGTTGCTCAACTTCGTGCCTATCACATCACAGCTTAATATAACCATAACATTCTACTATGGTTGGTTGTTGATTTATTCTATAGTGCATTATAGGGGAGGATCTTCAATCTTTACAGCATAGATCACCGGCCTTTTTGAACAGATCAAGAAAAAGAACGAGACTACGTTTTCATCGACTCATCCTATCCATGTTCCCTATAGTAAACCATGTAAGAAATCCAAAAAGTCGCACTAGACACAAATAACTGGAAGATTGTTTGTTCTTCAGCATAGCTAATACCTAAACTTGTGTAGATGATATTCTTCTTGGATTTTTCTGTTGAGACCATAGCTCACCGAAATAAGTTTCTATCTTGGATAATACTATGTTGAGACGAAGTGAAATATTTGGAAACGGGAAAACAAATTTTGGAAGTTGCTTGGACATTCTTTAGTTTGTGTGCTTCAAGTTGATTTAACTTGATGATATTCAGTCGTACAATTTTTTCTTGATTTTTCACCTTATATCAATGTCAATTAAGGTGATACTCCAACCAATTGAAGGATTAGATCGATTTAATTGCAGGAACAAAATTTTTTGTGGTCTGTGAACCTGGATCTCTGCACATGGAGTCCCTCTTGAAGTACATCTACGAATTATACACTGATTACGTCTTGAAGAACCCTTTCTATGAAATGGAAATGCCGATTCGGTGTGAGCTCTTTGACATAAATTTATCACAGGCAGTTCAGAAAGATCGTGTTGCCTTATTGGGGAGATGAACTTCTCAAGTTCATATGCCATAGGTTCTATAATTTGGTAAGTTTTGACATCTGGAATGTCATTTTTCTTTGTTTCGTGATATAAAGGCATGTAAGATAAATTGTGAGAACTACCCAAAAAGCATCTTTCGTCCACGACTACCAACTTGTCATGGCTTACTTTTAATGTTGTTGAGTTGCAAACTCTGCTCGTCACATAATAGTTGCTGGCCATCTATTTCTACATGTTAGTATTATATATATCATAAAAAACTGCAGTTGGGTTAGGTATGAAGTGGAGTACAACCGGCAATTATGTCAACGCATATTTTCACAGCAAGACTAGATTTGAATTTCATCTTACCTAAATATCCTGGCATCTCTATCGGTTGAGTTATTACTGTTGCAGGTCATGCACTGCTGCTATAGCACAAAATTTAAACCGTAAAATAGGAAGACTGAAAACCGCTGAGACACTATATAAAGTAAATATCTAATTTTCATTTGTGATCACGAAATAGAAACTTTCACTTGTACGGACCTCCAAAATCAAACCTGCCAAAAAAGATTGGGTGAGACGGGCCTGCTCTGATACCATGATGAGTTAGGTTTTAGGTCTAACTCACACCTCAAAAGCTAGCTCAAAGGAAGGAGGATTGCCAAGCCTTATAAGGAGTCCACTCATCTCATTAACCATCGATGTGGAACTTTTTGTCTCAACAAAGATTAACAAGTGGCAGTATTTTCATGATACTCTCCACAACTAATATGATAAGAGTGTTCCATCACTGGCAGTCATACATACAGCTAAGCCAGCTGTTGGGTTAGCAACACAAATTACTTATATCCGAATCAGAAAACGCAGTTGCCTTCAATCTGTGTGCGTCAACTCCTGAACCCTGCGCCTTGTGACCAGTGTGGTGTCATTATAAATGTCCCACCATTTCTTCACTAGCATTTTGATATCCTCGTCTTCTTCCTTCCCAGTGTAATTAGCCCCTGGAAAACAATAGTGGACCGCTTTCGCCTTGTTGACCTCAACTTTCTCCGGATGGTGCCATAGCATGGCCAGCAACAAATTGTATACATAAGGAATTGACTTGTACTTGTCTTTAAAGTACATGTTCAGAAAGTCCTACAAAAAGGAAAGGTTCGGACTATATATATAGCTGTTGAAGTACATGTACGTGAGTTGTGATAGAAACAAAACCCAGGTCTCTAAAAAAGTTGCACTACATTCAACGTGGGCTACCAAAATTATAATCCCAAGTCAACGAATAGACCAAAGTAATTCGACAAAATGTCTAAAGTTCATCGATGCGAAATATGTATAGACCTGCGTGGACACCTCAAAAAAAAACTTTACTTATATAAACATATAATATACACGGCCTGCACAGTAGTTCAGTCGTACTTTAGTAAGTAGTGTTTAACTTTAAGGACAGGTTTGATTGGAAGAAAAACGTATTCTTAAACTATTTTAAAAGAGGATTGTTTGGTATCCATGTAAAAAATACTATTCAAAAAGTGTAGGTGAAAGCAGGGATCGGGTGGTGGGAATATAACGGAGCTTGTTCCGGAACTCGATTTGCTATGAGGGAAATCCCAAACACACCCTTAGTGTAATTGCATCTCCAAGGGAAGAAAAAAGTTGAGCGAATCAGAAAGTGGAGAATCAAACTTTGAACAATGAAGTAAAAGGATGAAATTTAAGTAACCGATTAATTGAGCTTATAATTGCTTTATATATACCGCAGTAGTTATCTATCAAGTCTATCTTAGTAGTCTTAACTTTTTGAAGTATCAACTTATTAAAGTTGAAACTTTTTATCAGGTGTTTATTTAAGTAATATATTTACACATACTAGTATGTATCTAACAAGTTGTTCACTCTGTTCTTCAAGTCATCCAAATATTATACGCAGCTTGAATTCATGTAGAAGTACACACAAAATCACAAATATATATTGTAGAAGTACCTGTTCAGCAAATTGTATTCAAGAGCCGAACATAGATGGAGAGATTGGAAACTCCATTTTTTTTCTTTTATGTTTTTAATGAAGTTGCTGATTATTCGTATTTTTATCTAATTTTTATATTTAAATATGTAAGTTTTAGTTTCTTGAAAAAGTTAAATCTTATGCTTCCAAATACAGATTATGATTTAAAATTTTGGATGCTGAAATTTTTAACTTTCCAACATAATCTATTTATCTATCTTCTATACTATATTAAAAGCGTAAATGCTTTAGAAATGATTAATTTTTTATCATTGATTAAAGTAATTTACTTTAGTTAAAATCGTCTTTTCACTATTTTTTTAATTTGCTATTTTTTTATTTAATTTCTAGATTTGCATTTAAATTAGAATTTTTTTTTATATTTAGAATTCACTATTCATTTAAGACTATTCTATATAAATAATTGTCTAGGTTATGAAGGAAAAAGAAAAAATATTATTGCTTTTCTAATATTTTAGGACTTTAAAATTAACTAAAATTTTGATTATCAAATATTTTATTAATAAATATGTAAATAGCAAATTTAAAAAGAACAAGAGTAATTAAAATTCACAAGGTGTACTAGGTACATAATAAACAAGAAATAATACTACTAGATCAAATGAAATTTTTAGATATTATCGCAAACATTAAACTACTCCTTTTATAGATCAAAACATAACTTAATATAATTTTAAAGTTAGAGAAAATAACCAAATCCCCCCCCCCCCTTTCAACCTATTAATCAATTCTCAGCTACACACTTATATTTCACAGAAGTTCTATTACCCCGCTGAATCTTTTATTTTCGATATTTTATAACCCCTAAACACTAATTTGTCTAAGAAGGTGAATACACCTCTTGTAGGCGCGTAAGGGTTGGACAAAATATTGCAAAATGGCAAAAATTAAATTAAATAGTCTATGTGTTACTCTCTAATTGGAGATTATATAATTAATTCAATTTTTTTTTAATTCTTTCCCCCTTTTCTAATATCACAAAATTTCATATTCATCTCATAATTTCTTCAAACTTTTCTCAAAGTCCTTTAATGGTGGTTTTCTAAGTTTCATCTCTAGGAGCTCCGAATTGATTTATATCTACTTCTTTATGTTTAGTTAATCATATATTAATAATTTTTTGCGATAATAATCAGCTCACCCACAAGAAATTTTCGTATATAAAACTCAAAAACTTGAACTCCTCACATTTTCAGGAAAAAAAATTCAAACCACAATGAACCAATAATGGTGAATCCGCAATGTCACCTTTCAATTTTTTTTCTATCAAATTTGCTTTGTACTCTTGCATTTTTTTTTGGATTTTAATTTTGAAATTTGAACCAATAATGGTGAATTCGAAATTTCACCTTCCAATTTCACTGTTATCAAATTTGCTTTTTATACCTGTATTTGTTTGTGAATTTTTAATTTTTAATTTGATACAAATTGAAACTTTATATAGTATAGCTATGAAGTTCTTCTTCTTCTTTAGTTTGGTGTATAGATTTTTTCCCCATGTTCTCTTATTATCTAAAGAAATCATTAGGATCTCAGAGAAAACAAATAATTTTTGTAAATTTAAATTTTTAGATTTGATAAAAATGAGAACTTTACATAATTTTATAGTGGAGTATTTTATTATTAATTTAGATTAAATTTACAATTTACAAGAAAAAAAGAAAAAAATCAAAGTGAATGTACAGTAATTTCACGTGTGTGCTGCACAACTTAACATATAACTAGTCCTAACTTTTTAGGGAGGTAATTATTTTATAGTAAAGTAGTTTAAGGAGATAATAGAACCTCGTGAAATATAAATATATAGTTAAAAATTGACTAATAAGTTGGGTAATGTTTGACTATTTTCTCTTAAAGTTATAGAGGAGGATGATCAAAGGTAAAATAATTATCTTTCAAAATATTATTAACACTTAAATCTATATTATTTTCTTTTAAATATTATCCCGAATTCTTAACTTTTATAGAATTGCCATTTGAATCATATTTAATATTATTTTGGAAAAACATATTCAAATAATTAAATATTATCTGTAAAATCTATA
The DNA here is from genome assembly GCA_011800125.2 of Solanum clarkiae. Classification (NCBI taxonomy): domain Eukaryota; kingdom Viridiplantae; phylum Streptophyta; class Magnoliopsida; order Solanales; family Solanaceae; genus Solanum; species Solanum clarkiae. The sequence goes on along the minus strand of JAABOM020000001.1, from coordinate 32,444,855 downwards.
ACTTAACACAAATTCAACTTCAAAAATTATAAATAGGGTTAAAAAATGATAATAGTACGTGGTATTCTTATATGAGATCTTGTTTATGATATTATATAATTATTTATTTGGAGATATTCTTCTTTTAATGCAATTTGATTGTATGTCTGAGATAAATTAGTCAAGTAATTTTAAGAAAATGAGAAATATAAACCATATTTAGAAAAAGTTATAATTATTATAATTAAGTATTTTAGAAGAGTTGCCTTTGACATGGCTTCTTGATGGCAATTTTATTTTGATAATTTGGCTATATCACATGGCATGTGAATGTGAGAATGAGGTCATGCTTTATAGACGTGGCTATGCCACATAAAATTATATTCATACGTGCCTATATTTGCATATATTATGTGCATCTCAATGCAAATGCAAAGGAAAATACGGTGATGGGCTCCATCTTCTTGCTCTTCGCTCACCTACTATAAATATAATCCTGCTCTCTGTCCGTTTGGTCCCATTTTTTGATATATAGGCAGGGGAAAAAAATAATAATTTTGTCTTGTACGTACAAGTAAAAAATCTGCTCTTCTTCATATTAACTTTCTAGGTATGTGCTTTTAATGTTTTTTTGGTTTGAATGCTAACTTGAATTGCAATTTGTCCGGGGTTTAATTGTATAGAGGATTTTAAAAAACCTACCTTTGTTTTTGCTTGCTGCCAGGGGATTTAATTGAATTTTTAAGTTTTTTTTAATGCTTAAAATAATTGAATTATTCAAAATTCAAGATGAATATTCGAATTTTTTTTTAAATTTACTCAGTTATATATATTAAAATTTATATTTTTTAAATATTTTTCAACTTCAATTAAAATGGAGGATAGGAGTATAAAATATTAATTTATAAACTCGGTGTGTTGCTCTTATATGACATGGCATGTATCGAATCTCTTTAATAGACATGTGGCTCTTTTATTGTTTCGATATCTCCCTTTTAAGCTTTCTGTCTCTATCTCCATGTGCTCTCCATCTCCATCTACTACTTTGCATGTGTGCATAACTCCTGTGCTTTCTTTTCACTTCCCGTGGTGTTGTTCTAACAGATATTATATTATATTATTTATAATTTTTGATTTTTTGTTCTTTCTTTGTTTTGGGTTGTGTTTCGAAAGAAATCTCAATTTCAACTAAACTAGATTGACACGTAAGATTTTCTTTTAAATTATAAAAAATTTTAAAATTTGTTTATTCTGTATGTTTAGTGGTGATACAAGAAATTTAAATTCTTAAAACATACTATATAAAATTATAGATTTGAATTTGTGAAATTGATTATTGATGTTTCATTGTTTTTTCTCTCTGTGATTGCAGTTTTATGGGCTAATTTTCTGTTCATGTGGCTATATAATATTTTAATTAACAGGTAATGTTTTTTGAATATTGTTTAATCAACATTTTTTTAGCAGAAATCCAAAGACTTAGAGCAGATACAGCAAAACAAATAAAACTAAAAAATAAACAAATAAAAGTGTGAGTTTAGGTTATGGGGTCGCCCAAACGCTGTCGTTTAGTATCCCCTTATTGACGGGGAAAATGGACTTTTAGCTGCTACCTTATAAATATTTTTTTTTGTGCAGAAATATTTGACCATCTGTCTGACTGTCTCCCATTTTCTTAAAGTCTGCAAAATTGTGAGGAATATCTCACAATATTGCCCAAATTCCTCTTACATTTTAAACTAAAATAGATGTAAGGTTTTAGTACACTTAATATTATTAAATTTATTGTTATAATTCATTAACTATATTAGTATTTGATCTCGATTAAATCGGAAATGTTTTAATTTTTGAGAGTTAAATTAGTTTTTTAAAAATATATTTCTATTTATATTAATATAAGATGAATTATACCTTGATAATTTAATGTTTAAATAATTAAATTTTATTTTAAAATATTAAATTAGCCTAATTCAATTTAATTTTTAGAAATAAATGTGATTACTATTTTGAAAAATAATTAATATTAAATTATTTTTCAACTTATCTTAGTGTCACGGGCCTCACTTTGCTAGTTGTAAATATATCCTTTAATTTAGACTTGTTTAATATTTATACTCTTCAATTTTATGTACACAAGTGAGCACTTAAACAGTTAAATTTATATTAAGTTGAACAAGTAGACATATATATCCTATAAAATATAATATAAGTTGGAAGCCACGTAAAATATACCATAGGGTGTAAATTACATTGCCACATAGGACGTCAAGTAAGACACAAATGTCAAATATAGAAAAGCCAAGTCAGAGGACGATCAAGAGGATTATTGCAATTTTTCTTCGTCATCCCTCTTTGCCCCCAAGGACTTCCCAAACATATAGAGATGGCAACCGGGTGGGTTTAGAGCTATGCGGGATGGGGCGAGTTTAAAGTTTTGTAGAGTTAGGCGAATTGAAGTAACTATTTTTAAAACTAAGAGAGGGAGGGGGTTACGGATTCAAAGAATCAAATAGAAATTTAAAGAAAATTAAATTTTTTGTAATTAATAAAAATTAAACATATAAATTTTTTATATTAAATATTGACTTTAATTTTATTTTTCCCTAAAAACTTGAACTAGACATGTTCGTAAATTATTAGTTGTTGAAATATTAATTAGAGGTTTCTAATTAAAGATTAAGAAATAATTGTTGAAATGTCAATCCTATATAGATCGTTCCGCTTAAAATTTTTAATTTTTTTAATTAAATTTAATATAAAAGATAAATATTCGTAATTGAGATGTTAATTAGCAAAAAATTATAAAAAAATTATAAATATTTATTTTTTATATTAAATTTAATTAAAAAAATTTTAAGCGGAACGATCTATATAGGACAGGGCGTGACAAAGCTGAGTTGAAATGAAAAAAATCACCGTACAAAATGAAGTGGGTTAAAAAATTTACGAATTAAATGCAATTCGTCACATCCCCGCCCTGCCCATTACCATTCCTACGGACGGACTTGGGCCCTAGCCTCCTTGTCTCTCTCCCGATTGCTTATTCTCTCTCTTAATAACAGCAGCTCAAAGAGAATACCGCATTCTATTTTAAGTAAGCAAACTGTGAACAAAAACTCGTCTAAATAAAATGGGTTACGCCACCCATTTTCTTTTCCCCGAAGTCCTTTCCAAATATAGCACTTTATCGACCGACTATCCACGGAACCTCAACCTCATCTTTGTCTACACCGTAAAAGCTGGTCCCCCTTTTGATTCTTCCCAACTTCCTTGGAATTCGTTCTTTTGTTTGGTGTAGTAGGATGTAGTAGTAGGAGGAGACTTCCAAAGTCAAGTCGGTTTATATTTGATAAGTATTTCCCAAGCCTCAGGGTTGGGGTTTTTTCACCATATATGCTTGTACGGGGGTGCTGTGACTTCGAATTTTAATCTGCCCTTCTTGTGAGATGAGTTATTATAAATTGATTGGGGAATTTGCTTGGGGAAGTTCAAGAAAGTTTGCACTTTTGGATGCCCCTGAGGTCAGTGCTCCAAAAGCTTCTTTTTGGGCATGCTTGTTTCTCTTTCTTACTTATAATTTGATGTATAAGTAGATGAGCATGTTGATTGAGAACTAAATATTCAAGTGGGTAATTGCAGGTGTCTTAAAAGTGTTTGGAAAAGGGATCGGCAGTTTGTAGCGGAATATTAGTGGGAATAAAATGATTTTGATTTTCAGATATTGGATTCTTGGACTGCCAATAGTGGAAGAGCATAGGGAATCTGATACAAGCTTGAGTGATTTGAGTGTTCTCTAGCATTTGGTTAATTTATTGGAAAATTTTCTTTTTTGTTATTTTGGTTTTAAATGGAGAGGGGAGTTGGATTTTGGGCGTCTCCAAGAGGTCATATGGAGGGTGGTGCTTCGTTTGATTCTAATACAAGGTCTTCAAATGTTGATTCATTCAACAATATTATGGAGATTATGAACCTTGATGCTTATGCTGGATGGTGCACTAGCCCTAGTGCAGCAGAGCAGATATTAGCCTCTTATGCATCATTTTCGCCAATGAATCCCATGTCTCAAAGTTATGAACCATTTGAAGGATCGAGTTATGCAGAACAATATACTGGAGCATTTCCTCCTATGAATGCCGATATGATGGTAAGTAATCATGACAGAGGAGAGAAAATGATGTTTGGGCAAAATGATGACCAGTTACATTTTATGGTAGATTCAGTTGATGAGGGGGACGGTTTGGTAGCTAAAAAAAGTAAAAGATCAAGCCAACAGTCTGATGGTGCAGATATTGGCAACTCTATGATCCTAAGATCACCTTCTCAACCACTTGCTGAGAGAATGCTTAGGGCATTGGCAATGTTTAAAGAGTCATCTGGTGCAGGTATTTTGGCTCAAGTTTGGATTCCAATGAAGAATGGTGATCAATATGTCTTGAGCACGTGTGAACAACCATATCTTCTTGATCAGGTGCTTTCTGGCTATCGAGAGGTCTCCAGGAAGTTCACCTTTGATACAGAAACAAAACCAGGAGCTATTCCAGGTCTTCCTGGTCGAGTGTTTAGTTCAAGAATTCCAGAGTGGACATCAAATGTTCTGTACTACAAGGAGGCTGAGTATTTACGTATACAATATGCTGTTAACCATGAAGTTCGTGGATCTATTGCTTTACCTGTCTTTGATGATGATGCCTGCGAAACTCCATGTTGTGCAGTATTGGAACTTGTGACAGTGAAGGAGAAACCAAATTTTGATTTGGAAATCGATCATGTTTGTCAGGCTCTCCAGGTTCATTGCTCTTTCTTACATGATTTCTTTATTTTTGAGTCATGATCCCTTTTATATTGTAGACTTGGAGTAGTTTATGTTTCTTGTTTCAATCCTTGATTTTAGTTGCAAATTGTCATTTGCTGTTGTTCAGAAAAGAAAGATGGTGAAAGACAGTGATCTTTTTTTTGGTGTGCTTTTGTTCTTTGAACTTGTATTACACAAGTTTGTTCAATTGCTATATAATAAAAAGGAATATATGAGCAAAGAAACTAGTAAATTAAGTTTGCAGAACATTTGTTATTGAAACTTCGATTGTGATTGATTACACCAACACAATAACATTTTGTTGCTTTACTATTCTTGATGTGCATGTTTTTTTTTAAAAAAGGAGGGCAGAGGTAGTGGTCATAGTTTACTAATCTAGCTCTTCTATCTTGATACATGATTTAGAACAAATAAAAAGTATTCCAGTTATAAACTGTTCAAGAGATTTTGATCCATTATGTGATATTCTTTCTTGTTGAAGTTTAGTTAACAGTTATTCCTTAAGAATTGGGTTCTATTTGAACTTGTAGAGTCATAACTTACTTATCACTTATAAACAATGTGATGATACCAACCTGACTGTTACCAACTCTTTTGTATGTCACGACAAATATGGGTCACTTTTATTTATCCCCCACAAAAACACACTCACGCTCTCTCTCTCTTACTGCTCTTCCATATTGCCCAGTGTCCACAGACCTCTAATAAAGGAAAAAGATGTGTGAATCCAAACCAGGCGACTTTAAGAGAAACTGTTTGGTTGTTTTATGATAATATACCTTGTTTCAACTATCACATCTTTCCTTTATATTTCTTGTTTATGAAAAGTTTATGCTAACAGTGAGTTAGAGCACGTTGACTCCCAGTATGTAGTAAGTTTGTACATAAGTACACTGGTATTAAAAAGACTAAAGTTACAAAATTAAGATGACTGCTGTAATACAATGTCACAACATGTACTTTTCTCATCACTCTGAATTTTAATCGCATTTGTTGGATCCTCTTGTGCACGCGTTTTCATATATCTTTTGTTGCATCCTTTGATAATAGATGGTTTAATTTGTAACTTCTGCTCATCTGCAGGCTGTGAATTTAAGAAGTATTGTGCCGCCTCGACTTCGTTCTCAGGTATACTCTAAATTTTAATTGTACATGCATGGAATCTACACACGGGTCATGTTCTTTTTCTTGTGGCATGTTCTTCTTGATTCCTTTTCTATTTCAGATCAGCAATCCGACCTCCTAATTTCTTGTTTCTAGTTACAATTTATGTTTCCTTATCTTGCAGAATCTGTCAAATAACCAAAGAGATGCTTTAGCTGAGATAACAGATGTTCTGCGAGCAGTTTGCCATGCACATAAGTTGCCTCTTGCTCTGACATGGATTCCCTGTAGTGTCTTTGAAGGAGAAGGAAATGAATCCATAAGAGTGCGTGCTAGAGGATGTAATGCAAGTTTAAATGATAAATGTGTGTTATGTGTTGAGGATACAGCTTGTTATGTGAATGACGAGGAAATGCAAGGATTTGTACATGCATGTATGGAACATTTTCTCGAGGAAGGTGAAGGTATTGTTGGGAAAGCTCTTCAATCCAACCATCCCTTCTTCTACCCTGATGTGAAGGAGTACCATATAAGTGAGTACCCACTTGTTCATCATGCACGGAAATTTGGTCTAAATGCTGCTGTGGCTATTAGATTACGCAGTACATTCACCGGAAATGATGATTACATATTGGAGTTCTTTCTTCCTGTAAATATGAAGGGAAGTATCGAGCAACAACTTCTCTTGAATAACCTTTCCGGCACCATGCAAAGAATTTGCAGAAGTTTGAGAACAGTGACAGATGCAGAATTGGTTGAACAAGGCGCTAAGTTTGGGTTACAGGATGGATCTGTTCCAAATATATCACCGATTGCATTGTCTATGAGGAACTCTCAGCATTCATTAGACAACAATTCAAATTTTATAAACGGTTCTCCTCTAGGTGTCTGTGATTCAAAGAGTGATGGAATGCATGCTGATGATTTTCGTGAACAGGTATCTCACTCAAATATCAAACAAGCATTATTTTATCTAATTTGCATCCAACTAGATTGATTCGGTTGAGTATTTAATTTCAAACAACTTTCGTTTAAGGTGCTCTAGGTGAGCACATTTAAAGTGCTTCTCATTCATACATTGAGCATACTCTTTCTTTTACACTTGTTCATTTTTTTTTTCTGAGCAACTTATGTTCCATAAGTTAATGATTTATTTCCTAAATGTATCTATGTTGATGTTTTGCTGCGACATGTTTTGTAGACAATGACTGGATCAAGAAGACACATTGAGAAAAAACGAAGTACAGCAGAAAAACATGTCAGCTTAAGTGTTCTTCAACAGTACTTTTCTGGAAGCTTGAAGGATGCTGCAAAAAGCATTGGTGGTAAGCTTGTACATTGAGTGGATGATTCCACTAATTTGCCATTATAATAGATACCTATTTTATCATTTAATCTTATCAAAAGCGAAAAGAGCTAAAAGCTCTAAGGTTTGTTGGGGCTTTAAGTGCAAATAAAATGTGGCCTTTAAGTAGCGGAAATGAGAAGCACCAATACAAATTTACATGTTTATTCCAAGACTAATAACTTAAAGAATGAATAGAAAATATATGGACAATGAAATTTGATCCTACATCATTGCTTAGGTTTTGGCGGATCAGAGCTACAACATTTGTTTTAAGAGTCGGAAGCTATGATTGATTTCCTTCGTTCTTTACATACACTGTACTCTTTCTTCAGCATTCCCTTAATGCGGTATTTTTTATATCAATAATATCTTTGTTGGTAAGTAAAAATAGTTGATGTGAAGTAGCTGTTCTTTGTGATCTTTTTAATAATATGCAGAGGCATTATTTTTTCTGAGGATGAGAAGGGGAATGGAAAGTAAAAAATATATTGGCTTTTCTTTGAAGCAATAGACCCTTTTAGAAGGTACTCTTTTAAATTAATTTTTTTTTTTGTATTTTGCAGTGTGTCCAACTACCTTGAAAAGGATATGTCGACAACATGGAATATCCAGGTGGCCATCCCGAAAGATAAACAAAGTCAATCGGTCTTTGAAAAAGATACAAACAGTACTTGAATCTGTCCAAGGGGTGGAAGGGGGATTGAAGTTTGATCCAACGACTGGAGGTCTGGTTCCAGCTAGCTCTATCATCCAAGATTTCAATGTACAGAAAAACATATTTTTTCCGTTCGAAGACGTCTCTGTCAAAAATCCTACTTCTGTTTTTCAGGATGCTGTGTCTGTCCCCTCAACTTCACGCAATGACAAGGAGAATTCTATGATGAAAATGAAGGAGGACTCTTATGCTGATGGGAACCAACTCAGCCAATCTAATCATATCAATGCTCCCTCTTTTAGGGGAGGGAATAAATCAAGTATTGATGTGTCTGAATTTTGTTATGAATCCAAGTTGGCATCATTAGATGCAGGGTCATCCGGACATGCATGTCTGAATTTGACTGATTCCGAAAATGCATCGTTGGGATCTTTCCTTACAAAAGAAGGATGCAAGAGGTGGGGGTTGAACAACTTGGTCAATTTTGACTGTCAATTCACTTCTCGATGCTCGTATCCCATGGCTGTTGGGGGTGATGTTGACAATAAGATGAAAGGAGATAATGAAATGGATGGTGATGGTGGGGTGATTGAACATACCCAGGCCAGTTCTTCAGCTATGACAGACTCATCCAATGGGTCCGCATCGATGATCAATGGCAGTTCATCAAGCTCTCGCAGTCGTGTAGAGAAACATTCTAAAGTTGAGGTGAACTATGGTGATAGTAGGTCAACAATTACTGTAAAAGCCACTTACAAAGAAGATACCGTCAGATTTAAGTTTGACCTTTCAGCAGGGTGCCTCCAACTCTATGAGGATGTTGCTAAGAGGTTTAAACTACAGATTGGGACATTTCAACTCAAGTATCTTGATGATGAGGAGGAATGGGTGATGTTGGTAAATGATGCAGATTTGCATGAGTGTCTTGAGATATTAGATTTTGGTGCTGGTCGTACCGTCAAATTTCTTGTTCGTGATACACCATGTGCTCTGGGTAGCTCAGGTAGCAGTAACTGCTTTTTGGCTGGTGGTTCTTGATACTGTAGTCTCTTGCAAGTCCAAAAGCTTTAGTCAGCATCTGGTACTTCAAATGATAATGACGCCCACCTTTGAGAGTTGTTATTTACACATGAATCAGTAGTATGTCAGGTAGAGTTTCTTGTTCTGCCTTTGAATGTGCTTATTCCTAGCAAGATATCCATAGAAGAAAAGCAGGAGCATAAAAAGATATAGTAGAAACTGCATAGCATTTGTCGTCTACTTTCTATTATGTTTGCATGACATCTTTTGTAGGTGGTCACAAATGAGTTGAAACGAGCCTTAGAACTCCGAGTGGCAGGTCACGACACTTACCTACTTTGTAAATATGTATGTTTTAGAGTGTTCTTTCAGGGAGTATTCAAAACAATAAGTTGTACAAAGTGTCTTTTCTTCTTAGTGTTGATTTGTCTCTCTTTTGCAGAAGTTTTGCCTAGATACTACTTAATGGCGAGTATGATCCTTAGAAATATACATGGACTATCATAGTGAAATGTGTTTTTATCTTCAAATCTCAGTGTAATTTTAGTACCTGTGTGATGCGCATAATATTATTTTATTTACTTGACCAAATTAAATTATTATTCCTACAATTGAGACATTGTTTCTATTTAGGTCATCATGACCTACAAATAAGTTACAAGAACAATTTCTTTTGGACGTTGATTAAGACAACCGATGGTATTGATCTATTTATGTTGAACAAAAATGTCAAATAATAGATAATTTATTATACGAAGAAAACATAATTTTTTGAAAAGGTACACAGGTTAGGAAAACTCGAAGTCGTTTCTCTTGGGTGTAGGTAAAAATTCATGCTCCTAATGTTTATCGCCTTTCATCATAAATGCCACTCCCTCTGTTCCTTTTTATGTGATATCATTTGACTTGCCACAACATTAAAGAGAAAAATAATTTTAAAATCTGTGGTTTAAAACCATCCGCATTTCTCTAGTGCATTTTAAGGGAGTATCTTCAATCTTTACAGCATAGGTCACCAGCCTTTTTGGACGGATCAAGAAAAAGAATGAGATTACATTTTCATCAACTCATCCTTTCCATGTTTCCTTATCTACCCAAAGCGTGAACCATGTAAAGAAATCCAAAAAATTGCACTAGACACAAACAACTGGATCTTACCTAAATATCCTGGCATCTTTATTGTTATAGAGTTGCTACTGTTGCAGGTCATACACTGCTGCTATAGCAGAAAAATTTAAACCGTAAAAAGAAGGAAGACTGAAAACCGCTGTATTTGCTGAGACGCTATACTTTACAGAGTAAATATCTAACTTTCGTTTGTGATGTTTCCATCGTCACAAACGGAAAAAAGGTTGCAAATAGTACACAAAACAGAAACTTCCGCTTACACGGACCTCCAAAATCAAACCTGCCAAAAAAGATTAACAAGTGGCACTATTTCCATAATACCCTCCCCGACTAATATCATGGAGTGTTCTATCACTTCCATTCATACATACAGCTAAGCAGCTACTGGGTTAGTAACACAAATTACTTGTATCCGAATCAGTAAACGCTGATGCCTTCAATCTGTTTGCTTCAACTCCTGAACCCTGCGCCTTGAGATCCAATGTGGTGTCATTATAAATGTCACACCATTTCATCACTAGCATTTTGATATCCTCTCTATCCATGTGTTCTTCCTTTCCAGTGTATTTCCACGGCTTAGCCCCTGGAAAACAGTAGTGGACCGCTTTCGCCTTGTTGACCTCGACTTTCTCCGGGTGGCGCCATAGCATGGCCAGCAACAAATTGTATACGTAAGGGATTGGCTTGTACTTGTCTTTAAAGTACATGTTCAGAAAGTCCTACAAAAAGGGAACGATTGGGACTATATACAGCTGCTGAAGTACATGTACGTGAAAATGTGATAGAAACAAAACCCAGATCCAAATGAGGTGGTAAAAAAAAGTTGCAGTATATACAGACCTTAGTGGACACCTAAAAAATTTTACTTGTATAAACATATACACGGCCTGCACAGTAGTTCAGTAGTTCTTTAGTAAGTAGTGTTTAACTATAAGGGTAGGCTTGATAGGAAGAAAAATGTTTTCTTAAACTATTTTCAAATAGGATTCTTTGGTACCCAAGTAAAAAATACTATTCAAAAAGTGTAGGTAAAAGCAGGGATCAGGTGGTGGGAATATAATGGAGCCTGTTCTGGAACTTGTTTTGCTACGAGGGAAATCCCAAACACACACTTCGTGTAATTGCATCTCTAGGGAACAAAAAAGGTGAGGGAATTACAAAGTGGGGAAACAAACTTTGAACAACGAAGTAACAACAACAACAACAATATTACCCCAATGCCTCAAAGGCTCCCGCCCATCGCGAGGTAAGGGAGGGTCGGATGTACGCAGCCTGACCCCTATGTTAAAAACATAGCGCGACTGTTTCCGGATGGAACAACGAAGTAAAAAAAGTGAAAATTTAAGTAGCCGATGAATTGAGCTTATAAAAGCTTAACTGCTTTATATATACCACAGTAGTTACCTATTAAGTCTATCTTAATATTCTTTAACTTTTTGAAGCATCAATTTATTAAAGTTGAAACTCTTTATCACGTGTTTTATTTAAGTTACATATATACACATACTATCAGTATGTATAGTATATTATAACCAGATATAAGTTGTTTACTCTGTTCTTCTAGTCATCCAAATATTATACGCAGCTAATTCCTGTAGAGATATAAGTTGATATACACACAAATATGTATTGTAGTAGTACCTGTTCAGCAAATTGAGTGGGTGGGGTAACTTTGAGTGTATTCAAGAGATGAACATAGATGGAAAGATTGGGCTGAAAGACGAACATGCCTGCATTGAAGTAGATAGATGGCCTTGGCCCCAACACTTCAGGCCATGGCAGAACCTCTGGACAAGGCTCCCCATACATATCGCATATACAATCCGCCACTGCATAGAGATACTTGTCAGGCAGCTCGAATAGATGGTCTATGTTCTCGAAAACTTGCATGTCTCCGTCCAAGTATACCATCTTACTGTACTCCACAAACTGCAATAATTAAATACCAAAATGATCAATAATATCCATATATAAAACAACCATGAAGCTAAGATTGCAATTATTTTAATTTACCTGCCAAATGCGAAGCTTTGAGTAGTTGAGAACGTAATAAGATCGTGCATATTTGTCGGATGATTGCAATGAAGGAGCAAGTGGCTCTATCTCCCTCACTATGCAACCATACCTCCTTAATAGCATCCGATGTTCCTCTGGGACATCAGGCAAAATTGCCACCACCAAAGGATACATAGAGCTTGCTTTTATCAACCCCTTTGCTAAACCAACCACCCCTTTCACATAATCACCATTACCCGCTAAGAAAGTCACATAACCATATGATGGTTTTCCTAATTCTATGCCCTCTTGAGCCTTTTTTGTTCCACTTCCAACTTCTGGAGCCATTCTATCCTTTTCTTTTGTAACAAAGTTATAACTATTGATCTCACTTTGATTATGGCAACATATATATACACACACATTGCATGTAATGGTTGCATGGACAGTGAGATACTGTCATACGCAAATGTTTCACCGGCCAAAACTTGTAATGGATAGCGTTGGGAGTTAACAAATAATAATTGTGATTGAAGACATCCATGTGTCGTCGTGCGGCGCCATTTGGTGGCATGCAACGCCACGTGGATTTCTCGTACTGTACATTGACACACGGCTGAAATATAAATGTTATTACCTCAAATTTTGCTTCCAAAATAATAACTATAGTAAAGTTTTGTAGTTATTCGTTATTCTACTTATTTCCGATCCAATAATCTGTATATTGTACTGTATGTATACTTTTAGTTGTCCTAAGTGGTTAATTTTAGATCAGATGCTACAGCTGATATAGAGCTCGCTGAAGATAGAGAAAACAGTCTAGAAACAACATAACTTATAATAAATGCATCTCTAAGCAATTATATTACATCGACCAAAATATAGTACTGAAAAAATAGGTAGTTTGTCGATGAGAGAGAGAGAATGAGCTCTTGATACAGATAAGATATATCTTACGAAGTATTCATCAGCTGCATGTCATAACATAATTGCACTTGCAAAGTAATTAAGTGTAAAATTCACCTCCTTAATTATGAGACCCTAACAGGGGAAAAAATGGAGGGCTGGATATGCAAAGGGAAGAAATAAAAAACAGAGCCCTCCTAGCCAAACTAGCTTGGAGGAGGGTTCTATCAACTGTTATCTCATCAAGAAGTAGTACCTAGACAAGCAGGGTTCCATCTTATGTCAACATCATCTTAAAGTAATTTGTAACAGTAAAAATGTAATGCTTTTCACTCCGCGAAAGTATTTATAGATATACCTTGAATGGTTTCAGAAGACCCATACATATCTGCACTCTTCTTCTTTGCCCATCAGATGATTTGTGCATTCTCCAGGACAGATTGATACCAAGAACCTTCATGAACATAAGATTAAGAATATCAACATATGCTTATTTAGTTGTTTGCATATTAGATGAGTTCACCACAATCAGCTTTTATCTAAGATAAATCACTGTAAAAGGTAAGTAACATCCAAAAAACTTGAAGTTTAAACTTCCTTCCCCAGTTTTCTGTGCATGCGTGTGTTCCTTTATTTATTCCCATTAGCAATTTTTATCATGGTACAAAAGTTAGAGCACTCCTGCTTGTCATGAGAGACAGAATTCTGATCATCGAAAGTTATATTAACAACAACAACATACCCAGTGGAATCCCACAAGTGGGGTCTGGGGAAGGTAGAATGTACGCAGACCTTACCACTATCTCATAGAGGTAGAGAGGCACTGGTCTATACCTTTATCAGTTTACCTCAAACGGTAGCAGAAAAAATTCAATCGTTCATAGGTTTAGTGCTGTTATGCTTCGAGGATATTGGAAAAGAATCATGAAGAGGGATTGGCTGCACAAATTAATATATGCCAATAGAGGTTCTTCAGAACTGTGAAATAAGATGAGTGCAAAGTACACCAAATACCAAGAGGGCCCTTTCTTTTTTCAATTTGACTAAGAATTTCAGAGTTAAATCTCCCTTAAACATGAACTGAAACAAGTTATAAAATTGATAGTTGACATTTTTTTTTTCAAAAAATTGTGCTTTCTTTAGTTCTATGTTTTTTTCCCATCAATCTCGGATGGAGCCAAAGATTCACTATTTTTTGGCTTTGGGGTATGATGGAATAAAGCAAAATGGCTCTT
>JAABOM020000001.1:32416460-32430572 GCA_011800125.2 Solanum clarkiae | reverse complement strand
AGTAGCAGTTAGTCAATGCAACTTTCGACGCTTATCATGGGTCATCCGGAAACAGTCGCGCTATGTTTTTAAACATAAGGGTTAAGCTGCGTACATCCGATCCCCCCTTACCCCGTAATGGGCGGGAGCCTTTGAGGTATTGGGGTAATGTTGTTGTTGTGTTTAGTTCAATGTTTGGTGTTTTTGCACAGGCAGATGACACTTCGAAGAAGAAAAGAGAGATGGCTGTGGTGAATGGTGATTGTTGACTGCACAAGCAGAGATGTACAAAGAAACAAGGTGAGTGTTTATTATAGACTCTGGTATAATGAGAATCTGTGAAATGTAGCTCAAGACTTGAGAGCTGTGCATGTATATTTAGGTCAATATTTAAAATAGACTTGCAGCTTCATGCTAACTCCTGATTTCTGTGGGAGTACAAAACCTAGTTAATATAGGAGTCCTAACAGGACCACTGGATCATAAGAATTGCATTATTGTTTTAGTAAATTGTTCAAATGCCAAACAGTAATATATGGGTGGCACAGTGGGGCTCAGCTTATCATATTGCTCAAGCGAGAACATATTTGGAAGAGGAAAAATGAAGCTAAATGAAGTGTGATTTCAGGTGGAGGTTTGGCTGTCTGGCAAAAGAGTAACTTTTGTACTTCTCTTTAGGAAGAGGCATCAACTACACCAACATTTTGTGCCATGATGCTCTCTGTCTGGTTCAAATTTTCAAAAAATTATACATAATTTAATTGTACTGTTTTCATGGATTATGGATGAGTCGGGTATTTAAGTATTTCTACCAGCTTCTTTAAATAGGCTTCTACAGATCCAAATAAGAGTTAGTTATGCAGTCAAAAAGCTCCACGACTCCAGTAAATTGTTTATTACAGACACAAAACTCTGCATTTCATAGACAGAAGTCCAAATGTCCAAGAAAAGAAAAAATGACACATGTGCTTTTATAATTTGCAAGGAGATGTCAATGAATCGCATTTATGGATGGGCTTTGCTATGGAGCAAGGAATATAGGATACATTAGCTTTGAGTTGCCCTATTCTGAAAGGCAGCAGTTATAACAATAAGAAATCCAGCACAACAAAGCCCCATGGAACTTCTATGAATTCCACACGGCTAACAGTTGTTCATTTTTATCCGTACCTTAATTAGTTCATCTCGTCTTTTTGGATCAGTTCCTGAAACCTCAAAAATCATTTCTCAGCAGAAAAATCCATTTTGATAGGCACCTCAAATCCAGCAAATGCAACTTCTCTCCTCCACTGTGAACCAGAAAGCACAGCACAACTTATTTATCTACTTCGGTAATCAATTTCTAAATTCACAAGTTCATTTAAAAGATGTGGCACGTTCGTCTTTTAAGGAGACAGGTTTAATCAAGCGCAAACAAGATGTTAGCGCTGCTATAGCATATTAGTTTTAGAACTGAAATCTCCCTGCAAAGTACCATATTATATGTAGAAACTACCAACAAATAAATAAGAGGAACCATATTACAGAGATTGAATTTCGAAGTTATTCCAATAGAACTCCAACTTATGGCACGTTCGTCTTTTAAGGAGACAGGTTTAATCAAGCGCAAACAAGATGTTAGAGCTGCTATAGCATATTAGTTTTATAACTGAAATCTCCCTGCAAAGTACCATATTATATGTAGAAACTACCAACAAACAAATGAGAGAAACCATATTACAGAGATTGAATTTCGAAGTTATTCCAATAGAAAACTCCAACTTAGCGAGTGTGTGTCTTAAATCTGCTGGAATTTATTGAATTGTACATAAGACGACAACAGCCAAGTTCCGACACATGCATTTATCAAACTAAAGAAGCTAACAACCCTCAAAAATATAATAAACCATAAAAAGTTAACCAAAGAACAACGCAAGAGAAGAGACACCTCTCCACCAAGATAATTGAGGTCTCCCGAAGCTGTTAAAGCAGTGTCATGAAATTCCAAGCACTCTTGACCTCTCTGGTTCTACCATATGCTTCCCTCCCAATATCTTCAAAATTTGTAGTCTTCCCTCTCAAAAGGACATGTCTCTCAGATCTCAATCAAACATTTCATTAAGGGTGGTAGGCGAAAAATGTGTTTGGTTAGCAATGTTTTCCATATTTTCTAGCACAATGAGCAAGATGACATTCTCTCCCTTATGGCAGTCATTTTCCCGTGCAAATATGACAATTCTTACTCCATATGCTCACTATAATAACAATTTGCTGTACAAATATGACAATTCTTACTCCATATGCTCACTACAGTAGACATCTAAAAATTGCCGCCAAACTTTAATACTACGAAAAGCATCCTATATGTCGAACAAACAAACAAAAAAAGATACTTCCATCAATACCAAAGCCCAAAGGCACCCTAATATTTCGGAATTGGAGATAGCAGCAAAGAAAAACAAATTTAAAGCAACCCCTTATTGGATTCTTGATTATAGTATAGAGAGTAATTCAAGTTTCTATAGTTCCGAGAGAACTAGAAGAGAACCTGCGCCATTAGATCCGACAAGAAGACAACGGTCACCGGGATAAAGGGTAAGGGAGAAGTCATCGATCAAAGGGGTAGATCCGGGAGGCGGATGGCCATCGATGCCAGGGTAGGTGAACCTGAGGTTGTTGATCTCCACTGATGGCTTTTTGTGTTCCTTCACCGCCATAACCTTTTCAAGTGTTCGATGAAATGCGGTAGAGAAGTATACTAAATTCACAGGCTTTTCTGAAGCAGCCTTTTGACCTTATTTTTAGGTGGATTATAGCGTTTGGTCATGAGTTTAACGAATCTCTTAATTTTGAATCAAATTTGCCGGTAAATTTTATTTGTACAACACTACAATAACTTGCTCCAATGCCTCAAACGCTTCCGTTCATTTGTACAACTTAAGATAATTATATAATTTATATATAGCAGCTTTTAAATTCTAAATTAACAGTAAATTTAGTTTGTAGCTTAAGATAATTATATAATTTATATAGTAGCTTTTAAATCTTAGATTCACCTCTTAGTTATACTAATATGCCAAAATAATTTGAATTTTTTTTCTTCAATTTCATCTATGTGAACAAAGATAATAATGAAATCAAGTACAACTAATTTGCTTCCTTTAAAAGTAGAAATGATCTATTGTAATTACTTACAATTGAACAAAAAATTTTAAAAACTTACGACACAAAATCTTTGATATACACTTATTTCCTCCCCTAGTTCTCCAAAATAAGAGAAACATTCCATTGAAAATAAATTCCCCTCGTCTTATTCTTTATTTTAATTCTTTTCTTGTTTTGATCATATTTAACTTTTCATAAAGTGGGGATAGCTCAGTTGGGAACATCAATTCTTTCTTGTTTTGATCATATTTATTTTGCCTTGTAAATTTTCATGAAGTAGGGCTAGCTCAGTCGGGAGGGCATCAAGACTAGTCAATTTTGCATATGTTGATATTCAGTTTTGACATTTCATAATATAAATTAATTATCGAGTTTTTTTAAATCTTTTAACAAATTAAATAATTATTTTTGAAAAATTCAAAAGAAATATCTTAAATTATTTTTGAGATGGATGTGCAGACATACCAGGAGTGATAAGATTATAAATAAGACCATTCAGAACAGAGTTAGAGGTGGCTCTTATGGATAACAAGATGATTGAAACGAGACTGTGATGGTTTGGATATGCGCATAGAAGAAGTACCGATGCTCCTGTTAAGGAGTGCGAGAGGTTGGCTTTAGGGGTTACGCAGAGAAGTAGGTAGATCGAAGAAGTATTAGGAAAGGTGATAAGACAGGATATGACGAAACTTGAACTCACCAAGATATGATCTTAAATAGAAAGGAGTGGAGGTTGCGAATTAGAGTTGCACACTAATATGATAGTAGGGATAATCAGATCGGTTGATGTCTGTCCTTAGAGTATAGTAAGATTAATTGTGTCTTTATACTCTATGTTAATTATATCATATTTACATACTATCTTTTAAATTTTTTTTTTTAAAAAAATTTTTAAATGACAACCCTCCTTTTTTTTAAAAAAAAATAATAAAATGTGTTTTTTGTTAAAATAGTTGAGTTAGAATCATTTTTTTCTAAAACGCCCTTTCCCACCATTAACCTAATCTATTTTCTCCTCATTTTCGCTCGTCTCATCTCTCTCAGCCCAACTAGGGTTCAAATCATTTTAGTACTCAATCTCACTTAAAGATCAACTTTAAAATCAGAGAACAGGAGCAATTCTTTCCTGCTTTTTGTTGTGTATATGTTCTTTCTTGCCTTCTGAGGATTTTTATAACCAAATCCAACTATCTTGGAGTTAAAGGAGTAGTACTTGTTGTTGTCATTGTTGGGTTTTCTTTTCTTTTGTGTTATTCGTATTGAAGGTCTGATTGTTTTCCGGAAAAAGTGACTGTAATCTTCTCTTGCTAGAGATCAAGAACCGGTTTTTTTCCTTTTTTAGGGAAATGCCCCGCTTGTGATTTCACTGGGTTTTTTTTATCGCTACTTCTTTTGGGAAATCGGGATCCAGTGCAATACTTTGTATGTTCTTCAGAAAATATAACTGAGACCTTCAATTACTAAGATTGTAAATTGAATTAATTCAGATCAAGAAAGAGAAGGATTCAATATAAATGGCAGCTATTTACAGCCTTTACATCATCAATAAATCAGGAGGACTTATTTTCTGCAAGGTGAATTAAAATTCCAACACTTTTCAGCTTAGGTCGTTTTATTTTGTTCTTATTTGTGGTTTTAATGGGTTTGTAAAATTCCTCAGGATTATGGTTCTGCTGGAAAAATGGACACAAATGATAGTTTGAGAGTGGCTAGTCTCTGGCATTCTATGCACGCTATCTCTCAACAGTTGTCCCCAGTTAGTGGTTGTGCTGGCATCGAACTCCTTCAAGCTGATACATTTGATCTCCATTGCTTCCAATCTCTTACCGGTAATTCTTACATCTCCACCATTCCGTCTTTATCTGATTTATTTTTGAGAAACATCTTTTGCTTTTTGAGATTTTTTATCAGCTTTAGTTTTTGACATCTTTTCATCATATATCTTGTGTTATGGATTGTATGGTTTATCTTTTTGTGAAGGAAATGTGTACACATAAATGTTCACCTGTAAGCTTGAAAGGAACTAAAGCTAACTCAGTAGCAACAAGGTTACAAACATAAATCTTAATTTTTGGCCCAAAAGTTACAAGAATATAATCCTTAAGCTGGAAAGGGCGAAGGGGGAGAATGTAACCTAAATGTCATTTTAGGCTCAGTCTAATAAGCTCATTATGAGTAATGATTTCCTGCTAAAGTTCTTGATATGTGGCTTCTATGTCAGGAAATATGGTGCAGTGTCTTTAAGTTGCTCATGCATCTCTTCTCCATTGCTTCTACTTTTATATCTATATATGTGTGTGTGTATTTTCCCTTCATTTAAATCATCGAACAAAGATATTTTCAATTTCTCTATTCAGAAAAAGTAGAAATATGGTTTAAGAGACTAGAGGATGAAAAGCAATTAGAATCTAAACCTCTCTGTCAGCCCGAGTATGGAGGGCTTAGATCATCCCGAGTATGGAGGGCTTAGATCATCTCGGCACTCATGTGATGCGTGCCAACAGTCTTTGTGCAATCAATCAGCATCTCATAACAGCTGCTTGAAATTTTATGCATCAGTGTGGCAACTTCAAGACATTTGAGATTAAATGATAGATGAAGCTAAACTGGGCAAAACCATCAAAAGGACTTATTAAAGCAAATAAAGATACACAGGCTCTTGAAACGTTAACGATGTAAAGAAAAGCCAAAAAATTGCACTAGACATACAAACAACTGGAAGCTTGTATGTTCCTCAGCATAGCTAATATCTAAACTTGTGCAGATGATATTCTTCTTAGATTTTTCTGTTGATATCATAGCTCACCGAAATAAGTTCCTCCCTTGGATAATAATACTATGTTCAAACAAAGTAAAATATTTGAAAACGGGAAATAAATTTGGTAAAGATGCAAGCTGTTTGCGCATTCTTTAGTTTGTGCGCTTCAGCCATACCTGTGGCTCCGAGTTGAGAGTTCCATGGAACATTTAACTTGATGATATTCGCTTCGTTATATATTATGTTTTATTTCCATCATTTATTTTGCTATTTTTTTGTATTTGTAAAATTATCAATTGCTTTTAAATTGAGCAGGACCAAAACTGTATTTGGAGTGCAAATTCAGTGTTGAGAAGGATGAAACAAACTTTGATGTGAGACTTGCCACTCAACCTATCCCAAGAGGAAAAACTTTTTCTGGGGTCCATCATCTAGAGTAGTGGCAATATTGACGATGATGTCACACATTGTATTGGGGTAGCATGGACTAAATGAAAGCTTGCTTTTGGAGTATTGTGTGACAAGAAGATACCACCTAAACTCAAAGGTAAGTTTTATAGAGTGGTGGTTAGACCATCGTTGTTGTATGGAGTGGAGTGTTGGCCAATTAAAAAGGTACATGTTCAGAAGATGCATGTCGCAAAGATGAGGATTCTGAGGTGGATGTGTGACAAGGTTAGGAATGAGACCATTCAGGAGAAGCTAGAGGTGGCCCCGGTGGCCGAAAAAATGAGAGAAGCAAGATAACGATGGTTTGGACATGTGCAGAGAAGGAGTATGGATGCTCCTGTTAGGAGGTGCAAGAGGTTGATTTTGGGAGATACTCAGAAGGGTAGAGGTAGACTGAAGAAGTACTGGGGGGAGGTGATTAGACAAGATATGACGGAACTTGATTTCAGTAAGGACATGATTTTAGATAGAAAGAATTGGAGGTCGCGAATTAGAGTAGCAGGCTAATGATAGGGTTAGGTATTTTTTTTACCAGGTGTTCGCATTATTTGGCGTATTATATGTTAGTTTTATCTTATTTACATATTGCCATTCCTTTTGTCATATCTAGTTCTTTTTGCTTACGGGTTTTGAGATGAGGATTCACAGAAAACGACCTCTCTACTTCTATGGTAGTGGTAAGGTCTGCGTACATTATACCCTCCCCAGACCTCACTTGTGGGATTTTACTGGGTATGTTATTGTTGTTGTTGTTGCTTTCCACTTGGTTGTGTTGAGGGTCTTCCAGAAATAGCTTCTTTATCTCTATCAGATAGTGGCAAGGTCTATACACATTTTATCCTCCCCGGATTCCACTTGTGAAATTTCTGGACTCCAGTTGTGAAATTTCACTGCATATTAATGCCGTTATTGTTGTTGTCAATGTCAATTAAGGTGATACTCCAACCAATTGAGCAATTGGATTGATTTAATTGCAGGAACAAAATTTTTTGTAGTCTGAACCTGGAACTCTGCATATGGAACTCCTCTTGAAGTACATCTACGAATTATACACTGATTACGTCTTGAAGAACCCTTTCTATGAAATGGAAATGCCGATTCGGTGTGAACTCTCTGACATAAATTTATCGCAGGCAGTTCAGAAAGATCGTGTTGCCTTATTGGGGAGATAGCTTCTCATCACAGGTAGTTCAGAAAGATCGTGTTGCCTTATTGGGATGAGCTTCTCGAGTTCATATGCCACAAGTTGTTGGTTGATCTATTATTTGGTAAGTTTTGTTGACACATTCAGTTATGACATCTGGAGTGTCATTTGTCTTTGTTGGTTCAGGATAATGGCAAGATAAATTTTGAGAACCACCCAAAAAGCATCTTGTGTCCACGACTACCAACTTTTCATGGCTTAATTTTAATGTTATGAGTTTGCAAACTCTGCTCGTCACATAATAGCTGCTGGCCATCTATATCTACGTGTTAGTATTATATATATCACAAAAAACTGCAGTTGGAGATTGAAAAACAAAAAAACCTTTTTTCCAACGTCACAAACGAAAAAAAGTGGCAAATAGTACACAAAACAGAAACTTCCGCTTATATAGACCCCCTCCAAAATCAAACCTGCCAAAAAAGATTAACAGGTGGCAGTATTTTCATAGCATCCTCCACAGTTAATATCACAGTGTGTTCCATCACACTGGCAGTCATACATATAAGCTAAGCAGCTGTTGTGTTAACAACACAATTGCTTATATTCGAGTCAGAAAATAAGCTGTTGCCTTCAATCTGTTTGCTTCAACTCCTGAACCCTGCGCCTTGTGATCCAATGTGGTGTCATTATAAATGTCGCACCATTTCTTCACTAGCATTTTGATATCCTCTCTATCCATGTGTTCTTCCTTCCCCGTGTATTTCCAGGGCTTAGCCCCTGGAGAACAGTAGTGGACTGCTTTCGCCTTGTTGACCTCGACTTTCTCTGGGTGGCGCCATAGCATGGCCAACAACAAATTGTATACATAAGGAATTGGCCTGTACTTGTCTTTAAAGTACATGTTCAGAAAGTCCTACAAAAAAGGAAACGATTTGGAACTATATATAGCTGTTGAAGTGCATGTAGGTGAGACTGTCATAGAAACAAAACCCAGGTCTCTAAAAAAAGTTGCAGTACATTCAACATGGGCTACCAAAACTATAATCCCAAATCAACCACTAGATCAAAGTAATTCGACAAAATGTCTAAAGTTCATCGATGTGAAATATATACAAACCTGAGTAGCCACCTCAAAAGATTTCACTTATATATACATATACACGGCCTGCACAGTAGTACTCAAGTAAGTAATGTTTAACTATAAGGGTCTGTTTGATAGAGAAAAGATGTTTTCTTAAACTATTTTAAAATAGGATTGTTTGGTACCCATGTAAAAAAATACTATTCAAAAAGTGTAGGTGAAAGCAGGGATCGGGTGGTGGGAATATAATGGAGCTTATTTCGGAACTCGTTTTGCCTGCGAGGGAAATCATTCTTCCTCTGTGAAGAACACAACCTTAGTGTAATTGCATGTAAAAGAGTGAGAGAATTACAAAGTGAAAAATCCAACTTTGAACAACGGTGTGAAAAGATAGAAAGTTTAAATAGCAATCAACTGCTTTATATATACCAATGATTATCTTTTTTAGTCCCGAGTCTTACCTTAATAGTCTTTTAACTTTTTGAAGCATCAATTTATTAAAGTTCAAACTCTTTATAGTATATATAAGTTGTTTACCCTGTTCTTCAAGTCATCCAAATATTATACGCAGCGAAATATAAGTTGACATACACAAAAATATATACTGTAGTGGTACCTGTTCAGCAAATTGAGTGGGTGGGGCAACTTTGAGTGTATTCAAGAGACGAACATAGATGGAGAGATTGGGCTGAAAGACAAACATGCCTGCATTGAAGTAGATAGATGGCCTTGGCCCCAACACTTTAGGCCACGGCAGAACCTCTGGACAAGGCTCCCCATACATATCACATACACAATCCGCCACCGCATAGAAATACTTGTCAGGCAACTCGAATAGATGGTCTATGTTCTCGAAAACTTGCACGTCTCCGTCCAAGTATACCATCTTTCTGAACTCCACAAACTGCAATATTAAATGATCAATAAAACAACCATGAAGCTAGGATTGCAATTAGTCTAATTTACCTGCCAAATGCGAAGCTTTGAGTAGTTGAGAACGTAATAAGATCGTGCATATTTGTCAGATGATTGCAATGAAGGAGCAAGTGGCTCTATCTCCCTCACTATGCAACCGTACCTCCTTAATAACATCCGGTGTTCCTCTGGGACATCAGGCAAAATTGCCACCACCAAAGGATACATACAGTTTGCGTTTATCAACCCCTTTGCTAAACCAACCACCCCTTTCACATAATCACCATTACCTGCTAAGAAAGTCACATAACCATATGATGGCTTTCCTGATTCTATGCCCTCTTGAGCCTTTTTTGTGCCACTCCCAACTTCTGGAGCCATTCTGTCGTTTTCTTTTTGTTACAAAGTTATAACTATTGATCCCACTTTGATTATGTATATATATTGCATGTAATGGTTGCATGGACACAGAGATACTTGTAACGGATAGCGTTGAGAGTTAAACAAATAATAATTGTGATTGTAGACATCCATGTGTCGTCGCACGGCGCCAGTTGGTGGCATGCAATGCCACGTTGATTTCTCGTAGCGTACATGGACACGCAGCTGAAATATAGTAAGGTTGTGTAGTTATTCGTTGTTCTACTTACTTCCAAACCTCTGTATTGTATGTATCCTTTTAGTTGTCCTAGGTGGTTAATTTTTCGACTAGTCGGCGCAGCGATGAAGATAGAGAAAACAGTTTAGTAACTTATAATAAACACATCCCTAAGCAATTATATTATGTTGACCAAAATATGGTACTCAAGAAATAGGTAGCTTGTCGATGAGAAAGAGAGAATGAGCTCATGATACAGATAAAGATATATCTTTATGCAAAGTAATTGTGTGTAAAATTCACCTCCTTAGTGTAAAATTGCACTTGCAAAGTAGTTTGTTGGAAGGAAGCTTGAAACAGACAGAACAAGAAACTTTTTTTGTTAGGCCAAAAAGGTCGACCGTATCTACTAAACCTATAATCCTATATTTTGTAATACCTCTCTTTCCCCGTGGAACACTAACAATAGCAGCACGTTGCCACGACTTGTTATGATGCATATTAATCTCCTTTTATGACAAAAAGAAGTGGGAAAAAGTTGAACAAAAAGAAATCAACATTGCGTTTGAAATACTCCTTTTGAAAGGATATAACTTATAAGGGAACTGAGTTTGGCTCGTTGGCTACCTGAATTTCTACCTTGTTGGTGAGGGTTCGATTCGATTCTCTACCTTTGTAATTCCTTTCTCATTTTCCCTATATTTGATCCCTTATATTTTCAAGTTTTCATTGGATCGATCATGATGGTACATCATGTTTCGTTTTGACATCAATGATTTAGATTTGATCATTTAATAAATTAAACAAGGTTTTAATCATGAAAAAAAAAATAAAAAAAATTCATATATATTTTCATGTTAATATATTTCGTCAGATTTCTTTACTTTTATCCTCATTTTTTTCTTACTCTTCACTTTGAAAATTTCATAATGAATATCTGTAAAAACTATTAATAATTTATTTTCATATCATATTCTATATGCATCTTGATAAATTAAATATTGAAAAGTCGTGACAAGAATTATAACATAGTTTTGTATTTGAAACTCGACCAGCATTACCTACTCTATTCTTATAGTGAGTCGCACCTTGAAACACGTTGAGATAAATATGTCAAAAATACTCACTTTGTTATAAACTTACAGGACCAAAACTGTTAGTATTGATACATAAGGGATTATTTTGATCTATTAACAAAAATAATAGACCATTTTTGTCATTTTCTCAATTTTTCTTTTTCCATATTATACAAAACCTATTAAATTAAGATATACTAAGAAAAATGATAAACGAAGGGAAAAAGACAGAGGAGAGCTCAATTGATTCCAACTCCATTTCAGAGTAAAGAAAGCAAAGTTATGTTGCAATGCATTTTTCTTCTCTCCGATTCTGGGTATCCTTATCTTCTTTCTATGATCTCAATTTTTTCAAAAAAAAAAAAAATCGTCTCATTTCTTCGGTGTTCTGAACTGAAAATTGTTTAAAGAAGGGAAAAAAACATATAGATAAAGCTTGGTCCAATAATAAATAGAGATTGAAGTCAAATTCTTAATCAGGGCTTGATTCTTTTTTTTTTTTTGCAGTTTAATTTGTATTTATTGGGAAATTGAATCACTGGGTATTTGATTTCAAGTTCGTTACTAAAGATCTGTGTAATTCAATGTCACTGTAGGGAGGTAATGCTGGAAAAACAGCTTACTGGCCACTGGGTTGATAGGGCAATATGTTCGTGGTTTTGGGATCAGTCAATTGCTCAAGGTGATTCCTTCAAGGTAGGGACATAAGAGTAATTTGTTCGAATGTTATTGTTGAAATTGCTATAAAGTTGGGAAAATTAAGATTCGTGATCTTGAATTTTACATAGCATAGTCTTTTTTTGCTTGTTCAAGTTTGAAGTTTTTGCTGTGTCTTCTTAAAAAGTTTTGGTTTGTTGCAGCATTTACCGGTGATTGCTTCACCAACCCATTACCTTTTCCAAGTTAATCGTGAAGGGGTTACCTTCTTGGCTTGCACTCAAGTGGAAATGCCGCCTTTAATGGCAATTGAGGTGATGCACTTGTTGATTTCAGCTGTTGTTTGATTGTTTATTTATGTTGTTGCTGCTAGATTGATTTCTTCTTTAATAAGTTTATAAGTCAAGATGGGTTTAATGGAGTCATGTTAAGAGAGGTTTGTGCATGATGGTTGGACATCAAATGGTGATACCTCTTGTAATTCTTATCAATTTGAGACTTGAACATCCTAAGCATACTATGACACTTAAATTTTTCAATCTGAATCTGAAAATTTTCTCTTTGATTAGTACGTATGGAGGATATTGAAGGAGTTGAGCTAAAAAAATGGCATTTTGGGCCCAAGTGCTTTGTTTCAGTGAGAAGGGTGCAACTCGGATGTGTGGATAGAGCGCACCTCATGAGTTTGAACCTTGCCACTGATCAGGAGCATGGTATGTAAGTGGAGTAGAGTGGTGTGGCAGACAGTTTTGACCTGTGAGCTAACTGGTGTTGGACCAGCTAACTCACAAGGGATTTTTCCGTTATCAGAAAAGAAGGGCCGTTTAGGTGTGTGACTATCAAGCTACTTTACACTAGTATATTATAGTAATTGGTTATCGAAAGGCAAAAAAATTATTAGCCACTTCATTCACAAATTAATAAATATATGTTAGACGTGTTCACACAGTAGAGTATATTATAAACTTATATTTGTTGTTATTGGAGTTGGTACGCCTATTTGGTTAAATTTGCCGTCAGAGAGATTCTTGTTTTCTACGTTTTTCTTTTGATAAGTTATTTCTTCCATTCCTCTACCATGTTTTGTAGGCTTTGCTTTTTGGTTAAATGATTAGATCTGTTAAGAGTCCAGTCATACTGTTGGAAGTCCTTGCATCTGACAGTTAAGCTTTAGCTGCTAATTGATTCATTGAATTGATATGTCGAAGTTCCCGTTCCAGCTATTTTAGGCTTTTGCTGCTAGGTGAACATAGGGAGGCTGCTACACTTTGCTTATTAACTTTGAAACTCTGTATCATTTCTGCAAATAAGGGCTTTTAGCTTTATCAAGAAGTAAGGGCTTTTATTGATAATTTGACTATTTAATTTCTAGTTCTTGTGCAGAGTAGCTGATGTCCTGTCAGAATATCTTGGAGGGTTGAATGAAGATTTGATAAAGGATAATTTTGTGATTGTCTATGAGGTATTTGACATCTTAAAGCTCATTTTTGTGGAATTGTTAGCTGCAAAAGATATTTTGTTAGGATACCTTTCTTACCTCCTTGAAAAAGAATTTTGTTAGGAAGCATAGAATGATGCAAACCTGGTTAAGTTGAAGATTTTAAAAATCGTCAAACTAAGAAGTTAAAAAAAAAGCTGTACTAAACAGTTCCATAACAATTTACCATCCAATTCTATAGAGTGATTTGGTTGAATTTCTTAATTCCCCTTTCTTTTTCTTCACTTTTTGTTGTCAACTCTTTCCTACTAATTGTTTATCACTTTCAATCACAACTGTTGCCTGTTAAGATATCACCTAGGGATTGTCATTCTTTCTATGTGATAGTTGCATTCATTTGTTTTGTTTGAGAGAGAGTTAAGTTATATGTGATTTAAGTGGTTTAATGTATCCACTGAATCCTCCAGATACTTTCCACAAACCAACAAAAAGAAATTTTATCGTAGTTTCAAAATTATGGCCTTGTTAGGAAACTGTTTCAACTATTCCTTGGAAACTACTGAAACAAACCATGTTTCTCATTGTTGTTGATTGATATCTTTATGAAATTAATGGCATATTTAATCAACAAGATAAAAAATAAAATTCTAGAAAGTTAGCAACATACCATACTAGTAATATGGAAGTGAACTGTACAAATTTTCACTGGATTCAGATATGGTTATCACTCCAATATGTTATATCACATACGGTAGGTCATCTGCAAACCTTCAGTTGATGCGTAGATACAAATGGGAGAACCCATAAAAATGACCCTCAACTTGGCAAAACTTTTTAACTTGGAACTTAAACTTTCATAGTGCACAAAT
>JAABOM020000001.1:32399474-32416360 GCA_011800125.2 Solanum clarkiae | reverse complement strand
AAAAAAATAAATTTTTAAAAATTATTTTACAAAATATTTCTGTAATTTATATAAAAAATTTAAATTTTAAATTTTTTTAAAAGTTTTTTGTAAAAATTATTTTATTTTTTTATTTTTTTTAGGAATGCCACGTGTAAATTAGGGGTGTGATGTGTACAACTTTTGCTTACGTGGACACACATGGCATCTCAGTATTGGCTGAAAAAACCACGTCAGCGCGAGTGCACTCACGCGCCACGTCAGCGACTGGTTTGTGCTTATTTGTTCAGGAATTGCCAAGTTGAGGGTTATATTTGTGCACTATGAAAGTTTAAGTTCCAAATTAAAAAGTTTTGCCAAGTTGAGGGTCATTTTTATGGGTTCACCCGATACAAATATATTGCATAACTTTTTCCAAATCAATGTTATCATGTAGTTTCTTAGGTGTCTTAAATATTATTTTGTGAAACATATACTTAAAGCATACTATATAATTCCCAAAGTGAATGGAACTCTGAAGAGGTGTTGGATTTAGGCTTCTTTTAAGAAGTTCAATTAAAGTAGAGAAGACTAAATTGTGTGGACACAGAATGAGGAATATTTTCCTCCCCAACTGTTTTACTGAATTTCCTTGGACACACTAATTGGATTCTGACGGACTTCAAATTGACTATGGCCTCAACATTTGTTTGATGTGCAGCTTTTGGATGAGATGATAGACAATGGTTTCCCTCTTACTACAGAACCTAATATACTAAGGGAAATGATAGCTCCTCCAAATATCGTAAGCAAAGTATTGAGTGTTGTCACTGGTAACACTTCCAACATGAGCAACACACTTCCAGGTGCAACAGGATCTTGTGTTCCTTGGAGAAAAACCGACCTGAAGCATTCAAGCAATGAAGTTTATGTTGATTTAGTTGAAGAAATGGATGCAACTATAAATAGGTTTATATCTTACTATCACTTAACCTCCATTTGCAGCTCCTTATTTCTCATTATGTGAGAATCTCTCGAATAGTATCTTCAAAATCTTGTATTCATCATCAAACTTTTTAGTTTCTCATGACTTGACCCATTGTATCACAAAAGGTGAAGGCTAAACATAATGATATGCTATTACTAAGCAATAGTAAGCATAACCTAGAGGTTAAGATTTCTAGAACCAAAATTGATCGTCAAAAGAAAAGTGTGAAAGCTGGAACCTGTTAATTTTGAAGGTATACTTTGTACCTTATAAGGTACCTTTGAACTCCTTCCATATTTCAATATATATGACATTTTTCCACTCGAGATTATCTCAAGATGCACCACACTCTTCTGTTGTTATATTATACTATTTTTGAGAGTCTGAATTCATCTAAGACCATCAAATTAGCTTTGAGGTCATGCTTTTTCTATCAAAGTAAATGTTTAACTAGTTTAGTATTCTATTCTGCTAGGACGAATGTAACACTTGTGTGAAATTAACTTTTGAACACATGTCCATTATGCGTAGAGTCAAAAACTATTTTGATGTGAAGTCAGCAGGGGCCATAGAGTTATGATCTGCTTCTTGTCACAAACAAAGGAGATGCAGTTCCTGAACAACAGGCATGCACTTGTGCACTTATGCAAATGGATTGTTCAAGGGAATTTGGCAGCATCCTTGAGAATTGAAGTGTATTGTAGTATACATTCACATGTGTACATGTGTTTATGTGTCTCTGTGCTTGTCAAAGTATATAAGTGATATTCGTTATACTGTTTCAGTGACCATTTTCTTTCTTTCAATTTGTTAGATTATAAATATGAACCCCTAGACCTATAATTTTATATATATAAATAAAGGAACTCCAAGACTTCCTCTGAATTGTCAAGAATGTTGCTAGAAATTGAACTCTTGGAGACTGAAGTAAAGTCAAATAAAAGAAAAGGAAATCCATTTCTTGTATGTTCTGTGTTATTTGCAGGACAGGCAAGAGTTTCTTAACTGTTTTTCTGAACAAACTTCTCTTCGCATCAAATACACAAAAGTCGCAAAGAAATTTAACTTACAGCACATTCCATTCTCTTTTACGGGCAATGAAACTGCACCTAAGGCGGATACCGGAATCTGCCCAAAAGTCCTGACTTTTTCCATGCCACATTCTTCTCTTTGCTGCGACCGAATTGATTTTATTTCCTTCTTCACTCATGATTACAATATTGCCGAATAATGGATTGCTTTTCTACATTGGGTTTATAAGTTTGAATACACTTGACCATTGGATTCTGCAGCATCCTTTTCTCATTTGTTATATGCTTGAACTAGGGTTTACAGGAATAGCCAATTACCTAATGGCTTCTCATTCTATTTGTTTTATGCTTTTTTCAGAGACGGGGTTCTGGTGAAATGTGAGGTCTGTGGTGAAGTTCAAGTGAATTCTCATCTTTCCGGTCTTCCTGATCTTACCCTTTTATTTGCAAATACTTCCATCTTGAATGATGTGAGATTCCATCCTTGTGTTCGGCTACGACTGTGGGAATCAAACCAAATTCTGTCTTTTGTTCCTCCTGATGGACAATTTAAACTCATGAGCTACAGGTTTGTGGTGTTAAAATTGCAGTTGCTTTCACTCATGATTTTTGACTTTATGTAAAGAATGTCCAAATCTGTTGCTCATATTTCTCGTACATCATAGAGTTATCTTATTCCCTCTAATATTGAAACCCATAAATTTAACCCCTTCTTTATTTGCTAGGAGAGTGAAACCCAGCAAAAGTTTTACTTTTTGAGGAAATGGAAATATTTGAGTCTATTGGAAACTCCGACTAAATTCTGGGCTGCTAACTTGGTCCTTCCAATAACGGAAGTTGAACTGTCAATAAATGCATAATGAAAGCTTAACTGTTCGTAAATGCACTCTATTTTAAGAAGGAAAAGAATGTCTTTTTCCAATAATTACTATTTGATAGGATATATTCATATTCAAAGATGCCAGTTTCCAAAAAAAAATTAAAAGATATATTCAGAAGTAGTGGCAGTTGGTCCATTGTTGATGGGCTTATGTGTGCAGATTTTGAAACTTCCAACAAACGTGAAAACAGGAAATGGCAAACTGTAAACTGAGCATGTGTTTTCACTGTAGGAGTACATTAAAGAGTTCACCACTTTGCTGCTTTTACCTTATTTAAACTTCTTTCTCCCTATCTCAACTATGCCATGCAGAATAAAGAAGTTGAAGAGTACCCCGATATATGTAAAGCCACAAATTACTTCAGACGCAGGGACATGTCGTATTAGCTTGTTAGTTGGGATACGCAATGATCCTGGGAAGACGATTGATGATATAAATGTGCAATTTCAACTTCCCCCTCGCGTTTTGTCTGCGGATCTTACATCAAATTATGGAACAGTAAACGTCCTTTCCAACAAGGTACTTCGTACTTCCTCTCATCTACAGAGTTTCTTATCCTTTGTG
This sequence comes from Solanum clarkiae, assembly GCA_011800125.2. Classification (NCBI taxonomy): domain Eukaryota; kingdom Viridiplantae; phylum Streptophyta; class Magnoliopsida; order Solanales; family Solanaceae; genus Solanum; species Solanum clarkiae. The sequence continues at coordinate 32,412,938 of JAABOM020000001.1, read as the reverse complement.
CCTTTTATTAATGCATGTGTCCAGCAGTTGATCAGAAGTAAATGATTTTTAAATCACACACAGAAAAAAAAAAGATCAGAAATAAATGAATGAAGATACTTTCTACTCTAGTCAGTTCTAGCCCTACCATAAAATGATGAAAACTTGTAAATGGATGCCAAGTTTTTCCTTTTTTAAGTAAATTCTTTCTTCAGTCTGGTTCCATTTTGGAATTATGTGATCTCTGATCCGAAATCTCTTCTAGTTGCATCTTGACATGTTGATTTATTAGTGCAGACCTGCACTTGGTCCATTGGTCGGATGCCGAAAGACAAAACTCCTTCAATGACCGGAACGTTAGTGTTGGAAACAGGAGTTGAGCGGCTTCACGTATTCCCTACATTTCTTGTGGGATTCAAAATTATGGGAGTTGCACTCTCAGGTTTGAAAATAGAAAAACTTGATTTCAAGAATCTACCTACACGGCCTTATAAAGGATTTCGAGCTCTAACCAAGGCTGGGAAATATGAAGTCAGGTCATAGTTATTATGGTTTCTTTATATTGAATGTCAGAGCTTTGGTGCTGCTTTGAGACCAGGGTGTTGAGCTGTTTTCTGTATGATAGATACCAGTATTAGAATCTTACTCTTATATGATGTTTTATCCAATCTGAAAAAATCGTACTATTTCAAGAAGAGATTTTTTTGTAAATCGTCATGCCGAATTCATTAAATGATACATGTTTTGGATTGATCATTGATTCATAAGCTCTGTAAACTGGATATGGCGACATGGATTTTTTTTTTTTTTTTTTTGCTTTGCTTGTGTTAAGTATCCGTATTATTTTTAGGCCTAAATATGTACCTGGAGAAAAGTCAAGTTTGATTGGATCATTTGGATTCCTCTCCTTTTTTTTCCTTTTTGGTGCCTCTCTACTTCTCTGAGGTAGTGGTAAGACCTGCGTACAATACACCCTCCCCAGACCTCACTTGTGGGACATCACTGGGTATGTTGTTGTTGTTGGTGGTGGTGGTGGTGGTGCCAATTATGTGATACTCTATTGGTATCCTACCAAATTATCTGTAGTGTTTTTCTTTTCCATATGTCTTACGAAAAATATTAATTTTGGAAGGATTTTGATTATTTTGCTTTTATTTATGCATCATCATTTTATAATTGAATTGTTTGTAGTTTTCAAAAGCAATTAATTTTATCTTGAGCTAGGATCACAAATAATTTAGACCCTTTGAGGTGGACTAGTGGTTTGGCCTCGGGGCTTCCCTGTTGGAGGTCTCAAGTTCTAAATCCCTTGCTGGTGAAAGCAAGGGATTTGCATTTTGGGTTGAGCTTATCGTAGTGGTTTTGTCTATTGCGGATTACCTCTCTTATATAGTTTACGAGTTATTACATAGAAGTGGAGGTCTATCCTGTGCACACTTAAAGGATAGCAGCCGTAGGTTTCTTGTCATTAAAAAAAAAAAAGCAAATAATTTAAGACAATTATATTTTTGAAATTACGATATATAATTCGGAGAAACAATATTGGAGCACTAGGAGAATTTATTGGAAGCTTGTCTTGGTCTCAGAGGACAAGTTATTCAAACTTAACATCAGTTTTTGGAAATTGAATTTTTTAGCTGTTCTGTTAGCTACACTTGTGGGGATATTTAGTTATCTATCTAGATTTTATTACACGTCGATTGATTATGTTGGGATCATATTTTATCTTCTTTGTCTCGTTTCAATTTTATCAGATATCTTCGAAGGGGCAATATGTACGACAATGGTTTATACACCAGTGTTGTTAGGAAACGAGTTAAACGAGTGAGATGACAAAATTAATCCATGTATTATTCCACCTAGCTTGTTCAAGTTTGGGATTTATGATTCTCTCGTTTAGTAATTTATGTTGAATTCAGCTCAAACTATCCATTTGCCTCGAAATTCCAATACATGAATCCAAACTTGGTTTCTCCTTATCCAAGTTGCACCGGAAAAGACCAATTTGTCATTATAATATGGTGTGACATGAGAAAGAAAAGGTGCAAAAAAGGACAAGAAAGCACCAACACATGGAAAATGAAAGCTACTTGCCAATACAAATGGATTTACTTAAAAAAGTGCTAATTATCATTATTAAAAAAAAAGAAAAAATCATCCATCTTTTACTCATTTTTTCCATTGTTGCAAATTATGAGTGGACATGAATTGAATTCCTATGAGGGCCATACTGTTGCCTTTGCGGATAACAACTCAAAAATTAAATTTGTGGGTCTATTTTTCTTGAACTTTTTTGTTCCCCACATACGGTGCTTTTGTTGTACAAGTCACGTCTAAGAAGGCCCCATAATTCCCACACGTTTTGACTGTATTTGGTTGAAGAGTATTTTTTCCGTTTTTTTAAAAAAATTACTTATTTACAGGTCACCTATTCTTATCTCAAATATGTAAATACACTCGTGCAAATAGTGAGAAGCTGTATAATTTTGCAACTTGGCTTCTAAAATTGTTAACTTTGCTAAACAGTTAAGTACAAAACAAGAAATGAACTTTATGATTTGGTTTGGTTTCGTGAAGTGAACATTTTCTTTTAAGCATAGTTTTCTCTAAATACCAAAAAAAAAAAACTTTTATTTTCGAAGATGAAACAACGGTTTTGTTGAAAAGAAAGGGGAATTGGTTAATTTGTTAGCAGTAGGGTATAGAATTTCTACTAATTGAATAATTTATAAAGTATACTCCCTCTGGTCCCTTATATATATCATCTTTTGTGATGACACTTATATTTAGAAAAAAAATGACTTTATTATTTTGCCCTTATCTAATTCATCAAATATATCTTTTCAAAACTTATTAACTATCCACAATAAAATAGGAAGAACAATATCATTTATGCATTAATTTTATAAAATGACATGTATTAAGAATTATTTATTTATTGTAAGGATGATATATAAAAGGAATTGGATGGAGTATATGCTATTTCTAGTTCTATCATAATGTGATGTAAGGAAATAGGTATACCGTGTTTTTCTTTCCCTCTTTTGCCCCTAATTCATGGGATCGTCAAAGCGTTTTTTTTTTTTTTGAAAAAAAAAAATTCAACTGGTGTTCATAATTCACATTAGAATTTCGATTAAATTCGAATCCTAATAAAATTTTCTTTATATCTAGAGTTTGAATTCAAAATCTCTAGTTAAAAGTGAAGTAGTTTCATCACTACACGACAATCCACATTGGTTTGTCAATTTTTTTTTAATAAGTTTTACATATTTTATTTGTTCTTTTTCAATTCTTAATACAACAACAATAACATACTCAGTGGAATCCCACAAGTTGGGTTTGGGGAGGGTAAAATGTACTCAGACCTTACCACTATCTCATAAGGTAGAAAGATTGTTTCCTGAGAACCATCATCTCAAAAATCCATAAGCAGAATAAACTAGATATGGAAAAATAGAAAGGAAAAGAAAAGGAAACACAAAGGACGACTAAGTGAAAAGCACATGAGAGTGTGTAAATACGATAACATCAACATATATATATATAACGGATAATGACAACACATAATATAAAACAAGACTAATCTTATTACTCTACTATATCCCAAGGTCAGACATCTACCTAACTCTATCAATCTATTAACCTACTATTCTAATTCGCAATCTTCATTCCTTTCAATTTTTAGTACTTAATTGAATTATTTTTTTTATTCAGACTACATAAAAATATCAAATTAAAAGAATATATTTTTAAAATATTTTGACAAGATTTCTCTCGTCAATTTGAATTGCATATCAATCTAATTTTAAATAAATTGAATTGAAATGAGTTGAACTAATAAATATATGAGTTATTAATTCGTCAAAATTTCAATAAATTAAACAAATTGGATTTAATTTTACCATCCATCCGTTTGCCAAACTAGCAATAGTGACAAGAATCCTTTTTCTTTTCTTTTTTTCTTTTTGGTTTTATTTGGTGCCCTTTTAAAAATCTATTTCTAGTGGTCGAAATAGAAAAAAATGAAGTATCTCCCATCACAAGGCTGGCGGCTATAAATAACGGTGTTCATCAGAAATAGCCATTTCCACTTTCCAAAGATCTTCAAACTTTCCACAAATCATTTTTTTTCTTTCCAAATTGTATCTTCCTTTTTATCTTATCCCAAAATTTTCTCTTTACCTATTCCAAGTATTGTTCCATTGATTAGACAATCCATTATTACATCGTCAACAAGCTTTTTAACTACTTTCTTGCAGAATTTTGGATAATTTTCAGTATGAAATCAATCAATTTGATAACCATGGCGCCTTGTTGTCGAATTTTAATCCCATATAGGAGCAATTCTTTTCTGGGTCTTCCATTCAAGAAGACCCATAATTCATTCAGCAAGAATTCGTCCAATTTTCGTTTGAATTTCAGGCAAAAATGTGATTTTCACGGCTACCCATCTCGTAGTTTGGGGACTGGAAGGATTAGCAATCGGACCCAGAAGCTGTTTTGTGTTGTGCGAAATTCATCTTGTGTTCAATCTAGGGTTTTCTCAAGAAATTGTAATGGTGTTAATCCGATTGCGGCCTCAAAGAGAAGTTTCCGTGTTATTGCTAATGTTGCATCTGACTTAAGAAATCATTCCACTTCGATTGAAAAAAACCGTGTTAATGATAAGAATTTTGAAAGAATTTATGTTCAAGGAGGTTTGGGTGCGAAGAAGCCATTGGTGGTGGAAGATGCTGATTCGAATGAACATATGGAAAATGCTGATATAAATGAACATGGTGCAACTGGTCGACGTGAGAAAGTTGAGAGCGTGAAAGAGGGTGAGGGGCAAGTGGGTGTTCAGGGCAGGGAGGAGTCACAGGTGGTGAAGGAAGCATGGAAGTTGTTGGAGAATGCTGTTGTTTCATATTGTGGGAGCCCTATAGGGACTCTTGCTGCCAATGATCCTAATGACAAGTTGCCATTGAATTATGATCAAGTCTTTATTAGGGATTTTATTCCATCTGCCCTTGCTTTTTTACTCAAGGGGGAGAAAGAGATTGTCAGAAACTTCTTGCTTCACACCCTGCAACTGCAGGTAATCTTTTGCTTTGAAAATTTATTGTTTTTAGTATTATAATTGTCTTTTATCTGTATGAAAAATGATCTGCTTCTATCTATTGGAATGTTATAATTTAACTATTGAAACATTTTGCAAATGACTTCATATTGGATATGCCGTTGTGGAAGCTTTAGATTCACATTGTTATTATTGTTTATGTCGCTTTTGCGCACTTTTGACAGTAAAACAGAAAAGGTCTCACGTGCACCAGTAGGACTTAGAAATGATAATGCTTTCTGTTTTCGGAGAGAGGGATGCGAACCTGGCTGAACTTTTTGTTTTTTCTAAATACTCAAGGTGAATGTGTGGTTGGGACTAAATAGGATTTGTTTCTTCGAGATTCTTCTTTGAATCCTGATTTGGTGGAGAATTGATCTTTTAAAAAGGAGTTTGATGATTATCTTGTAAATTCAACCATCTGCTTCATCTGGTAGTATCAGCATGAGATGGTAATTTCCTTGTCTTCTTATAGACAGGTCGTGTTTAAGTCACCAAAGAAAATAGTTCCTTCGATTGTTGTTATGTAATCGCATAATTAACTACATATTTAATTGTTTAGATCTTTCATTGATGCATCTTCAGATTTAGTCAAAAACCAATAATTGGTATAAATATTTTTTGTTGTTGTTGGATCCATGTTTTTCCTTCTCATTTTTCATGTGTTTGGGTAGATATTTGGTTTGTGTTATTGATTTACTGGAAAAATTGACTACTGTTGGTTTCTTTTTTTCAGAGTTGGGAGAAAACTGTGGACTGTTACAGTCCAGGGCAAGGGTTGATGCCTGCAAGTTTTAAAGTTAGAACAGTGGCTCTCGATGATAACAAATACGAAGAAGTTCTAGACCCAGATTTTGGGGAGTCAGCTATTGGCCGTGTAGCACCTGTTGACTCAGGTAAGTGTTTATTTTTCATTCCCTTCATTTAATATCAAGTCTCAGAAAGTATGTTTTTGAAGGAGAATTCAAACTAATTGTTTATTAACTAATGATTAAACATTTGTGAACTATTAGTTACTTGATCAGTTATAGAAAAAGTTGTCTTAGAAAGAGGATAACTTTTCTCAGATTTTCACTTACTGTATAAACTACGTTAGAACTTTTCCTCTGAGAGCAATATATTGTTCCATTTGTACACCTTTACGAAAATGGTAAGTGGATGCCAATGTGGACTGGGCCAGCATAGAAAATTGGTTGCTGAATGTAACAAGAGAGTATTAATACTTTCCTTTCTGAAAAAATGTATGAAGAGAGTATGTAGGTTAATTGATTTTAGTCTCCTTAAGTGTTTATCACTAGTGAAGAGGTATTTCACTGTTACCTTATGTTGTTTAACTTTTTAGAATGTCCCTTAGAAAAATAAATAACTCAATAATATCAGAAGAAGGTAAAGGAAGAAAATTGGTCTAGAAAAGAATCATCACAAAATTTTGTTACTTTAGTTCCATCCGTTAAATGGATACTGAAAAATCTAAAATTGTGACGTTTAAAGGTTTGTGGTGGATAATCTTGTTAAGAGCTTATGGGAAGATCACCGGTGACTATGGGTTACAAGAAAGAGTGGATGTACAGACTGGCATAAAGCTGATAATAAACCTATGTCTATCTGATGGGTTTGATATGTTCCCTTCTTTGCTAGTCACTGATGGTTCCTGCATGATAGATAGACGGATGGGTATTCATGGACATCCACTTGAGATTCAAGTAAGTTGATATTGTCAATTGTCCTATGAATGTTGCAAGTGGCATAGCTGGTTCTTCTTTTTATGTTCTATATACATTTCAAGTTCATCTTGTGAGTCTTTTCTTGACCTGACATTAGTGTATACTTACATGATAGAAGCCACTTGTGCTAGGTAGGATACTACAGTGAATCAGAATTTGGTGATTGCTGAACTCCATGAACTTTGAAACTTGATCTTTCCTTAACTTTACACTCTAGGAGAGGGTGACATAAGCTTAAAATTTTGTTCTATGTTGACAAGTGTTGGATAGCTGGTCCAAAGGATCCTCCACCTACAGCATTGGAGTTAGGTGTTTAGGGTACCAAATAAAATATTATAATGTTATTAGTTTAATCTATATTTCTGTCTTGCACATCTCAGGGAGTGATCTGAAATGCTATCATTGTTTTCCTTCTATAATTCTCTCTTTAATCTTTTTTGGGGTTAATATGTTTGAGGTTGCAGGCATTATTTTACTCAGCACTTAGGTGCTCCCGTGAGCTGCTTTCTCTGGATGAAGGTTCCAAGAATTTGGTGAATACCATAAACAATAGACTTAGTGCATTGTCATTTCACATTAGAGAATATTATTGGGTTGATATGAAAAAGATCAATGAAATATACCGATATAAGACAGAGGAGTATTCAACTGAAGCCACTAACAAATTCAACATCTACCCTGAACAAATCCCTCATTGGTTGATGAACTGGATTCCTGAGGAAGGTGGTTATCTTATTGGCAATTTACAGCCTGCCCACATGGACTTTAGATTCTTCACACTTGGAAATCTGTGGTCCATCGTGTCATCTTTGGGTACCCCAAAACAGAACGAGGCTATCCTGAATCTGATTGAAGCAAAGTGGTACGATCTTGTGGGTCTTATGCCCCTTAAGATATGTTACCCAGCTCTGGAGTCTGAAGATTGGCGTATAATCACTGGCAGTGACCCTAAGAACACGTGAGCTCTCTCTCTCTATATGTACATATATTTATATAAATGTGCGCACGCGTGTGTATAGTGTCTTGCTAACCTACTGAAGATAGCTGGTTAACATAGTGTCCACCTTTGATTTACCCAAACTACCCTCAATAATCATTGAAGTTGCACAGCAATTGTCTGGGCCTTTTGGTCTTTCAATAAAAAAAACTAAACCTTCTGCATCTTTCTCATCCATCTACGATCCCCTTCTGTGTTAATCTTCTCTCTCATCCATGACCTACCAAATTTTACAAGATAGCAAAGCAACTTCAAGACAACAAAGAAAATCCTTTCTCTTTCATACTGAACTTGGGAGTAATCTCTCTATTTGGTAACTTCCTGACAACAGAATATGAGAAATGATTTTCTTTTTAAAGAAGGATTAAGTGACGCTACAGAAATGTTTGGTGAGGAGATGTGTTTAGCATATTTTTTTGACAAATAATTCTTAACATATTTTTATGAGTAGAAAAATGCTGTTGTTAATTATACATTTATGGTTAAGCCCCTTTTTCCCGTTTCTCCAACTTGATTTGAAGATTTTGAAAGTTATCAAGAATGGTTAAGCAGCTGACTACATTCTCGAGGCTTAAACATAGCAAAAAGTATGATTCATAGTTAAGCCCATCTTCAATTTCTCCAATTTATTGTTCACACTGAACTTTTTGGGTATTATAAATGGGTATCCCTTCTCTTGCATAATCAACTTCTAAGTTCTAATATTGAATATTTCTCTTTATTCATGGCATTTGAGAGCTCAAACCGTGAGAAATACAACAAAAGACCCAATGTAATCCCACAAGTGGAGTTTCGAGAGGTTAGGATGTAGTGAAGGGGTCTGAAGAAGAGGGGAGAAGGAGATCGTGAATTTTAGTGAAAAGACCACAAAAAAAAAAAAAAATAGTCCCAACTACTTAATAAGGTAATAAGGATTAGCAGGGTTAGTTTGGGTGTATTAAAAGTGGTACAATGCTCACCTTCTACATGATAGCAAGGAATATGTATATAATGTGTTGTTATCTTTGGGCATTTAAGGTGTCAAGTTACTAATATTTCCAATTTGACTGTTGCAGCCCTTGGTCATATCACAATGGGGGTTCTTGGCCAACCCTTCTCTGGCAGGTAAGGTTGCATTCTCTTCTTGTAGTTGATTGATTAATTTCTCTTAATGATCTCTCTTTCTTTCCGCGATCAGAAATTGAAATGATTTTATGTTCTGAACTCAATTTCCACTAAATTCGTCTGATTGTCCCCTTAGATACTGTGACTACAGTGCAATTGTTTCATCTCTCTCTGCCTGTATTTTTATTGTATTTGGAGTACTAGGAGGCTGATCAGAATCCATTAAGCTTATAAATGTTTTTTCTTTTCATGACAATTGTCCTGGATAAATAGGTAACTGAAACAGTGATCTTAGCTTTGTCGTAGTAAATTTCAACCACGGAATTATATGGAAAACCAAATTCTCCATAACCTGCACCCATTCAGCGGACTGAAGAAGCAACTTAAACTTATTGAACGAAAAGAAAGAACTAGATTAAAAGTTCTCTTTTGTTCTTGATTTATTTAAGATGATGTAGCTGCTGATTTGTTAAAGGATGACTGAACTCCATAATGATTACTTATAAATGGATGTGGAAATGTTCCAAAATGCCGTAAATTACACATTCTCCTCTTACTATTTGTTTTGTGGTTTTCATCAGTTGGTTTTGAATTATTGTTTAAGATGATAATGTAATGTTATCTGAAAGCAACTGTAACAAACATCTCTAGCTTGCTCCTACCTTTGCTGTTTGTGATGTTGCTCTTTCTATTTGTCCAGTTCACGCTGGCATGCATTAAGATGAATAGGATTGACCTGGCTAAGAAGGCAGTCGATTCAGCTGAGAAAAGGCTACAAGTGGATCAGTGGCCTGAATATTATGATACAAGGTACGCTAAATTTACAGGAAAGCAAGCCCGGCTGTACCAAACATGGACTATAGCTGGTTTCCTGACATCTAAAATGCTGTTAGAAAATCCAGAGACAGCTTCCTTGCTATTCTGGGAAGAAGACTATGATCTTCTTGAGATTTGTGTCTGTGCTCTTAAGAAATCTGGAAGGAAAAAGTGCTCACGTGGCGCGGCCAAGTCTCAGATCCTTGTATGAGTTAACCATCATTCTTTCAGAATTTTAACTCATTTTACATGTACAGGAAATAGTTAGGACAAGGGTTTTTTGTCTGGAGGGATTTTTCAACCTCAAGACTCAAAACCAAAAGACAGTTTTTCACACGGCAGTATGGAATTACCATTGTTTTTGTAAGCCAATCAATTGTAATAGTACCTCGACTTAGCAAATGAAGCCCAGTTCATTTTGAGGCCTTCATAACAGGAATTAGTCTGTAATATATATATTATACTACGATGATTGACATGTTTGTATTTGTTTCTTATAGTTTGTATTCATGGATTTCAAAATCTTTTATAAGGTTCAAACTCCAGTAAAAGTTTCTTGGATTTTCTTGTGTTTGTACTTTTATCAAAATTTTATTTTTATTAAAAAGCAGCTAATCACTGAAGAGGTTTAATATGCGGGCTAAAATATGATTATTTGTCAATATCTCCTAGTTCATTTTGACTTCATCTTTTTAACGTCTTCTAAGCTTCATCATTTTAGTTGATGATTCGAATTCATACTTTTCGGATAACTTCGCTTTATATTTTATTTATTATAATAGTTTAAGTAAAAAAATAATTAAGTATAAGTACCGAAGAACACTTTTTTAGAGTGCTAGTCCCGGAGAAGGAAAGACAATACCAGCAGCTGCAAATGAAGCAAATTTTGATACATTTAGTCTGCTATACACAATGAATCAAAGATCTCCACTTTCTGTAATCTACGCGCATTCGTTAAATCCTTTTGTGTTCATCCTGAGTTTATGTTTAAGCTATGAATGCAAGAAAGCTTGTCTCCCAAACTCAAATTCCTCAAACTATCAGAAATTCTCTCCTTTGTGCTGTAATCGACCCACCCCATTCAAACCCACCATTTTTACCAAAGCCTCCCTCTGTATTAGCCACTGGTCTTCTCAAATCGTATTTCGAAAGGGGTCTGATTAGAGAAGCACGTACACTGTTCGATGAAATGCCTGAAAGAGATGTTGTTGCTTGGACGACCATGATTTCTGGGTACACTTCATGCAATCTCCATGGACGTGCTTGGGTGGTTTTCTGTGAGATGATGAGAAATGCGGATGTGCGCCCCAATGAGTTCACGTTATCTAGTGCATTGAAGGCTTGTAAAGGGATTACCTCGTCCTCTCGTGGAGCTTTGGTTCACGGTTTGCTTTTGAAGCAAGGCATGAGTGGAAATCTTTACGTATCCAATGCACTTTTGGATGTCTATGCCACGTGTTGTGTTAATATGGATGAAGCGTCTGCGGTTTTTCAGGAGATCAGAGGGAAAAATGATGTGTCTTGGACTACCTTAATCGCAGGATTTACTCATCGTGGTGATGGCTATATGGGGCTTAATGTTTTTAGAAGAATGTTATCGGTATGCATTTAGATATTTTCTAGAAAAAGGCCAGTTAATTCATATGCAATATATAGTGTCACTGTTGTCCTTGTGAATTCACCTGTTGTAGAAATTCTTTTTCTAACTTTTCATGCTTTTTCCGTGTGTTTTGTTGGACAGGAAGAGGGTGAATCAAACCCATTTAGCTTTTCAATTGCAGTTAGAGCTTGTGCCATGGTCCATTCATGTACATTGGGGAAGCAACTTCATGCTGCAATCGTCAAGCATGGGTTGGACTTTAATTTACCTGTAATGAATTCTATTTTAGATATGTATTGTAGGTGTAGCAGCTTAGGTGATGCAAAGCAATGCTTCCATGAAATGACTCAAAGGGACTCAATCACATGGAACACTTTGATTGCTGGATATGAGAAGTCTGATCCATATGAATCTATCAGCACATTCTCATGTATGGAGTTTGAAGGTCTTAGCCCCAATTGCTTCACATTTTCCAGCATTATAGCAGCTGTGGCCAATTTGGCTATTTTGAGTTGTGGAGAGCAGATTCATGGAAGAATCATAAAGAGAGGCCTTGGAGGGAACTTGGAGTTGGACAATGCCTTAATAGACATGTACGCAAAGTCTGGAAATATTGCAGGTGCACGTAGAATTTTTGATGAAATGCCCACAAAAAATCTGGTTTCGTGGACCTCGATGATGATTGGTTATGGAAGCCATGGATATGGAAATGAAGCTGTTGACTTTTTTGAAGAGATGGTTAAATTTAAAGTCAGGCCAGATAGGATAGCATTTGTGGCAGTTTTAAATGCATGTAGTCATGCTGGGCTTGTAGATAAAGGTTTAAGGTATTTTACCTCGATGGTTGGTGATTACAACATAGCTCCAGATATGGAGATTTTTGGGTCTTTGGTAGATTTGCTAGGACGTGCTGGAAGAGTTGAGGAGGCTTTTAAGTTGATAGAGAGTATGCCATTTGATCCCGATGAATCTGTTTGGGGAGCATTCCTAGGAGCATGTAAAGCTCACAATCATCCAGATTTGGGCAAGCTGGCCATAAGAAAGGTGTTGGCATTGAAGCCGAAGATGGCAGCAACTTATGTAGTTCTGTCAAATATCTATGCTGCTGATGGTAAATGGGGCGACTCTGCAAAAATGAGGAAGTTGATGAGAAGAATGGCTTCCAAGAAAGAGGCAGGGAAAAGTTCAGTAGAGATAAAGAATCAGAATTATAGTTTTGTTGCTGGAGATAAAATGGGTTCACATATGGATTGTGTTGACGAAGTTGTAAAATTCCTGGTCGAACATATGAGAGACACACGATATATTCCTGATTTGGACTTCTTTATACATGACTCAGAAGATGGAACTTGAAAATTTACAACCATGAGGTACAAAGGGCTGCTTGTTTTATATGTTGGCATAATTCATTTATTCGTTTGGTGCAGTTGAACCAAGTAGATGCAAAAGAATATAGATTCATTTTGTTCAGAAGTAACGTTGCATTCTATAGAAGAGAGGATCTTTTAAAGAAAGTTGAGGGAGGATAACCAATCAGTTTTGGTCAATAGTTGATACTGTGAGAAAAGAAACTATTTGGTTATGTAACCAAGTAAAATCATTCTTTGCCATGACACAGTACATTTGAAGTTCATGGTAAGCAATCTCTTACTTATACTGAACTTCGAATCTGGGGAATTTTCTGAGTTCTTAAAATGCTCCTGGAAGATCCAGCGAGGGGACATTGTTATTATGGGGAATTTTCTGAACTCCATAATCTTCTTGAAATTCGCTTGTGTTCGTTACCATGTCTGGAAGGAAGAACAGCTTGGTGCTGAACATGGACCAGCTGATATTATATACATAGACTTAAGTGGATCTTATGACTTATGAATTGTTTTGGAAGATCCAACATGGATACATTGTTATTATTTGAGGAATAATATGATCATTTAGAGATTTGTGTCTGCTGTCTTTACTATTGTGGGAGGAAAACTGCTCAAATGGTATTGCTAAATCTCAGATCCGTATACTAAGACAACGATGTTTAAACAGGTGAAACGCATTCTACTTGTACATCAAGTGGTGTAAGTACCTGTATCCAGTGAGGTAGAAAATTGGATAATGGTTAGACCTATGGCTAAAGATTCATAGAGTATCTGAC
>JAABOM020000001.1:32373028-32385593 GCA_011800125.2 Solanum clarkiae | reverse complement strand
TATTATTATTATTATTATTATTATTATTATTATTATTATTATTATTATTATTATTATTATTATTATTATTATTTTGTGTGTGGGGGGTGGGGATGCATATTGCAAGTATAATTTCATGGGCGAATTGGCAAAAAAAGTAATTTCCTGTCCATGATTTTCGAAGTCTGAACATTCATGTTGTAGCTTCATTTTCTCGACATGATTTCCTCTACTGATTGGATAAGTGTCTCTTACCTGGAACAAGCATCTTGCACTTTGTCAAGTAATTTTTCAAGTTTAGCCGTATCTAATCTCTCGTTTATTTGTCTTTGTAGGTTCAATGGATAGTGTGGTTTGCTCAGGATTGTAAAATATATAGGATGTGATCCTAGTTGGATGAAAATATTTGTCTATCAATGTTGTTGTGCCAACTCAAATTGTGTGTGTGGTTCGGTTCAATCACTAAAGAACGATCTTCTTGCACTATCCGCCTTTTCTATAAGTTTGTACTTCTGTGCTTACTTTTCTGGCCCGTATCCCATTGCTAAGGGGTTGTTTGGTGTGAGGTATAATAGTCTCAAAGTAAAATGCAGGATTATTTATTCTGCATTTGATTGGAGGTATTAGATAGTTATGGGGTTATTTGTCCCATCATTTGTACCTTAGTAATAAAATAAGTTATTTTGTCACATATATATATACCTGATGAGATAATTTATTCAAGGATTACTTGTTGTAGGATAGTTAATCGTTCATCAAAATCTCTCACTTATGTAATGCTCAATTAGTTGGAAATTGAAGGTATCGTAATACAATTTAAAACCATGATTTCCTCCTGAATTTAGCTTCAAGTTATATCAGTAGTTAGACTTAATGATAAGATCATAGTTATGCAAAACTGTAGAGAACGGTAATTAGATACTATTAATTTATGTTGAGCAAGATAAAACTTTAGTTATTAGAACTACCAGCAATGTCTAGTGTGTAACTAGGTATGATTTAATTTCCACAAAATATATGCCAAACAAATTAGGTCTGCTAACAACTTGATCATGCCATCTTGATTAATTACATTTACGAGAACTTAGTCCAAATCCAAGTACCATATATTTTAAATAAAAACTATCGAGAAAATGACTTTTCCCTTTTCCCTGACGAAGACTGATAACTGACGATGTCCTATTTATGAGTTACGTACAGATTAATAATAGTTAGGTGATGATTTTAATTAGGACATCCACTTTTTTTAATTCTTGTCAAACGTAATCTATATTTTCTACTTTTTCTATACGATTGGACTCCTGTGCACTGCCCCCCCTTTTTTTTCTTGACCAAACTCAACTTATTTCAGGCCAGCATAAATTGCGTGTTCTTGAGTATTTTATTTTAATTATGATCATTATTTTCTTTTTATTCGTTAGTAAATATTTTTTTTATGATACATTTAAAAAGACATAACTCCTTTTTATTTAATAAATATTTGATTCTAACTTTTCATGTGTCCCATTTAAGAATAAAAGATGGTTCCTCCGTCTCATATTAGATGAGCATCTTACTAAAAATATTTATTCCGTGTTACAATTCATCACTTACTAAATTAGTATAAAATTGCTTAATTTTCCAACTTTACCCTTACAATTAATATAGCCTTTGGAAGTTTACATAAATTTGTAAGATGATTTTTTTTTTTCAAGAGACTAATAAATGTAAGCAAAGGGTAACATAGTAAAGTTAATTAATTCACTAATGATTTTTTAAATATCGTGTAAAATAAAAAGTGCCTATTTAACACAAGACAGAAGTCGTATTTTAGTACATTCTATATATCCATACGGAGATCATAAATTTAAAAATTCTTATTTGTTTTTTTAAACTTCATATCAAATCAAAATTAAAATGAACGGGATTTTATGAATTTCCCCGGAAAGCCAACAAGTTGGAGAAAAGACAGCTTATATGCGGTGGTTTATATTAATAAGAGTAATTATCAATAGCTACATCTGTCACAAACTGTACCACTCAATTGTTACCCTTTTTATTATTATTAATTGTTCCTCAATGTAATTATCTGAGTTACACCAAAGATTTGC
Organism: Solanum clarkiae; assembly: GCA_011800125.2. NCBI lineage: Eukaryota > Viridiplantae > Streptophyta > Magnoliopsida > Solanales > Solanaceae > Solanum > Solanum clarkiae. Next base: position 32,383,524 of record JAABOM020000001.1, on the reverse strand, counting down.
ATCTCATTGTTATTATAATTACATATTCAAACACGTAATAAAAGAAGTAACACAAAAGATCTTAGTAACTCAAATGATTAATATGAGCCATAGTAATTGACGAAATGCTTAGAAAGTTGAGATTAAGCATAGATGCAGAGGCCCCAAACAGAAATCATGATTATAAGAAAATATAAGCAAGGTTACAATAATAACATATTCAATGGAATCTAATGAGTGAAATTTGGAAAGAGTAAAATATACGTAGACCATACCACTACATCACAGAGATAGAGAGATTATTTCTAGAAAATTCTCGTTTAAAAAATTAAGCTCCTTAAAGTAAGATTCATGAAAATAGACTCTTGATCTAAATTAAGTTTATTAATAATAATGTGACTAGATTGAAAGAAGAGATGACATAATTAGCCACTTGATCATCATGAGTACATCAAGATGGATAGATAATCATCATCCTCAACAGCTTTTCAATCAAAATAAAACTTCTTTCTTTAATACAATAAGCAAATCATTGTTTTTTTTTCCTTACACCTCTTTCACTTCCACTGCAGCAACAACAGGAGCAGCACTCACTTCTTTGACTTCCTTTTTGGGTTCATCAACTTCAAAAGCTGAAACAGGGAAAGTCCTAGAAAGTCCAGTAGTAGTCTTGAAATGGATTTTTCCAGTAGGTGGATCATCCACACAGATTTCATTAAGTGTTAACCACATAAGAAGCTCTTTAGCTTTAACCCCAGTAAGTTTCTTGATCTTGTTGGGCTCAACGTAGGCTGTCACTTCAGTGGCATATTGTACAGATCTCCCAATTTTCTCAAATTTATGCTCTGTTTTTTTCTTGGATTTGAGCCAAACAAAGCCAGTGTCCTTTACATAGCCACATTCTAACATGTCTTGCATAGGGAGAAGGCCATTAGGTAGGCCTACTTCACTCAACAACAACCTTGATTTCTCTTGGCAAATATCATTTCCAGTGTAGAATTCAGTTGCACTAGCCCTGATTTCATCTGTTATGAGAGACATTTTTTTCTTTCTTTCCTTTGCAAGGGATTTTTGGCTCTGTGTAGAATGAGATGGATTGGCTCAAAGGGTTGTAATATATAGATGGGGATATGAGATTTTACCCTTGGATTTTGGTTCAAATTTCTTTAATGCCCTTATGATATAGCCGATTTATAAAGTAGGCGAAAAACTTTAAAAAATCTTAAAATCTAAGTTTTGAATTTTGCTCAAATTTCTTAAATGCCTTTACGGTATGTTCTTTAATTTGGCTATTTATGAAGTAGGCGAGAAACTTATAAAAATTTTAATAGTTAAGATTTAATTTTGATTCAAACTTCTTAAATGTCCTTATGATATGATATGCCTTTTAATTTGACAATTTATAAAGTAGGCAAGAAAGTTATAAAAATTTTAATAGCTAAACCGAACTTCTACAATTTAATTCCCAACTTGTTATCCATGTCCTAATTCCTTTTTTTCCAACCCCATTTTTTTGAAACCAAAAACCAGAAGCTTGGTATTCTCACTAAACATGGAAAATGCATGAATTTTGTGTGTCTGCCAAACATTTTTTGTGGCTCATGTTTAGTATACCTCCGTTTATTTTACGTAGCTCACGTTAACTTGACATCTTTTTTAAAACAATATTTATTAAAATTGATTTTATCAAATACTTATTTTAAAATTTTAAATTTGACGAGTAAGTATTTTATATAATTATTTAATGACAAAGATGGTATCGTAAAGTATAGTAAGTTTCTTTTGATCAGCTAAAAGAAACAAGTACAAATATATATATAAGTGTGGATGAAGCGACTCAAGCAGACAGCAAATTGATATATCTGCTTGAGCAACACTTCATAATTTTTTAGTGGTTCTTCTGTTTTAATTTGTTTATCGTATTTTTAACTTTTTTTCTATTTCTAAACTCTGCACAAAGAATTCATGAATGGTTTGATAAATTTTTCGGAACAGGTCCATAAGTCTGATCTTTTCTAAGGAACTCTATGCTATCCCATCTAGGGATTTTGTGTTCTCAACTTCTCTATGAGATTTTGATTTTAATGTCGGAGGATCACTTTCTCTTCCGAGCATGCAACACTTGAGCAGCTTGTGGGTATATTTTTACTTTTTCTGTGATTCTTTTATTTTAATTTGTTTGTTTTATTTTTTAATTATTTTATATATTTACTAAAACTGCAAAAAAAAAAAAATAAGAGCATTATGATAATTAACAGATTAAAATACTTAAAAGACATGTTAAACAACTGATTGGGTCTTAAAATTAGAAAAAATAACATGTATTTAAAAACAAGATGAAAAGTGATTCATGGAGTAGTCCACCAAATATTGGGAAAAAGTGATCATAACATAAAGGGTCCTACAATATGGGAAATTGGATGGAGGGGTTCATGGTTGTGCTGCAAACTAGAGGTTGCAAACATTTAATGCAAAATTAAAAGAAAAACAGTTGGAAGGAGTAACAGATACATAGCAGCAAGTATCAATATGTAATGTGAGTAGTTGAGGAAGGTTAACCTATATATATATATATTCTGCCAAAATTTAATTTTCTAGCCCTATCGTAAATTATCATTATGTACACCAATAAATGTCAACCACCTCATTCACATCAAGAACTAAATCAAAACTATCTGCACCCTCCATTCTAGTTAAATACTTAATTCTCATTCGACGTTTATAGAAATATACGTAACTTAATCATAGGTAAGTCTTAGGAATTTGGATGTAATGTCTATAGGACATAGGATGAACAAATGTGTTCTTGTATATTCGACTAGAAAAAATGTAGATATAGCATAGCAACAATTGAGATTTGTAACCCTAACCTAACTAGGCCTACTAGCAAGGTACCGATAAGTTTTTACACCTCTCCTCTTAGCAGCTTTTTGAGAGAAAGTAAAATCCCACAAGTGAGGTATAAGAAGGATACGCAGACCTTACCTAAATATTTCACACTACAAAGAATATGTTTGTTCCTCCTTTTTCATTTCCCTTCCATCTTACGCTTTCCAACTCTCAGTACTAGATACTTCTTATAAATGTCATTGATGTGACATAATAATATCTAAGCTTATAATTCACTTCAAAGAAGTAAGTCAATCTTCAAAAGCTAAACCTAGAAAGAGTACTACTAACCTAATCCAAGAACTGTATTATATTAGAGAAGATGGGTGTTGCTAATTTTTAATTTACGTACGCACTTTCTAAAAGGAGCAGGTTAGAGAAATCAAATTCATGTTATAATGGGGCCGCATTAAAACGTCAGATTTGATGTGACCACTCCTTAATAGTCAATTTCATATAGTATAGTTCGTCAACAGCAAATAATGAAAGATCAACACAACTACGTCGAAGATTTATCGTAAATGATATCTCTGTCTTTAAGCCTACATACACAGCTTTTTCTTGGATTCTACGATTGTACTAAGAAACCAGCAATACTTGTGAGATACTTGCTAAACATAATCGGATAAATATTTATTGTTATTTGATGCTTATAATAGCATCCCACAATAGGCGATAGTCTTTGAGGCATTGGGGTAATGTTGTTGTTGGTGCTTATAATAGCAAAATACAAATCTCTCTAAATTTAACAAGTACTAGCAAACAACGACTATCCTGCCAAGCTTGCAATTATTTAATTGTTTTAATGTGCTGACCAATTGATTGCTCTACTTAATTAGGGCAACTACTAACTCCCCTCCATTCAAGAGATCTGTTCATCTGCTACTTCTTTTTCTGGTAATCAAACAGTAATGCAAAACACACTAAAGTATGAAATAAAAAAAATTGAGGATAAATGTAGCGGTATCTCAAACTTCAATAACTCTAGCGAACTCAAAGAGCAACAATGAAATCACACAAAGAATCTACTTTATTTTTGAGAAAATATATGCAGAATGTGGAAGAAAATTAATGTCGAAAACTGAGAGAAAATTTCTCTATTTATAGTCATCAATGTGTGCAAACTCACATGTTCAGAACCTCTCAGCTGTTCAAAACAAGCATAACATCCAAAAGAAATATCTATTCGAAAGGAATAGATCCTTTCCAAATGGTTTCGCGCAAAATTCAAATGTAAAATTCTATTAAACTAATTCCGCAAATTAAATTAATTAATCAATAATCTATAAATTAGTTATTAGTTAATCATTAATATAAAAAAAATCTAATGAAATTGATTAAACAAATTTTGTCTAAAAAAAATTACCTACGAACCAATCAATCAATCACATCATTTGTTAATCAATCACATCATTTGCTAAATCTGAAGCCGCGGCCAATAATGACGACGGCTCAAGGGGGTCTCTCTATTTGATCCTTTGAGAACTAAAGGAAGTAATTTTCGATATAAAGACAATGTTTCTTTATCTGGTTCTCCTACATTTTCCAATTCACGTCTTAACAAAAACCCACCCAACACTTATTGCAGCTGATAATTTGAATAGAAGAATCAATAACTGAAAGATTAAAACGTTATTATCCCTAAAGCAAAATTAAGAGGAAAAAGTTACCAAAATTTTGGTATCTAGGAGTTCATTAATAATAAAGTCACAAACTTCAAATAAAAATGCGATTAATCAACCATTCATCATAAATATGCTCAATTTAAGTAGTCGTAGTACAACAACTATTTAATCAAATTTCTTTCTCAATAAAAATAAGCAAGATCATATATTAGTCATATTAAGGCAAGCAAATCATTTTTTCTCTTCTTACACCTCTTTCACTTCCACTGCAGCAACAGGAGCAGCATTCACTTCTTTGACTTCCTTTTTGGGTTCATCAACTTCAAAAGCTGAAACAGGGAAAGTCCTAGAAAGTCCAGAAGTAGTCTTGAAATGGATTTTCCCCGTAGGTGGATCATCCACACTGATTTCATTAAGTGTTAACCACATAAGAAGCTCTTTAGCTTTAACCCCAGTAAGTTTCTTGATCTTGTTGGGCTCAACGTAGGCTGTCACTTCAGTGCCATATTGGACTGATCTCCCAATTTTCTCAAATTTATGCTCTGTTTTTTTCTTAGATTTGAGCCAAACAAAGCCAGTGTCCTTTACATAGCCACATTCTAACATGTCCTTCATAGGGAGAAGGCCATTAGGTAGGCCTACTTCACTCAACAAGAACCTTGATTTCTCTTGGCAGATATCATTTCCAGTGTAGAATTCAGTTGCACTGGCCCTGATTTCATCTGTTATCAGAGACATTTCGAGCTTACAATGTTTGTAATGAAAAGGATGTTGTCGAATGAGATGGACTGGGAAAAGGGCTTCTAGTATATAATAGATGGGAATATGCCGTTGTTTGGATTGACTTTTAAAAAAACATGACAGTTAAAAGCTATAAATTAAAAGTCATAAGTCTGGATATCCGATTTTTTCTTTTTTGTCCTCAAACACTTTTAAAATTAAAAAATAGCTTAAAAGTTAATTAAAATAAGTCAATTCAAATATCCACTTACTCTTAGTTTACCTCAAATATCTCAAGTGCCCTTATAATTTAGAGTAAAGCAGGAATTTGGTATTCTCCTAAACACGAAAAATGCATGAAATTGTGAGTATCCAGTCACTTGGACAGCTTTTTATGGCTTACCTAAGTTAATATAATTTTAAAAAATTAATTTTGTAATTTAAAATTATATACATATAATGTATTAGAATATTATAAAATTTCATGATTTTAAATATATTATATGAAATTGATATTAAAGAGTCTTTAATAAAAAAAACAAATATTCCTTTTTAAACAATAAAGACAAATGCACTAATAATCTAATTTTAATGTATGTATAAAGCATATTGTTCTCTATATAACGTTTTTACATAGTAAACCCTTCGTTCTCTGTATAGTAATTTTTCTTGATCTATTTAAATTAAATTAATAAGTAAAACAGAAAATTTTGTTTTTTGGTATAAATACAAAGTTAAATGAAATGGAGGGAGTAAAAAAACAGTTAAAATTTTAATTTTATTGAGAAAATGACATAACAAAGTTCAGAATTTGGAAAATACGTGTTTAATTATTATGTAGGCCGTACGTACTACTCCCTCCATCTCTAAGTAGTCACTTCAGAAATTTAAGATAAAAAATAGCAATGATTTTCAACTGTGTTATTAAAGAGTTCTAAATTCTTAGGAAATATTACTCCTTCCGTTTATTCTTACTTGTTTACTATAATAAATATTATATTTTTCATATTACTTATCATTTATAGCATATCAAAAAAAAAATATTTTTTCATATTTGATCTTGACATTAATTATTTATTTCTCAAATTACTTTTTAAAATTTAAAATTATACACCAATTAATATGAAAATTGTGATGAAATACTCATATTAATTATTGTTTCCTAAGAGGTATGCAAAATCAAAAGAGAAAAAAGAAGAGTAGAAAATCAAGGTAAAGTAAACTATATTTTACGTTATGGATTTTTTAATAAATATAAAATAAACTAAAATAATATTTATTTTGAGACGAAATGAGTAAAATATTATATGTACTTGTTTTTTTTTTTTCCTTTTTTTGGAGGGCATTTAACACCGTCCACCCAAAATTGGAAAAAGCGTGATCCCGCATTGAAAACAAATTGGTCCTACAATATGGAAAATTGGATGGAAGGCTGTGCTACAAATTAAATATTCAAAAGTAGGGATAAATATTTAATGCATAATTTAAATAAAAACAGTTGGAAGGAGTAACAAATACAGTACTCTTTTTGTCTCAAAAATAATTGAGTCTTTGACATTTTGTAATGTTCAAAATAATCAAATTGTTTAAAGTTTAAGATGAATGTTTGAATCTTTTTTTATATTTATCTTTTTATTTATTTGAAATTTTATATTTTATAGAAGATAAATTATACTATATATATAAAATTTTACAAGAAGAAATAGGAAAAAGTATAATTTAAATTTTATATTTTTTTAATATATATATATATATTATCTCACAAATTTAATTAAAATGGGACGAAGAAAAAAGCCACGGTCCATATGTAATGTGAGTAGTTGGAGAGGGTTGACTTATATTAGAAGCATCCCTAAATTTAATTTTCTAGCCCCATCTTTTCCTCAGAACACAGTAAATTACTCATTACGCCAAATGTCTAATGTTTTCAGACCAATCAATGTCAACCACCGCATTCACACCTAGAAATAAATCAACATCATTTGCACCCTCCATTTCTAGTCGGGGCTAGGCATAATTTGGTTCAAATTGAAAAAATTAGTTGAATTAATTTTTTTTAAAATCAAAAAAATCAAATCAAAGTAAACTGAACCAAAATTGTAAAAACCAAACTAAACTGAATTTATTTTAGTTTGGTTTGAATTGATATTTTCACTAAATCGAAAAATCGAATTTGTTTTATATCGATTTAATCGAAAAATTAAATTTATTTTATATCATCATAATTATATCTCATAGACTATAATCCTGACCCAATTGTCCAAAAGTCCAATATAATAGTATACGGCTCAATCTATATTCAAATACATATAGCCCAATCTCTCAATTCTTAATATTAAAATTCACCCAACCCAAAATAATCAATAATAAAATCCTAATTCTATTCATAATTCCCAAATTGAAAGGTAATCTCTACTTTAAAGTGTTTTTTCAAACGTCATTCCAAAGAGACTGTTCTTATTCGTGGGAAATTTGTGTCTTATTCTCTATGTCTAGATGTGAATTTAAGCAATCAGAAAATAATAATTAGAAGTCAAAAATGATTTTCATCAAATTCATATGATGAACTTATATATTTTTAAAAAATTCCGAACTCTGAATTTGATCAATTAATCTCACAAACCAAAAACCACACCGAAATAAACCGAACCAAAATTGTAAAAACCAAACTAAACCGAAGTTATTTTAGTTTGGTTTGGATTTTGATATTTTCACTAAATCAAAAATTGAAAATCGACTTGAAATTTATAAACCAAACTGAACCGACCGAACGCCCACCCCTATTTCTAGCTAGCCTCGATGAATACTTATTCACATTCGATATTATGTGATGACAGGTAAGCGTTAAGAATTTAGATATAAACACATAGCTTACATGTAGTGAGCATCGGATGAACGCAATGAATAAAAAATTAATAGTAGAGAGAATGATTCTCATATATTCTAACTAGAAAAATGTAGATTACATATTAGAGGCCGCCAAGAATTTAGATTTGCAACCTTAACCTAACTAGGCCTACTGGCAAAGTACCGATAAGTTTGCACCTTTTTGAGAAAAAAAAAAAAGAAAGAGGAAATTAAATGTTTAGTTCACCAAATTGTTGTATAATACAAGGATGTTTTGAGGTTCTTGTTTTAACATATGGTTAATTTTTCGTCTTTCTACATTTTGCGTCCATCTTATGTTTTCCAACTCTTACATATGTACATAGTTGTTATAAATGTCATTGATGTGAAATAATAATACCCAAGCTTATAATTCAACTAAAACCACTTCGAAAGCTAAAGCTAGAAAAAGTACAAGATGGGTGGTGGTTCTCTTTAATTTACGTACATACAGCTTTGCAAGCAGGGGCCAGAGGACAATTATATCCAACTTGATTGATGCACTTTGTCTATCCTATGAAGCGAAAGAAAATAATGAAAGATCAAGATCAGATCTATCGAAACCATCTTTCTATCTTCACAAGATAGGATTAAGGCTATATATACACACCATCTCATCATACCCCATTCGCCATTGTGAGAAAATTATTGTAGTGTATAAGGTTGGCAATCCTTGTGAAATACTTGGTCAATTTTAGACAATAATACATGAGCAAATATTTTCATAGATCGGTGGGAGAAAAAATAGTAATGTTGTCATAGTTTTCTATTATTTCAGTGAAAATCTATTTGTCAACGTACATTTCCAGTTCAAATAAAAAATAGCATAAGGTCATGTTTACAGCACAAATTCCTTCTGCTTCACTGGGAGGCTAATTTCCAATGAAGTGATAGCTGAGTTGGTAAAAAGGCAATAAAAGGTTTGCTGAACAAATGTGGATGAATATTTATTACTGTTACGTGCTTATAATAGCAATAATAATATCTGCGATTGCCATCGCACATTACATTTAACCCCAAACAACAACCCGCCTGACAATTATTATTATTATTACTTCTACAAATTCAAAATAATTAAATCATTTAAGTATTTTTTTAATATTTAAAATAATTAAATTATTCACTATTCAAGAGATATGTTAATTTTTTTTTCAATTTTATTCTTTATTAATTAAATTTTCAAAATTGAGTTTCAATGACTTAATTTTCTTGAAAATTTCTTAGTACATTAATACGATTTAACTTTCCATCGACTATAATGCTTTATATCTTCTCATTTTCCTCGTTCACCTTCCTATCAAATTTGAAAAAAAAAAAGTTGAAAGAGAGTTAAGAGATACTCCCTCCGTCCGTTTATCTTTACTTATCCCTTATACTATTTTAGAATTTACAACAATACTTGTCCTCTTCATAAAATCAAGAGATAATTATATACACTTAATTTCTAATTTACCCTTATCATTGATTATAATTATTTTCCTATTATATTTTTCAAGACATTACATTTATTTTATTAAAAAGATAATTTGGTAAAATTATCCAATTATTATTACTTTTAATCGCTGTGTTAAATCAATAGGGGAATATAGACGGAGAGAAGTAAATGCTAAACGTATCGTAGGGGGTAACATGTTTCTAAGTATCTTTTTTTTTTTTTGAATTTTGTATCAGAAGTAAATAAATGAATTAAAATAGGACTGAAAGTAAACATGATCATTACTAATGTTTTGGAGTTTACAAAAGGCAAAAATGAAAAAAAAAAAAAAAAAACATAACCAGTTTGTCTTTTTTTTTTTTTTTAAAAGATATGTGCCATATTCTAACAATTCAATTATTTTGGAACAGTAGGAGTATTTTATTTTTAAATTTCAATATACCAAAAATTAATAGTGCTGGCAACTACCAACTCCCCTTTATTCAAGAAATATATTCAATCTTGCTATCCACCAAGGGAATAATTTCTTATATCCGCACATAATATGAATAGAACCACCAAAAAAAGAATTTATCAATAACTGAGGGATCCAAAATGTTAATCATCATCCCTAAAGAAAGATTAAGAGGAAAGAATTTACCAATATTTTGACCCTAAATTTATCAAACAAATCCAAATTGTACATTTAACTATGATAACTCTATGAGCCTTGTAACTGTTTCTAAAGAAGTAAAAGTCCATGCAATTGTTCTGAACAAATGCTCCAAGAAAAACATACTGCCTTTTTTTAAAAAAAAGAATCATTGCTGTGTTGAAGATCCCCCTCCGCTGCTAAAGTTGTTCAACAAGGACTCAAGGTGTTTAGTTTCCTTTGGTATTGAAGCAGTAAGTACCTGTATCCAGTGAGGTAGAAAATTGGATAATGGTTAGACCTATGGCTAAAGATTCATAGAGTATCTGAC
>JAABOM020000001.1:32350061-32368017 GCA_011800125.2 Solanum clarkiae | reverse complement strand
GGAAAAACTTACCGTAAATTGCTTAAAGAGAATGATGCAGTACAGCAAATCTCATTTGTTTTCAAATGAACAATTTGCTGGAGTTCTTTCGCAGGGAGGTTTTTAAAAGAATGACAACCAATATCTTCCGCTTACCTTGCACTTCCCCAATTATTTTCAGAAATCAAAGCAATCATCAGTAAGGGAGGAAACTTACTACACCCGGTTTCAGAGGTCGATCATATCCAATTGTAGAAGAATCATGAACGTCCATTCCTAGATAGTGACCTGGAAATATGATTGACAATCCAAAGTTCATTCAGAAATGGTCGCAGTGATACAAGTATCTGCTGCTATTGCACATGTAGTTTTCTTATATCTGCAGTGGAAGAGTAAGGGACTAAAGGAATAACCTATACTCGTAGGATTTAACAACCCATATATTCGATCACTTTTTAGTATCCCAATCTCCTTGAATCCTCTTCTCAGTTTTTCTACCTATCCCACATTAAAACCAAAAAAGCAAGAATGAGAACTTCGAAACACTGCTTAAAAGTATCTAAAGGAAAGAGTATGCTGGTATGACCCTTTATAACACCTTTTATAAGCTGCAGTAACAACAAATACAAAGAATGACCCTTGTGTGAAAAAGCAAAAAAATCATCTTCATTAACCAAGTAATGCTACCCTTCATTGAGAATCAATTTCTACAGCACACGACATTAATTAGACACCTCTAACCATAACCTTATAGGCTTACTTTTTACTAAAGCATTACCATTCATCATATATGAAGAAATAGTATTTTCAAATCAAGGAGTGACAAACAAAAGGCATCTGACTATCTCCAACATCACTAAACTCAAAGCCTTAAAAGGAATTAACTTTGACTATATCTTCAAAAGTACCATTAAGCCACATATCCTTCAGCTCATGCAAATGAAAACCTTGAAGCTTCATTGCTATTCACAACTGAGGGTGGAAGTAAGCGTAACTTGACAATCAGGCAAAACACGAAATAAGACTATGGTGTTAACAACTGTACCCAAAATTAGATCACTGAAACTGGACTACCAATGCAACTTAGTAATATTACTGGCTCCTAAGACAATGAAAGTTGGAAGGCAAGAAAAAAGAAAAGAATTAAACTTCTAATCCCAAAAATCCCTAGAATACAAAATAAAATAAGCTACGGATTAACTAAAAAGTACCGAGTAGTGGTGTATTTCTCGGATGCTTGTGCCAGGTCTGCACCGCTCCACACATTCCTTGTTTGTCTCCAAAATAAGATCATAAAGTTCTTCCTGGAAGGGGCAGATCAAGTCTTGGATCTTAACACCAAGTTCCAGACAATAAACATGTAGTAGCAATCAAAAGCCATATCAAGGAAAGAATTTATTTCTCAAGCATAATCTATAACGAAGAAGTAAAATCAAGTTTGTTTTTTTAATAAGAAAGGATTTTATTATCACTTTCACTGTTCACATCCAAATCAATATCAGCATGGCTCGCGAATATCTGGAATTAAGGTTCAGGACTCATACCACCATTGAAGTACTGGAAATTAATATCTAGCTTTTGAAAACGTTCGATGTGTAGCAAGGATTCCAACATATTAAGACCGAGGTGGATAAGTCTCGGTGACCAAGCATTGGATCCTAAGTGCTCAAATTCAGTGGCTGTCAATGAGCATATGATGTGCAAATTCTCATGTGAGAAACACAACCTGGACAGATTTCTTCTCTCCTACGGTAATGGTGCTTCACACTTCAGACTTGGTGATAAGACAACTAATGTTTACAGTTTTAGAGGTAGCCTGCAGTTGAGCAAAACAGTCTAGCTGACACCTAGACCAGGTAAACCATTTGCCTGCAGGTTGCTATATTAGTACCGGAGTTGAAGAGTGTTCAGAAAAGGTGCCCATGGGATACACTACTACATAGAAAGCAGAATCTCAGGTTCCAGATTGATAAGATATACCTAGTTATTCTGAGTGGTCTTCACTAAACTCGGAGCTTAGGATTGACGCAATGGGTGAAATGCACAGCCATTTTATATCTTTACCTGCATATACTCCTCTTCATTACTACCCTTTATCTAAACAAATTTCAGCATCTTCACATAGTGTAGAAACAGATGGGAAAAAATCTTTGAAAAATTCATGGACATCTCTCCATAACTAGAAAAGAAAATGTTGGTTATGGATGATGGTAAGCCAGATAAATAACCATTACTGAAAGCTCTTAATATTTATCAGCAAGAAAACTCGATGTTAGAGAGCTTAACTGGTAAGATCATAATCTAGAATGTGTCTATTATGGTTTAAGCAAAAATATGTTCTTCTTTTCAATTGACTAAGAAATTTGATGAAAAAAGTTAACGAGTAGGGAGTTGCACTGTCTTTCACAGGGACTGTCCTATATTTCCCTAGTAGTAAAGTACTTGGCAACCATAATCTTGAAAGATGTCAACTGTTTGGTCTTTCTAGATTAATGAAACTTCTCAAATAGAGAGATGCAACAGTTTACCAATCAAAAATAGAAAGATGCAACAGAATGTTATTCATCTGGAGGGTGAAGCAAGCTGCTAGGATACATTACTTGATGGTTTCCATTTTATTGTTTGTCTTTGTAGATTGTTTTTGGTAGAATTTTGGGATTTCAATTGATGATCAGTGCATTCTTTCAGAAATGTGAGGTTGTGTAGGACTTTGATCAGCTAATAGGCTTTTTACACTCAGGACCGTGATTGACTTGAGTTTGCATGGGGAAAACAGAAGAAAATCGTGGATTATATACTTACATGAACAGGAGAAAATTTGCCAAAGGGTGGCCAAGTACGAGTAAGATCACTGACATAACCATGGAGCTCGCATCCAACATCCATCAAGACAAGGTTACCATCTTCAATCTGTTAAAACAACAAAGTCCCCATCTTCAATCTGTTAAAACAACAAATTAGATACTTGTATTCAATATGCTTGATATTCAAATCTATAATTGCATTTGAAGAAGCTAAACATACTTTCTGGTCATTACGAGAATAATGAATGACACTGCCATTAGGTCCACCACCAACGACAGGGTTAAACCTGTGGAACAGGAAGAGGAACATGTATAATCGTTTGAAACGGTCTCAGCTTGAAGTATGACTAGAAAGGAAAACAGTCAGGAAAAAACAAAACAATCAGAAACTCAGCAAATCGAAGAAAAAGAAAATCAATTGCATGTTTAGATACGAGGGAAGTGCAGTTTATTCACTCTGCTGCAACCCATGTTAGATTAAAATACTTAGAAATTGCAAGTTGCCCCCTTTATAAATACAAACTTCCAAAGATAATACAAGAAAAACTCACGCCATTCTTTGGGCACCTCTAACTCTGCATTCATATTCGAATTTGGCTGACAGCATTCCTTCATCAGGAAACAATTTCGAGTACAAAATGGTCTGGATAAGTGCCTACAAAAGATATATTCATTAGAACATCAACAAACAAAAACTATCTTTTATACAGTATAAATAAGGACTGAACTAGTGAAAAGAAAAAAGAAAATATATACACTCACATATAACACCCAACTATATTGCTAGACAACTGCATACAAGTTTCAGGAACAGGAAGAAACATTTTCCAGACCAATCTCTCCTAAGCAAACATGCAAATCATGATTGTGAAATAAGATGAACGAGTAGTACATACACATTTTTCTTTAAGCAAGCCTAGAACTTCTGAACTACTAAACACAGAAGCACATTAGCAAAGAAAGAATTCTACATGCAAGAACTGTTCCTTCTCAATTAGAGCAGAATGTATTGACCCAAATAAACATGTACAGACTCCAATTTTCTGGAATATGAAGAACAGTCTTGTTTTAGACTAGTGATCCTTTAATCTGTACTTTTGTCCATTTCTGAATGACTTCTGGATCTTCGGAATGTAGTTTCTTCAACCTGAAGACACCATCCTTGACATGAAAAAAGAAGATGAAATAAAGGGAAATGCAAACACCTATTTTACCTTTTAAAGAAAATTTGTCATGCAACAATGAAAACATGTCACTTGAGATGCTATCAGCTGATATGCAAACAATGCTTTTTATAATTTTGAAAAAAGCTGGTGATACCTCAATACCCTCTTCACATGTTAACTGTCTGAAGATATCAACATCAAAGAAGATAAACAAACATACGATGTGAAAATATCAACTTCACATGTACACTATCCCTAAAACTCAGAGACTCATTTTCCATGTGCAATCAGAAAATGAACCTACCTGAATAAGAGAAACCATTTTGACACATGAAACTGACAAAAAGGAAAGAAGTACCATTACCTGACAAGCTATTGATGCAGAATCTTTCATTAATTTAATCTCTGCTGGAGACTTCACCAGTCGAGCTTCATGAGTGTAAACAGAGAAATCTTTTACTTTGCAATTGTTGACTGCTTTTCTATAGGCCTCTAGTTCCATGTAAGATGAAGTCGTTGTCTTCACATTATGGAACACAATAGAAGAACTTTCTATCATCCTGGAGAGCATCTAACATGTCCAGCAAAAATTAGAGAAAGGAGAAATTGCAACATGGGAGCAACTGAAATAAAGTGGCTACACTGAAGCCATGTACAGGAAAGACAGCTTCAAAGGAAATAATTGGCATAGTACCCTTTCTGACAGAGTAAATAGATAATCATGATATGGGCATTACATCTTCATTTCCTGTTCTTTTTCTATAAGGGGAGAGTTTATTCATGTTCCCGGATTTAAGCTCATAGAGAATTGGTATATATTAAGTAGAGAATCCACACCATAATATGGTTCTCTACAAATAACACTCAGTCATGTATACATCTTCCTTTCCTGTCCTCTTTGTTGTCAATCTAAACACTAATTGTCATTATATGGTCTAAGTGGTTAACCTAACAGACTAACAAAAATATTCCTGCTGCCTAAATCATTCTACTTTCCTTTTGGAATGCAGTGTACACTCTCCTTAACGCAAAGTGTTAAGCTTCACTCTTCAATATTGAGCTCATAATATTATATTCTCAATACCATCCTAACATGATGCCTGCTTGATATAAAATATTATGAAGAGAAGTTACATCCAGAGATAGGTCCTATCAAACATGAAGTGTTAGGTAAGGCAAGCCTGACTTCTACATATGTGAAAACTTTGGCATTTCTTCCTTTTTTCCCGCTATACCTTTTACACATATACGAAGGAAAAAATATTTCTATTCCAGGAAAGAAAAGAGAAATAGGTGCTTTGCACCGCAATCCATTCTAAGGATTGCATCAACAGTCGAAGAGTATCTACAAGACATCTTTCATAGGTCCAATTCTCTGATATATAATTCTAAGAGGAAAGAAGATAAACGAGATTCCCACAACAGAAAGGATATTATTATTTTATATGTTACTTTTCAGTGTGAGAGGTATTTGCTTCTAACAAGAATCTCAAACTTATTTGCAGTTGGAGATACGATACTTCAAAAATGTTTACCTGAGGCAATCTGCTAATGGGGTAAGCAAGGTCAGCCTTGAATATATTGAGAGCTGCATCAACTCCAGCCACTTCTCCTTGCCAAAGAATGTCCTAAACATACTTTTGACTTTAGTAATGGAAGCAAGCTTTAATTTTCTAGAATCGATACTAATAATACCATAGTAGCAGCTGAATCTTAAGAAAAATATTACTAAATATAGATATTTGTTCTATAAATAGGATGAAGTTTTCCTCTTATTAACAGCTTCTTGTCAACAAAAACAAGGCAAGTGAATGATTCCTGAAGTACCTGGAGGCTTGGTTCTGGCATGAACATGCATAAACCAAAGTCATGCCCTAGAACTGCGACACCACCAGGTTGTTGGCATCCAGTGATGTATAAATAGTCAGCATCCTGCCTAAAATTGTAAGGTACAACATCAGTCATCATTTTTGTGGGAGCAGCTGCAACAATAGCTAAACTATTCTCCGGAAGAAAGTCCAATAATTTCTTCCTTCTCTGCATATATTCTTCACTGGTAACTCCAGGAGTAATCTCCCCTTCCTTCATTAACTGCATGCAATGACATAACAACATTTTACCAAAAGGAAAAGAACCCCACCAAAAAAAGAACTGACTTTTACTCAACTTTTATCTTTTGTTACATGTTACCAAGTATCTACATATGCAGTGTAGTATTACCTGAGGGTGAGTAGCAGGAGTCGGCTGCCCAGCATCAAAAATTTTCTTGGTAGAATATGCACTGGTTTTGACTACCTATCATATCCAATTCATAAGATATAAGCATGATGAAACCAAGAAAATTTAGATAACACAGATCAACTTTAAACAAAAATAAAGAAAGAGAGAAAATTCCACTACATTGCAACAACTGAAGTACCCAAGATTAAAATATGCAAACAGGGGGTAAATGGGATGGAAGTTTTGAATATCTGTATTAGTTCAATACCACATCCTACGCACTACTAAGCCAAAACAATAATTGAAAAGCTTGATATAATTTGGAAGTGAAACAGATAAGGTTTTTAGGAAGAGTAAAAGAAAAGATAAACGAACTTGATTAAGGAATCTTGGGGAGATTCTGTGAAGTGGGTTTCTTCGGAGAGCCTGCATGTTGTTTCTTGTTCTTGTTCGTCTTCAGTTAGGATTGTTGCAGGCGTTTCTGATTGTACTTGGGTTCCTTTGTGTTTCTTGACGTCTCTCACTTTGGGGTTTAAGGTCCCTATACTCTTTATATTTACAGTGGTCACCCCATTAATTATTTTTGTCGTCCCAATGCTCCCTTCTTTTTGATGAAATAACAGAAAGCTCTTACTTTTACCTGCATATCTAACATTTTACCCCTCATTTTCTTTTCTTTCTTTTTTGTCTTTTGGGAGGATATTTTCATATGATTTTATAGTTTTTCTTTTTTCTTTTTTTTGGGGGGTAAACAAGAGAATTATATTAGAGTTTAGTATGCATCATTACATGGGACTGGCAAGTCTAAATCTGTTCTTGGGAGGGAATGTTTCATAGTGCTATTATTTAGTGGCCTTTGTGGCCTAACAAAAAGAGTTCCTCCATTACCTAATTCCAAAAAGCATGATACACACACAGGAGGCACTTCCATGAAAAAAAAGGAGTATTCTCCCATAAGCTTTACTCGCTTCTTCGCTAGAGTGTTTGCCACTCTATTTGTCTTCGTGTAGCTATGTACCAAGAGAGAGTTCTTCAACTGCCTGAGAAGCACCCTACAATCAAAGATTATGTTAGTATAAGAAGGGTGATCGTTCTTTATAATACCAATGAGTTCTTTACAGTCAATGCTAATTTTTAGAGGGACGAGATATTTGATTATTGCAATCCACGGACCTTGGATGAGTGCTAGTAGTTCGACCTTAAATTTGGTTACCTAAGTGATAATTGTTTATATATCCTGATAGTCTTTTGCTTCTCAATTAGTACAAATATTTTCATTTGTTGTCATATTTTCTCATCAAAAACCAGTTTTTCACAAAATTTTAGAAAAACATACAAGCCATTTGCGAAATAGACAAATTGTGATGCTTACCAATCCTTTTCTTCTCAATAATTTGGCTGTGGATCACAACTCAAAGGACGAATGGTAGGAACTCGAGACAATCTAAAGTTTATAATCCAAGATTTTAATCTAGCAGTAAGCGCAACACGTGATACACAAATAATGCGCACGCTTCGAATTTGAATTCAATTGCACGCCAAAAAAATGATATTTAAGTGAAGTGGAAAAGATACAAAACAATTATCCAAAAAAAGGGCTCCATGAATGATGTGATCTTGAGAAGTAAATTACTCGAAACAAGGGACTATGATTAATAGTAATACACAAGTTGGTACAAGCTAAGCATAATCCAAAATCTTTTACAGCAAAAGATGGTGTACTACATGAAGGCTTTGACTTGAAGCCCCATTATGATGATCAACTTACATGAAACGTTTGAGGAAATCTTTTATCTGATCAATATATGGAGGTCTTGTAGGAACTATATGACCAAACTCATGTTCAATAATAACAGAGCAGTCATTCTCAAACACAGAAGCTAGATGTCTACTAGCTTGGTTCTTTATCTGTCTATCTTTACCACTGTTGTTGCCAAATATATGAAGTGAAGGAACATTGATTGAACCCTGCTGACAATTGTTCATATTAACAGCAAACCCGGAGCACAGAATTGCAAATCTGAATTCCATCTCTCCTTTTAGCTTCTGCTGATGTAGGCAAACTAAAGCGACCATCGCAGCTCCTTGTGAGAAACCCAGTATTCCATCAAAAGGGCCTGCTTTAGAATAAAAGTCTTTTAGATATGCAATTGATTTGTCAAAACCTTCAGTTTGTTTCTGGTACTGAAGAGGATCAAATGGACAATCAGCTATCTTCCAATCAGAATCGTTCTCTCCCTTGTGATCAGGTGCGACTAACCATGAGAACTTTTTATTGCAACTCTCCGAAGGTGGACGGTTATTTTCCATTTCTGATGCAGAATGACAGTTTCTACGAATTTGATAAGTGAAAGGCAATTCATGGGGTGCATCCACAAAATCAAGCTCAGCAATGCTCTTGAGTTTCTTGGCTAATGATGCAGTTCTACCTTTGAAACCAGAAGCATTCTGGCGGAAACCATGAAGGCAAAGAATTCTCAGTTTTCGCAATGTCCTGGGTCCTGCAGTGTGTTCCACTTCATAATGTCAAGAGTCCTTGGAAACACCAAGCAGGAGAAAAGAAGCATTCTAAGAAGCATATCCATGAATAAGTTTTCCTAAATATGTTTATGCTGACAATGAAGTGTGGGACTCAAAAACAATCACAAACACTCGGCCATGAGGAGCAAAAGAAACAGGACAATGTTAGATGGTGTACTATAGTAATTTTTGGATAGTCAAACAGCATGGAAATCAAAATTGATAGGATGCATATCTACTCTACTATTTTAGGATAGTCATACAACCTCACTAATCAAAGTTCAAAGAGTGCACCCAAAAATAAACTCGAAAGTTAATACTAGACATCGTAGTATTACCTGAAACCAAGGGAAATAGAGCAGTTCTATCGGAGGTAGAGACAGCTTCAAGCTCCCCGACTTCTGATATTTCCACTGAGTTGTCAAACTCTGTTGCTGAAGTTGGCTGAATACACTTGCTGTTTTTCTGGCACAGTTCACAGGCATAAGAAGAATCCTTCTCCTGAAAGGAGGAGAAACATTTACAAAAGGAAGAGAGAGGTGAAGAAAAGATGACAAAACAATCGAGTAGGAAATACAACTTATATCGCAAATTGAGCAAACAGAGTTGACTTCCAAGACAGTGGAGATAAGACCATTATGTTAGGGTAATAATGTAATACATGGAACTTTGGATATTTGAAAAGAGTACATAGCTGTAACATCAAACTCAAAGCACTTAAAAGCAAATATTATTATATTGATTTGATTTCCTTAGAGTTGATTGCTATTTAAAGAAGATGTCATCCTTCATTAGAGATATAAAAAGATAAAGCAGATGAAATGGAATGGGACAGGCCAGGAATAAGGAGGTAACTGCAGTTCTAGTAACCTGAACCACAGGTCAGGTCTAACTGAAAGGCAGATATTTAGAAGTAAACATAGAAGCTAAGATGCACCTTGCTCATCAATTATTTGGGGTAATCAACCCAAAAGTCTTACTAGGTATGCGTAGACATCATCAAGGTCTCTGATGGGAACCCAAAATTAATGCTATAATTTCTCATCAGACAGGCCTAGAGGAATACAAGCAACAATCATCAATCGAGATCTAGCAGTTAACCATCAAAGAAAATGCTTCATGCCCTCGACACTCCAATAAATACCATGCAATAACCTTAGGTACAACACAAGCATTCTGCAGCTAGTCTCTTCCCTTTATTTCTTTCTGCGTCCATGTTTATTGATACTTATGGTATTCATTCTCCCTTGCATAATCTGTCAATAGCATAACAACCAAAGGACTAAAAGTAGAAAAGTATTGTTTGTTTGTATCAACCAATCAATTAGTCTTCAATCCCAAGATTGCTGGAATTAGCTACATGAATTCTTTATATCTAACCCTCTCTATTCAGACCCCTTCCATTATAACTCTAAATAACTTATCTTTTAAGGTAAATTAGACACGCACCTGCAGGTAAGTAAACATCATGAATCAGAATCCTTTCTGGTGAACCACATTGAATATTTAAGAGGAGAAATATAGAGAGGAGGGGCTATTATCCCATTAATTCCAAAACTGGAAATAATGGATTTCTTTGTTATGAAAAAGGTATTAAATTGGAGATTCTCTAAAAGTGGACCTTAAGGCTCCTGGAAAACATTGAACCTCATGTAAGTATAATTACAATAATTAGGCTGAAATTCCAACATGCAGAACTGCCTATGTATATCCTTTGCTTCCATTATGTTCTATTCTTTGTCAAATTTTCCAAAAAATTATAGGTCAGCTAAGATACCTTTCCTCCATTCACTTTAGTGTACCTCATACCTTTTTATCATTGTCAATCATGATATTGTGGTGCCACCATAACATCGCATGTAGAGGTCTATGTTGTACATGGTCAAATTATTTCATGCAACCTTCTCATTCTATCCTCCATATGTGTTTCGTGAGCTCATTTTCGGATTTAATTATTTCTAATTTTACTCAATCTTGTCTAACCTTGCATCTATCTTGACATTCGCATTCTAAGACATTC
Organism: Solanum clarkiae; assembly: GCA_011800125.2. Classification (NCBI taxonomy): domain Eukaryota; kingdom Viridiplantae; phylum Streptophyta; class Magnoliopsida; order Solanales; family Solanaceae; genus Solanum; species Solanum clarkiae. The sequence goes on along the minus strand of JAABOM020000001.1, from coordinate 32,357,308 downwards.
ATTTCAATATAAAATTGATGGTCTCACAACCATCTACTAAAACTTGCCTATCACTCTGTTAAATTTCTTTCTGCCACATAGGCATAGCACTCCTATACCACTGCCTATTTGCAATTATTAATGATAGGGAAGAACATTCCAGTAGAAAGTAAATCTCTAACAAGCAATTGAAACGGATAGGTTAATGTTTCTAGTTAAATAAAAAAACAAGGAGTTAAAATATCTTCAAACCTGATGAAGAGCTCCTACAAGGGTCTAAGCAAATACAATTGATAGTTCTTCTCAAAATAATCAAGTTCACAAGACAAAGTATGCATTGAATTTCCGAGCCACCAAAGAGTTTTAGGTACTCAATCAATCAAATGCAATCAAGAGGTTGTAAGATCAATCTTCCTAGTTATACTTACCCGACAATTATCACAGACTAATACAAGCATCCGACAGTACGTGCACCGGGTCCGTGACGAGTAATCATCAAAAGGAGAACTGCAGAGAAGACAAGTACCCAAAATTCTTGAATCTGAGCTTCCAACTGAAACCCTGGAAAAATCATAAAGAAAGCAGGGCAAAACATTGAGAATGCCTACGGTGGATACTCTACAAAGGAAGTAAATGAACATCCATCACAGCATTTCTAAAAGAGTATTATGGCATCGATACTGACCAAGGAAAAAAATCTGGTATTGTGCATCTTTTGGAAATAAAATAAATAAATATATAGAACAGCTCGGATCGAGTTAAAGACCTATATATGCTTAGTGTGCCAACATCAAGAGCTGCATTTTATTTTGTAGTTATTTCCTCTAAGATAAAGCATGATACACATATTTTGGACAAAGATGTTTCCTAGTATTAGTGAGGTTGTAATCACGTTAGTAAGGATGCTGGATCAGTGAAACCAAGAACTACAGCTTGACTAAGAAGCATGGAAGTACAGTGACAATACCTGTGGTCAAAGACAAAATTCTTTCCTCTAAAAAAGCCACCATCAGGAAATTGCTCCAGATATCGTTGTATCCCACCATAAAGCTGTTAAAGCAAATATTTAGAATCAACATTCAACATCATTTAGTTCGTAAACCAGTTTTACCCACAGTACAAAGATCCTGATAATTGAAATTGATTTTTAAAAAAAAACGGAATTTAAAACGAATCTGATTGTTCTCCAAAAGAAATTCTTTAGAAAGCAAAACATGGACAATTAAGCATTTTCAAAAACATGCCCATCTAGGGAACAGTCTCTCTACCTCTATGAGGTAGTGGTAAGGTCTGCGAACATTCTACCCTCCCCAGACCCCACTTGTGGGATTCAACTGGGTATGTTGTCATAAAAAATATGCCCATCTAAGCATTACAAAATCTCAGTCTTACCATGACAAACCTTTAAAGATCAATTTCATGATTTCAAAACAAACTTTTAAAAGGTTAACCATTGACATGAGGTTTCACATTCCAAATCCATCAGAATAGCACTTCATAAAATATAAGTCATAGTTTAGTTTTAACTTTACAATGTCAAAGAAAGGCCCAAGTCCCAAGAATGTTAAACAACTGCACTAGGAGGATCTGATTTTCTTAACAGTTTACCTGGAAAACATTTTCAAAGCCAGCACCTTTAGACCTGATATAAGATGATGCCATCTCGCATCTAATTCCGCCAGTACAATACCTGAAAAACATCAACAAGCGATTAAAAAAACAGATCCTGAGACAACAGCAAGGTGTAGATCATTACTAGAATGCATGAAATTCATATAGTGTTACATCTGATAATTAAGAGTCTATGTACTGCTATTTTACATCTGACTCTGAATTACATGCATTTAACACAGTATCCTCTGCAACTTCTCATCCATTTTTTCCCTCCCAAATCCTAATATTCCTAAAGAAATTATCTAAATTACCAATATATTACATTGCATGAAAGTATATTTTAATAGATAAGCAGCAACAATACATTTAACTTTGAATTAAATGCATGTTGCACTATCCATCAATTTTTCACTCCTAATAGTCCCAACACTTTTCCATGCACCAAAAGCTACTGATAGTAATGTACCAGGAATAGACCTATCCAAGAAAACAAAAGGAGAAAAGCAACTTTTTTTTTTTAAAAGAAAAGTAGCAAGAGGAATAAGCTGCAAGTTGTTGCCACTAGACAGCAGACATAATGTGTTCTACATATAATCGTTGAAGTTGCACAAGTTACCAACAAAGGGAAACAAGTTTTTAATTCACTATTGTAGAATTACGTGAAGGCACAATGCCACAGATTTGAAGTTCAGAATAAATCATCGCCTACAACGTAACATAAAGCCAATGGGAGATTGGAAATTTGAAGGGAACAAAATAGTGAAGCAGGATAGCAGAAATGCTTTAACTGAGTAGAAGTAAACCTGTACAGTTTCTCACAATGTAAAATAAATAAGATACCATCAAATAAAAATGACAAATGACAAAGAATGAACATAAGAGAAATAGTTCATCTGTTCATCCAATTCATAAGAATTATAATCCACCCAACAATGATACAATGTCGTCGAACAAAACTTACATAAGAATATTGTTCCCACGCAACTTCTCGGAGTTGTTATCTATCCAAGAAGGTAAGTCACTGTACTGACGGATTTCTGGATCCAAAGTCTCCACATTTGGAGTACAGAACTTCCCGATTCTAGTCTCATATAAATTCCTTGCATCGATAAGGACAATTCCTTTATCGCTGCTTGGAATCAGTTTGTCTTGAGAGTTCCCTGGAAAAAAGAAACTGAAAATTAAACAGATATGAGAGAAATCTGCAGATCCCTCCAACAAATCTCAATGTGAGAACATCAGAATAATCATAGTTAACTTATAAGCACATTGATTAAGCTTCATCTGAGAGGTGGAGCACAAACCAACATTGTGAAGGAAAGAGTGGAATTCAGCTGCAGAGAGATGCTTCCCCGCATTTGAAATTTCAGGTGACCTTGGCAGGGGATAGGAACTTAAAGTTACCAATTCCTGATTGAGAAGGTGAGGTTAGAATCACTTGGAAAGAAAGCGGTCGAGAAAGAGATGAAGACAAACAAACTTCACTACAATTCAAATACTCAACAAAAATTAGCCAGATTTTCCCCTTCGTAGAAGAAAATTCGACACGTTTATTGTTATCATTAGATGCTTCCTCAATTTCTTTTCTATTCAAAGCCTATGTGCTCTCTTTATTAGTGTAGACAAAGTTCAACATCCTGATTGCAGTCAGTTTCACTCCATACAGAAGTCCACTCCATTATATCCAAGATTTGTTGGCCATGATAAATGGATAGCCCAAGCTAGCAGCATTTTGCTTTCTTTAGTAGACACCAAAATCAGATATACCCTAATTCATATTTTGGTTAGAAATTCAGCAATATCATGCGTACAGAGAAGATGCCAAGACCACAATGGCATTTAAGAAAGATAGGAACAGGACAGAGTAGTATCACGATAGCCTACTTCTACATTGCTCCAATGGTATATGCCCAAAGGACTAGGGTCAAAGGCAAGGATGAAATTTTGTGAAGTATCAGTTAGGTGCAGGTGACGAGTTTGAATCCTGCTGCGAACAAAAGATATTTACGTTGGAGTTAGAGTAGAAGGGATATAGTCGCCAGAATTTCAAGCTCAATACCTCACAAAGTATGGTTGGACCTGCAAAGTGGGCACAACTGTGATTTCTCCGAGACATTATTCCAATGGTTTGGTTCACAGAGAAAGATTCATCTAAGGGTTTGGAGGAGACACTCGAGCTACTTGTGATCGTATGTTCCTTAGCAAGTTATATGGTTTTGGGAAAAAAAATTAATAGAGGGGTCAAGATAACTAGTTCAATGAATATATACAACTGACAACTGCATTGCTAAATTAGAAACAAATGCAAGCTCACCTTCTTAATACTTTGACTAGGGAGTTTGTACATTGTAGTAGGAGTTCTATGCAAAAAGGTGGACTTGACCGGCTAGTTCATATTAAGTTAACAATTTTGTGAAATGTAATCTCTCAATTTCTTCAATCGCTGAGAAGGGTCAAGCCGATTGCCCATACATTTAAGGTGTATTTAAGTCTCTCATACTGAAAAGCGACAACTGAACTTTTCTTCATAGAAAGAATCAAAACATGGGCAAGCTTTTCATTCGGTTTACCTACCAATTTGCCACTAATGCAACTAAAAGTTCCATAAGTATGATCTACTCTGACAACTAACCAGAATCAACCATACAACTTCTTACTGCAAATGAAAACAAAGAAAAATAGAACAAGATGAAATTAGTAATCCAACCTTAACTATACGTATTGAGAGGGAAGTAAATCCACATTCCACGGCGACCCGATCGTTAGATGGTTCATGGCAAGATGAAAGCTTGAAGTCAGTCCCTTCAAACAAACAATTCAACTTCACTGCAGCTATGTGCTCCTCCAAAGCCGATAACTTGCCCCCAACCTGCAGAAACCCACCTAATATCTCAGAATCATCATACTTGAACACTCGTAACACTAAAACATAAATGTTTCGAGTGCGTAATACTCCTATCCCAAAAGAATACCAGAGTTCAAATATCTCGCAGTCCAAGAAAAAATTATTCTGACTACAGAGTATTGTGAAGTCTCTAATGCAATGCAAATGGTTTGCAAGAATTCACAATTTTGAACAAATGGGGTTTTCATGTTCCATTTAAATGATGAAAAATGAGAGAAAGAGAAGGAAGGTACAGTGACGTTGACGCCATTGTGAGAGAGGCGGACACGACCCAAGAGGGAAAGAGACTTGCAGTTGGATTCATAGAAGTTGAATAGTGCTTCAAGGTCGGGAATCGTAGCGTACTGGTAGTATAACAAAACGCCGTAATCTTCTTCCTGCTGTTCTTGCTTCATTTCTTGATTCGCCATTGATGCGATTGTTGTTTCTGTAAAGCTTCCGAGATTTGCTTAAACCCTTTGTTCTTCGTGATCGTGCAAAAGTCCTCCTCCTTTAGGTTTATTGCATGTTGGCCCCTATATTTTCTTGTTGCCTTGTAGATCTTGATCTTGCCTTCTTTGGGTTGATCTTGGCCCCTATATTTTTCTTTTATGATTTTAATAAATAGGATTAGGAGCTCCCAAGTCTTAAACATAGACAAAAAATCACAAAAAATTTAATTAAAGGTGATAAAATAGTTTCAAAATTAAGGAAAAATGACAAGAGTTTAAATTATTATTAAATAGAAATAATAAGATTAATACTAATAATACTAATTTTTTAAAATCCCTCAAATTTTATTATTTATACAAAAATGCTATCATTCCTTTCCCATCTTCATTCTACCCTTTCCTGTTCTTCTACCGTCACCACCTCCCATTTAGACGCTGCTGCCATTATCGTTATTGTCACCTCCTCCTCTGCTACTATAGTCACCTCCTTCCATTTCTCCTCGCTACCATCAGTTTCTTTTTTTTCTTTCTCTACCATTACCACAATGTTTTCCTCCTTTTCCACAACCATCATTATTATCACCATAATAACCATCACTACTTCTTTTACACCCCACATATTGTAACAACTGAAAAGTCATCAATTGCAATAGAATAGTCATTTGTTGTAATAGAATGGTCATCTATTGAAACAAAATGTTCAGTTGTAGTAACAGAATGATCATTTGTATAATTTCTTTAATGACTTAATTTTCTTTCGCAATTTTTACGACAAACTTTAGTTTTTTCAATTTTTCTTCAATAAATTTTTAAATATGTCTTCAAAAAAAAATTTTAAATTGCAAAATAAGGACCAAAGAGAGAGAGAAGAAGAGCGAGATAAAAAAATAGAAAAAAATATTAAAGATCCCTCTGAACTCAGCGCAAATTATTAATTTCATTCTCAAACTATTGATAGTATTAAAAATACATATTTAAGTTTAGTTAGTCGAGTAGAAATTTTTTTTTAATACTATGAATAGTTTGAGAATGAAACTAATAATTCGTATCTATTTTAAGAATATTTTTAAATAATTTTTTTTTGAAAAATAATGAACATCAACAGTGATGCTAGCAACAACTAGGACGATAATGAAGAAGAAGAAATAGAGCAATTTAGAAAAAAAAAAAGGAAAAAAATGAAGGAGAGAAAATTTGGAAAGAAAACAGGAAGAGAAAAAGGAAGAAAATAACAAAAGTAGAAATTTCAAAATTTGAAATTCAAAAAGGAGAGAGAAAACTTTCTCAAAATTTTTCAAAGTAATATATTAATCATCATTCCTATAAGATCCACATTCCATTTAATCTTATCTTATTTGACCAAGTAATTTCACCTTTTTTTAATTAATTTTTTTTTTCACCTGTTAATTTTTTCAAAAAATCACTCTGTATTTTCCCATAATTTTCTCCAAAATCACTCTCTATTTTACCTTAAAACGTGTCTTCAAAGCAAAAACAAGAATGCCAAACGTGTGAACTCACAGCCCATTCCTACTTTTTCTTTTCCCCTTTATATTCTTCAAAATCTCAAGGTTTTCTCTTCCCCTCACTCTCTCACTTTTCCAGTCTCCGCTTTTCTTCATTTTCTTCTTCTACAGAGAGGGGAAAAGGCATTGATACTCAGGAAAAATGTCTCTTCGACCCGGCAATCGAACTGAAGTCCGCAAGAAATCTTACAAAATTGGGGTTGATGCAGATGAAGCCCGTAGAAGGAGAGAGGACAATTTGGTTGAGATCAGGAAGAACAAGCGAGAAGATAATCTTCTCAAGAAGCGCCGAGAGGGTCTTCTTCAGTCCCAGCAATTACACGATGCTACTCAAGCCCCTGACGCTTTTGAGAAAAGGGTAAATTTTTTTTAACTCTTAATACCGATTTCAATATACCCTTTTTGAGATTTTGCTGTGTCTTGTTTATTTTGGTATCAATCTTAACGATGGGGTGATTCTTGATTTGATTGGTAGATTAAAGTTTGTAAAAAGCTGTTCTTTTATGTTTAGACTAATTTAGGCATTTTTGAAAATTACTGATTGAAGTGAATTAATGGGACTCAACTTTTTTTTTTTGTTGTTACTGAAGTTTGACTCCATTTAATAGTCCATCTTTTATTTATGTGTCAATTGTTGAGATCTTGATTAATTGCTTGGAACATTTTAGCAATAATCAAGAAAAACCAGATATTTTGACTTTAGATTATATTTTTTTTTTATGTCCATCAATCTCGGATGGAGCCAAAGATTGACTATTTTTTGGCTTTGGAGTATGATGGAATAAAGCAAAA
>JAABOM020000001.1:32335379-32349961 GCA_011800125.2 Solanum clarkiae | reverse complement strand
GTACATTCGACCCCCCCTCACCCCGCAATGAGCGGGAGCCTTTTGAGGCACTGGGGTATGTTGTTGTTGTTGTTTGTTTGTAGATTATATTTTTTTGGCACTGCAGAGAGTTATGTGCGGAATTGCTCTGCTAAAAATGTCTTTTTTCCCGCAAAGCCGTGCAGCCATGATTATCAGTGGGATCAAAAAATGAACTCCTTGTAATTTAGTATGGAGCAAATTTGACTAATTAATAAAATTAAAAAAACTCAACTCTTGTCTCTGATATGAGAGAATGCTAGTATGTATCGGTTATTAGGACAGTGCCGTATGGTAAATGCCACACTTGATCACTTGTATATAGTTTTGCACCTTCCTAGTATGAAATCAATGAAATTATCTCTTTATTTATTAAAAATGTTAAACTATTTGCAAAAGTTCAATATGCTGATCAAATTGAGGGAGTGGTAGATCGAGTAGGTTAATAAGTAGCAATGGTGCTTGCTGCCAATTGCTGATGGGAGGTGACATATATCCCGCGGATTAGTTGAGGTGCGAAAGCAAGTCTTGACACCGTGGTTATCAAAGAAAGGGAAAAAAGTAAGTTGTAGTTATGTTTCAACGGAGTACTGGCTAAACTTACAAAGAGCTAAAAAGGAAACCCATACTTCACAAGTCGTGTTCCATGACAATTTTAAACAAATCAACGAAATTACTTCTTAGTAAGTCCTTTGTGATCTCAGATAATCCTAACTAGAGCATATATCTTTTTTCTATTGAGTTCTTGTTTTCATTCTTTCTTTCACATCTTTCTCTGCATATGGCCTTCTTTTTGCAAGTGTGAAAATAGACAAGTTGAAATCCTGGGTTAATATATCTCTAATTTTTTTTTTGTCTGGCTAATATATCTGTAATTATTTAATGAATACCATGCCCATTATTGGTTATTTCCCCAGATCAACTATGGACTGTTATTTATTTTCAATATTCTTACTTCATCCAAAAATGAACTACGAAACATGTCCATAATTGATCTGGGGAAATAATTAGCTGGACTTCTGTCAAGACCAAAAGGAACTCTTACCTTATGAGGCTCCATATGACAGGATTGTCCATTTTGTAGCATAGCATCTCTAACTTAGTCTTCCTAGAATGAAATGATTTTATTATTGTGATTGTGTAATGAAAATCAAAAAGCAAAACTCAGTTTGACAATATTATTGTCTTTGATGAGAAGTGAAGCCCGCACTTCAAACAAGGTGCATGCTTCATCAAATAAATATCATGTGGGTTAGAAAATGTGAAAATTTGCCCAACATAATTAAGATAACACTCTCTATGTTCAGAAATTCATTAAAATTGACCAAGTGATTGAGTTTTTTGTTAAAAGCCATTCACTGCTTTAAGTGATGAAAAGCCAACGACGAGCGTAGACTTCCAAACGATAGGTAGTTGATTCTTTGAATCTCAGCTTTGAGGAGTTGGATTAATTTCATTGTTATAGTACAAAATTCAGAGTTACATCTGTTTTAACTTTTTGTAATTGTACACTTCATTTCAAAGAAGGGTGCACTATACTTTTGCATACTTTTAAGTCTTGTGAATCTTGTCGCTTATTTGTGCTTTTCGCTTTAAAACACTGTTTATAACTTAAGGATGGTCAAGGACTTAAAATCTGAACACACTAAATATTAGCCCCAATTTTCAGCATATTATTAATCGAATCACAGTCCTAACCACATAATATGAGTACAACATTAATTCCAATAGAAAACTTAGCTTCAAATTTCAGTAATAGTTCCGCAGCACAATGAGGAAATAGAACCAAGGAATTGTAGAAAGAAGAGACGAGAACAGAAGATGAATGATGCCAGCATAAGCACAAACATAAATGTAAAATTTAGCAAGTTCTCAACTCGAAATTAAGAAGAATGGAAATCAGTAAGTTCCTATGTCTTCCATACTATTGTTGAAGAGGTTAAAGCGTTTAACTTTTTCCTTCTTCTGTAAAAGGCAGCATTAGTTTTATAAGAAAGCATCATAAATATCCATCTTGCCATGAGACTATTCGCTTTTTCGGGAAAAAAAAAGGAAGAAAGTTTGCTTTGGTTGAAAAGCATTGTTTGGCCATAAAAATTTGAATTTGGAGAACACCAAAAACCTTGTTTTCACTTTTTATTTTCCTTTTTCAAATTTTATCCATTTTTAAAATAAAAACTCGTTTCTCGAAGGTGGCCTAGTGGTTTGGGTTTTGGACTTCCATATTGGAGGTCTCAAGTTCGAAACCTCTTGCCAGCGGAAGCAAGGGGTTTGCCTTCTGGGTTGAGCTCGTTGTACCAGGCTTGCCTAGTGCAGGTTACCTCTTCTATGTGGTTTGCGAGTTATTGCATAGGAGCGGGGGTTTACCCTGTGCACGCTCAAAAAATAGCGGTTGCGGGTTCCCCTTGTAAAATAAAAAGAAAACCGTTTAAATTATGTCACTTTTTTAGGTAAAGTACATGCACACAACTAATTATTGTTTGTAAAAACTATAATCAAACACAATTTCATCTTCAACTTCAACTTAAAAGATTCCAAATTAGGTGGAAAATATTTGTAATAATATGTAGTAGCTAGTATATGGTATCTAATCTATGACATCATGTGACTATCTATTATGAGATATTTCTCTTTTAGGTCAGATTTGATTGTATTATTTAGATAAATTAGTCAAGTTGGGTGATTTTGCTAGTTTTTAGAAATTTGTGGGTGTAAATCATATTTAGAAAAAATAAAGTCAAATTCTAAATATTCTTTGCAAAAAGTGCGACCAAACACAACTCCAATTTCAACTTTTAAAATTCCAAATGAAGTGAATAATATTTAGTTTTCATAGCCAAACGCGCACTGAAGATTGCACTCTCATCCTTTCCTTCCCTAAACTTTTTTTGCTATAATCTAGTTCTACTATTACTCTCATCCTTTCCTTCCCTGAACTCTTTTAGTATAATCTAGTTCCACTTCTAATATCTTTTCTGTTTTCTGACAGCTGGAAAGTATACCTATTATGGTCCAAGGAGTATGGTCAGAAGATCCTGCAGCGCAAATCGAAGCAACTACACATTTCAGGAAGCTCTTATCAATTGGTATTTCTTTGTTCCGTTGTTTTTGGATTTAGATTTCTTAATTTTTTTGCTATTGACAGTAGTTTTGTTAACGGTAGAGCGCAGCCCTCCAATTGATGAGGTAATTAAAGCTGGAGTTATCCCTCGATTTGTAGAATTCCTTAGACGGCAGGACTTACCTCAGCTTCAAGTAAGTGTTACCTACTCTTCCTTCTTTTCCTGTTGTGCTGTCTTTACTCAAGATGCAGCAACCATCTTAACTTTCCCTCAATCTCCTATACATGAAGTTTGAAGCTGCCTGGGCATTGACAAATGTTGCATCTGGAACATCAGAACATACTCGTGTTGTGATTGACCATGGAGCTGTTCCTATGTTTGTACAACTTCTTAGCTCAAGCAGTGATGATGTCCGTGAACAGGTAATCTTGTTTTGTTATTTCATCTTATTTTATTTTTGCACCCGATTATTGGACATGAATTTCAATATTCTCCTGGTGAGCTTTAGAGTCTAAACTATGTCACCTGTTTTCTCAAATATCGAATTTCAATATTCTCCTGGTGAGCTCTAGAGTCTAAACTATGTCACCTGTTTTCTCAAATATCTTTGCTTTGTGGAACGAGAATGACTTTGCAATTTGTTATGTAACCTAAAACATAATTCAGTACTGATGAGCTTTTTTAAATTAAAATCAATATACTTTAAGAAACCTTGAAGGGGTACAATTATTCCATAAGTTAGATTTAAATTTGCTTAAAATAGTAGATTAATGAAAAAAATAATTAAATGGATAACATTTTTCTTGATGTGCAGTTGGACATAGAGACAATAAAGCATGGAATATGTGAAACAAAAGATAATAATTTGGATAACTTAATTTAAATTTCCAAGTAGATAGGGCATTCTGTTGCTATTGCGTGTTGCATTTTGCACTTCTTGTATAGTGCCGTCGTCAAGGAGTTCAATATTAAGTGAAAGAACCACTTGTTAAGATTCAGGTTTCTTCAATGTTGTCAAAAGCGCATTTAAGCCGTTACGCGAGGTTCAAAGAACATGTTGAGCACTTTGCGACACTTAAATGTGCGCTTCAATGTTGTCTTCAAGGTTCTAAGACATACTTTTCTTGCGAGTGAGCCTCTTTTGAAGAGGCGATACTAAACAATTGATATTTCACTTTGTATGCACATCCCCCCCCCCTCCCAAACCCACCAAAATAAAGCCTTTTTTCATTAACACCCATGCTTTTTTTGCTCTTTGCGCTTAAAGCCTCAACAGACCTTAGAGGTTTTTTTTTTTTTTTGATAACACTGGTTACTTAAAGGAAAACAAAAAATGATGCAAAAGCAAAAATAAAAGTTTAAATCAAGAAAAAAAGACTCTTAAGGACCATTTGGGCCCCATGTGCACCGATCTTGGTCCTCTTGGACTTGGATCATGAAATACGTACAATGCTTAGCCGAATCCTTGCCATAATTCTTGGGCTATTCTTCCACTATAAGCATCTTCTTGATTTCCAATTGAAGCTCATCAACCTTGTCTTGCATATCCTTAACTTTCAAAGCTTCATCCAAGTCTTTTGATGGAAGTATGCCACCATAGATGCTATCACTAGCTGTGTTAATTGTTGTATGAATACAGGTCCAATAATTTCCCAGATTTTTCTTCTGCAATTTGTAATGTTGATGTTGTGTTGTTTTCACTGAATTTTTTTTTGTTGTTATTTGATGCTGTGTTGTCTTCAAAGAATGATGTGACCAAACTTTTAAAAATAGTGCAAGTCCCTTGACAGAAGAAACATTACCAATTTACAGGCAGTCTGGGCTTTGGGCAATGTTGCTGGTGATTCCCCAAGTTGTAGAGATCTTGTTCTAAGTCAGGGTGCGCTGATGCCATTGCTAGCTCAGTTGAATGAACACTCAAAGCTTTCAATGCTAAGAAATGCAACATGGACGCTCTCCAACTTTTGTCGAGGCAAACCACCAACACCATTTGAGGCAGTAAGTGGACTTAAATTATGCTTCTTTATTAATGACAGCATTTTTTTTAAAAATCTTATGATACTGTGCTGTTTCTAGATCTATATTGATGAGTAAAAATTTATTTCAGAAATAATTATCTGAGAGTGTATTTTATAGGTCAAACCTGCATTACCTGTTCTTCAACAACTTATTCATATGAATGATGAAGAAGTCTTGACAGATGCTTGCTGGGCTCTGTCTTATTTATCTGATGGCCCGAATGATAAGATTCAGGCTGTAATTGATGCAGGTGTCTGTCCACGACTAGTGGAGCTTCTTATGTAAGTTCCAACTATCTCGACAATCATTGCTTTATTTAAATTAGTCAGCATCCAAGCGTTTAGGGTTGGAGATTGCTCTTTGACGGCCATTTTCGTAAAATTCCAGCTGATTTGATGCTAACCTTGCCTTTTTCCCTCCTTGTCCTATGAAGTCATCCATCGCCTACCGTTCTCATACCTGCTCTCCGGACTGCGGGAAATATTGTTACTGGTGATGATGTTCAAACACAGGTAATGAGACATCATCATCTCTCCTAATCAATGTTGTGATATTACTTTATTGTGTTCAAATTATCTTTGTACTGTCTTTCAGGTCACTCTACTCAAGTCTAAAATCTAAATGATATGAAAATTGTTATGCGGTTGATTAGGTTATCCATGTTTAGCATCATGTATATATGTTTATTGAGAAAAATAGAAGTTCTGAGTAACACATTGCCGGAAATTTGTGATGGCATTTTGTCTTTCAGGATAAAGTGTTGTGTATATATTCTTCATAATCAGAAAAATTGGGAAGTTCTGTTCATATCACCTCTACTGATTGTGTATATATTCTTCATAATCAGAAAAATTGGGAAGTTCTGTTCATATCACCTCTACTGCTACTTGGATATGGATTTAAGTGCACTTCTTTTCTCTTTCTTTAGCTCTATTTTCACATTACTTACTGGTATTTATATTTCAGTATGTGATCGACAACCAAGTCTTGAAATGTCTGTATCGATTGTTAACGCAAAATCACAAGAAAAGCATCAAGAAGGAAGCATGTTGGACAATCTCTAATATCACTGCTGGAAACAGAGCCCAAATACAGGTATTTCTTCATTGCACTTAAGTGTTTCTGATTTTATTAATCTGCTGCCAGCATAGAGTAGTTTGCACTTTTATATCAAATGTTGTTTTTAAGTTCAGTTTCAAAGAAAAAAAAATGTTGTCTTTAAGTTGTTAGCACGGACACTAAGTACCTAAAAACTTTTGGGATTGAATAAGTATGTGCTTGATTCTAATTATTGCCTTGCTCCTCCTCTCTTGTTTCCACACTCTGGCTGTCAAGCTCCGTGTCATTGTTTTTCAGATGCTAGACATAAGTCGTGAGTTCTTGCTCTGTGAGGTACTTCTGTTTATTTAAAAGGTAGTTCTACGATTTTATTTGATGACCTTCCAGAAGTAGGTTACAAACTATGCTTTACAACCTGTCTTTGCCCCTTTCCTTTTTCTGAGGTTTGATGACCATTGGGGGTTGAGTTGGTTCTGTTATTATATTTCCCCTTTTTGAGGTGATAGAATAGGTCACATATTAGCATAACATTTTGGGATAATTTCAGAGACCTCCCCTCATGTTTGACTTCGGAACACTCACCTCCCTTGTGGTTTATGATATTTTACTTACCTCCCTTATTTTGATTTCTTTTGGTTCAATTCTTTCTACCTATTTATTATTGATACAAAAAGAATTATCATTTCAATTCTTTCTACCTATTTATTATTGATACAAAAAGAATTATCAATCGACTAATTTACCCATATTAATACTCTTTTGTTTAAAAATATCGGTTATTAATTTTTACCCGTTTTACTTATTGTTCTAATAACTATTAATATTTAAGTAAATTTTTGAAAAGTAGGTCTACTCCAGAAGTCTTTTACTTCATCTTCTCTCATAATGTGGTGGCTTAGCATAGGCAGTTGCTTTTTTTCTTTTGTGGGAAACAGTGGTTCACTCAGGTCAAGTAGAGCAGCAATGGTGATGCCCTCCAACATTCTATTAAAATGAGTTGATTTGCTCAATTTAAGATATAAACAATGTCTTCTTCACCAAATAGACAACAGTGTTGAATTTGTGATGGTTCCACCACTTTCCGGTATTTCTTTTTTTTAAGAAAATTATTTAGTGTATTAAACAAATAAGAGAACACAACAAAATGAGAATTTATCAAAACAAGATGTTTTTAATTTTAGATAAAGAAAAAAGTGTTACCTTTGTCCCAAAAAGAAAAGTGTTGAAGTATAGGTGCCTTGAAAAAAGTGGCGAAGTATGGGCAAATCAGTCAAATGATAATTCTTTTTCATTGACAAGAAATAGGTTAAAAATTATTACAAAGAGATCAAAATAAGAGGTAAATGTAATACTATCATAAACCACAAGAGAAGTACCTCTTATGCAGCCAAACCTGAAGGGAGGTATATGAAATTATACCTGATATTTAATCACATTTATTTCTGATGAATTTAATGTAAGTTCCTGAGCTGCTCGGACTCTTCATTTTCGGTGCCGCACCCATATTGATATTACATGGGTGTGGGTGTGGGTGTGGGATCCGGAAGCGACCTGGTCTATCGGTTGTGGATGCTTTGACCAAATTCGAGAAAGAGATTCTGCACAGGTTCAATTATTTTTGTTATCAAAACAAAAAACTAAGATAAAATTGAAAAAAAATGGAATACCTTATATCTATAAATTTCTATTGCAGTATTGCCGCACTCTTTCCTTTTATCTTCTTTTAGGATTCTTCTTTCAATCGATATCTTACACAATCCCATATTTTAGGTTTTATAACTCTATTTTAGATATTTGAATCATTTTTTGCTGAATTATTTGAATTATAACTCTATTCATATATAGATCCGTATCCCCGAATCCTGAAATTGATCATAGAGGATCCGACCTCTAGATCAGTATCGGATATCCGCACCTGAGTCCGAGAAAACGTAACACATTTTTAAAGGGAGAGAAGAGAGTTCTTAGATGCGACAACATATGGTATTTCCGTTATCACGTGTCTTTCTTGTACATCTGCAGCTTAGTTCTGATTTTTACTGAATAAACTGATGTTATTTTCAGGGTAAGTAGGTTAAGGGTTTCATTGTACGTGCACTCTTCCATTACTTTTCTAGGTTTTGCCGGGACACAGGGAGCTCCTGTTTCTAGTTATTGCAATTCTCATTATTTATTCTTGGCCCTCTTTAATGCAAATAAGCTCATCATGCTTGCTTGCTGTCCAGTATGATGTGTTTCTAAAGAGAACTACATTATAAGATCTGGTTTTAAGGACCTGATGGTGTGTGTCTCACTGAGAAAAGCAATGTCGAGCTGAGTAGGTTTTCTAGTGGTACATTGCATTCTCTTATATGCAAAGTTATTCTCCTATGAATAATTGCATTACTGGAATTTTGAGGGCAAAGTACAACTAAAATTGGGATTTAGCAAGAAAAAACTGAAGTATAGAAAAACTAAATACAAGCACAAAGGATAATTATTTGGCCAAAGGAATTATTGCTTTAAGATATGTGCAGAGGAACTAATTTTTCCTTGTGAAAAAAAGAAAGAAGAAAATATACGAAGGAACTCTTACAAGTGTTTGTTTATCCTTCAATATGAATGAGCTATCTAATTGTTCACAAGGTGAGGTCCTATGGTATATGCTTGTGTTAATTGATGAAACTAGTAAGGGTATCAACTAAAAGCTTAAACCACGAAGAAACACTTTTAAACTGTAAGATTTTTGGATAAGTCGATGCAATATCTGCACTGTTGCATGTTTAGGTATCATAAGAGTGAAATTGTGTAAGATTAGACAGGCTTGTGCTGCCTTAAATATACACAATTGGATGCTTGGGCTCGACTTTCCAGAGATCGGTATATGATGTCACACACGATTATAGTATGATGTTGAAATGAAGAAGTGCTATTGGAGTGTTAACACGATGGGAGGATATCTACTAAGAAGTAGTTTCTTTGAGAAGCTGGCTTCCTTTTTGTCGAAGTTTGTTGCCACTTCTTCACCTTCTACCCTTTCCAGGATGAAACAAGTTGACAGGAATTCAAATATTCTTTCCTTTATATGGCTCTTGCTTCTAATGCACTTGTTTATTTTCTTCTAAACAGGCTGTTATTGAGGCGAATATTATTCCTCCCTTGGTACAACTATTGCAAAATGCAGAATTTGACATTAAGAAGGAGGCAGCATGGGCTATCTCAAATGCTACCTCTGGAGGATCTAATGACCAGATTAGGTTGTTCTTTGTCTGCATACTCTCTGAGTCCCCTTTAATTGTTCTTTTCATCTGATTTGACTTATGATCGGGTCATACACTTATTGTAACCAGAGAGCCAATATGATTTTTAATGAGGTTTCAAGTAAATAACTATTCATGAAGTTTGAGCAGAACTAATAGCAGACTTTCTTCTTATTTGATAAATGATTACCAGGCACTCTCAATAGACATTCTATTGGAGTGTTGTTATGTGATAAAATAGGTTAACCTCCTGCTTTTGAAAGACAAACTGATAATTAATGAGTTCTTTTCTACTTATCATGTTGACATGCTAGAGGATTTCCAATACTTCTGGAAAGAGTTTTGAATACTTTGAAGGAAATAGTTTGTGGGTTTTGAATGGGCAAATTGTAAATTAGCATTCCACTTTGGCAAGACGAACATTTCAGTCACGAGTTGAAAGGCGTCGTTTTCTATTGGTGATAAGAGTAGTCAGTGGGGTTAGAAGTTCTGTATTTCATGCTATTGGTGTATCAGTTGGTATTAATGGGGGATCTGTTGTTTATCCTTTTGCAGGTTCTTGGCAAGTCAAGGTTGCATTAAGCCACTATGTGATCTCTTAATTTGTCCAGATCCCAGAATCGTTACAGTATGCTTGGAGGGACTTGAGAATATACTGAAGGTGGGCGAGGCTGACAAAGAAGCCGGGGCAAATGGTGGAATCAATTTGTATGCACAAATGATCGATGATTGTGATGGATTGGACAAGATTGAGAATCTCCAAACTCATGACAACAACGAGATATATGAGAAGGCTGTAAAGATCTTGGAGAAATACTGGGCTGAAGAAGATGAAGAGCAAAATCTCCCCGATGGTGCTGATGGAAATCAGCAAGGTTTCCAATTCGGAAACAACCAGCCTAATGTTCCTGCAGGTGGTTTCAAGTTTGGCTAGAAGATTATAGTGAGTGTTTTGTTTTGTAGCTCTCGGATCACAATTTTAGACTATGCAATTGGATCTTCTTGTAGCCAAGGGTCACAGAATTTTTTGGTCTGGCACTTTGGCCTTTTGAATTGTCTGAAAATGTGAGACTTTAGTTTGTGTTTTCTAAATTCTCGTTCAAACGTTCGACATCTGGCTTTTGTGTGAGGTACGTGACATATTTATGGTTGAATTCATAATTGTGGTTTCAATGTTGCTCAAGAAAATTACTAGATACTCAGTGGGTCATGTATGTTTTCTTGTCAATGATATATGGTATCAAGTCTCCATGGTCGTTCTTTTTAATGTCTCTTTTTATTAATGCTATCAGTCACCTGGTACCACCCAAAGTTTTGTAAGATTTTATGTTTTATAATTATACCACAAATCATAAAATATTTATCACAATCTTACAGTGTCTCTTATAAATGGTTTAATTAAAAGGCCATGATCAGGCGTCTATATACGTCTAGCACGTCTTGCAAAAATTAAAGTTAATACAAATTCAGTTGAAAACTATTGCAATAGTTTCTCACTGATTAAATTAACCAGAGAAAAAAACACACAACTTTTCTTCTTTATTAAGTGACAATTGGATTATTGATGATGCTCGAATTAACTATTTGTAGATATAGTTACATCAAAACTGAATAGAAAAATCAGAAGTTGAATATAATAGAGAAAATTCAAAATTCAAATTTACAGATTCAATCTTTAAGGTATTTTTGTCATTAAATTTATGAATTCATGTTTAATTAGTAATTTTTATACATAAATTTGAACTAGATATTAAAGAATTGAGTTCAAATGAATATAGTATTATAACGTTGGATCTACTCCTAGTTGAGTGAAGAATCTCATAGGTGTTGAATATCTTCAACGTTTGCGGTCCACATATATTAATGAAAATCAAATATGATTATATAAATTGGAACGTCTACAGCACGTGGCATGCTTCACTAATTTAATGAGAGTAACATCTTAATTGTCAAGTCTTTTCCTTAGTGAATAAGGATTTGGTAGTTGTATATGAACATACAAATTACCCCATTCTTCAAACAAATTTGGACACGATGATATTGACTTTAGTTTTCCATATATGTGTCCAAATTGTTAAGGCTCCATTTGTACACACATAAATTACTTTCATTAGTATTCTTTTTATTATTGTTAAATTAATACTCCATTCATTTTACTAATTTTTTAAATCTTATTTTGATTTAATATTTATGAAGTGAAAATAAAGATACATAAAATCTATCATCGATGTTTTTTTCTAAACGGATTATAAAGAAAAATAAAATAAATAATGTGACGAAATACGTACTAAACATAGACAGAATCAAAATTTAAAATTTATGCATTCTGAACGTACAATAAAATTTTAAGTCACCTTACTTGTTAGGTTTGTAATTAATATTTGTATATATTTAACATAAATTTTTTTGATATAAAAATGTAAAATTTAAGTAAAAGTTATTAAATTGGTCCAAATTTATAATTGATGATCTAGTGCCACTCTAGTGTTAAGTAACTAAATCAAGTAGTAAATGTTTGGTATACTCCATGGCACTATGGTACCGAAAAAATTGTGGGATGGTTTTTTTCTTTCCTTTTTTTTTTAAAAGCTAAATGGTAGAAATTTAAATGGTAGTTCTTTTAATCATGATTAAAATACTTGATTATTTAAAAATTATTCCATTAATGTTTAAATAAGACAAATATATGCGTCTAATTAAAAAATTGGAGAAATTGAACCCGATCCACGTTTTTTTTTTTAACGTTTGGGTAATGTTTGGTATGTGTTCAAGCAGTTAAAATCCTTACTATAAATTAGTATCATTTTATGAGGATTTAATTAGTTTATTTTTTAAAAATACAAAATGTTGAATTTATTATTGGTGCCGACAGAATTAAAACGACATTGTGTCCATGCGTGGTGGAATTCATTATCACCATATGGACCTTTAATTGGAGTAGAGTAAAGTGGAGGATTACGGCGTCGTTTGGTAGAAAGAATAAAGGATTAAAATTTTAAAATAAAAGATATTCTATATTTGATTAGTAGTATGGACCGACTACAGTGGTCGGAAATCTCGACTACTGTGCTCGGAAATTCCCGACTATAGTGGTCAGAAAATAGTGATTACTGTGGTCGAAATTTTCTGATTAGGCCAGAGATTTTTTATTATTGTAGTAAAAAAAATACTGATTATAGTGGTTGAAAATTTTGATTGTAGTGATCAAAAATTATCGATTGTAGTAATTAAAATTCAATGATTATTTATTTTACTATTTTATTCTTCAATAACAAAATAAATTATCAATTATATATGATGAAAAAAACTAATTTCATGACATAACTTTATTTTTCTCCCCCCACCCCCCGCCGGGACGAATTTGTATACAAATTATGGGAAACATTAATCCGTAATCTCTCTGGAAAAAAATAGACATTTCATGTATATATATTTTAAAATTGACATACTATTATATGTTGTCACTCAATAAACTAGAAAGAATAGATAGTGCACTTAGATTAATTGTTAAGTTATTTATTTAAAGATTTGAAATCAATTTCCATTTAATTTTTTTTCCTTTTTTAAAAAAAAATATACATTCACATTTTAAATTTTTTGATTTATGAGTTTCCCTTTGTCCGTTGATATGAGAAGGTAGTATGACCCATTCTTTGTCATATTCAATAAATTGAAACGTATAAGGACTTTTCATCCCCATCTTCATGTAACGACATATATAATGTCCATTTACTGTAAATGTATCCTAATTTGCTTTGCATAGTGGATTACTATAAGATTTTTTTAAAAAAAATAAAAGTACCTTATGCAAATAAGTTTAAGATAAAATTGGTCAATTTTCCGTTGTTTGGAACATCGTTAGAATGAAGGGTACTTTTGATTCATAATAAGAATAAATATAATTATTTTAAATAATTTAAAGATATTTTGGCTCTTCAGTTTCACATGAAAATAATATTATGATCCTATAATGATTAATACTCCATGAATAAATAGTGATTTAATTAATAATGAAGAAACTATTATACAACAAAGTTTTATAAGAAAATTACTTAGTATATAAGCAATTTTATCTTTAAATGATATAATTCCCGTATTGTGTATATTGTTTTAGATTACATCTCATGTAAATAATTTGAGTATTTTCTGATATTCATAAGCCAAACACGATATTAAATTTTACACGAGTAGAATATGTCAAAGACGCATTTAAACTATATATTTTTTTATTAGTTTCATATCTAAACTATTAAATATGTTTCTCAAACTAATGAGTGATAGTTTAGTATGTTCGTAATATAATGATAATAATTTTTAACGACTATAGTACAAACATAAATAACATGTGACAAACTTTATATTATGAATTTTATTTTGTATTTAACTCATAATATAATAATAATATTTTTAATGACTATGGTACAAACATAAATAACATGTGACAAACTTTATATTTATAAATTTAATTTTGTATTATTAATAAAGACATTATGTTGTCGTATCTTAATCCACTATTGGTGAGTCGTTTTTCATGCGTTTTTGACAACCTCACCAGTTCTCCCCTTCATTATCTAATTCAAAATGTATATTCTAAATTTCAACATCACAATTCACAACCAAAATATTTATCATCGAAAATAATAATATGCTACTACATTTATCTAGACTTAATTAATTGAAAGTAAAAATACTTGCTGGCAACCAAGAGTGCAATAAGCCTAACCCAAAAAAAAAGAAAAAAGAAAAAAGAAAGAGTTCAATAAGCATTTAATTTAGACGGTTGCAATAAAATGCTATGATAAATATAATCAAATAGTACTCCTACTATTAAATAGTATGGTTTATATGAGAGACAGTTTTCGAGGTAAATATTTTAAAACATGTTATGCAATATAAAATAAGATATAAGTCTTAAAATAAGATACTCATAAATATTTTAAAAGACGTTATGTAATATGAAACAACATATAAGTCTTAAAATAAGGTACTCAAGTCTTACATATCCTTGATTTTATAATTTTATTATTAAAAAAATAAGTGAAAGCAGATTTTTTAATAAGTTTATAAATTAGTTCAAATAAATTTATATCATAAATAATATAGAAGTAATAATAATAATAATAATAATAATAATAATAATAATAATAATAATAATAATAATTATTATTATTATTAATATTATTTT
>JAABOM020000001.1:32313635-32335279 GCA_011800125.2 Solanum clarkiae | reverse complement strand
TTAAAAAGGTAACAACTTAAAAAAATAATGATAAAAGTTGAGATATTCTTTCAAATAAAATTATTATATATCCACTTTATCATTAGTTTCCATATTTGTTTGTTATTCCTCATGTGATAATTACACTGATTATTGTTGGTATGTTTCAAAAGAAGATAAGAATTAAAAAAATGTATAAGCAATGACAATAATTAATAAAATTGTCTCAGAAATGAAGTGCTATGAATCTTTACCCTGCCAATTTCAAGTATAATCATCTAAAAAAAAGTCATTTATGACAGTGTTATTTTCTGTAAAAGTTATTTTATTTATTTAGATATTTTAGGAAAAATCACTATAAATATTATTAAAGATTAAAAATAATCTATATAAAACATACTCTTAAAACAACAAAAATCAAGTTTAACGCTTAAGGCATACATTTTTACTTTTGAAACTTATACTTTTACACTCATAACTTACACCTCAAATTTTAGAGCATACTCGTTATGAATCTGCGTCTTATATCCGCTCTTTTCAGGGAACAATCATTTTGTTTATAAAAATTTGTTGTTTGGTTATAATACAGTTTTGAGAAAATATCTTTTAGGGAACATTGTCTTTGTTTCTAAAAAATCTGTTGGTTAGTTATTTGTTGTTTGGTTATAATACAGTTTTGAGAAAATATCTTTTAGGGAACATTGTCTTTGTTTCTAAAAAATCTGTTGGTTAGTTATAATTAAACTTTGTCTTATTTTAGACACTATTGATTTTTAATTTAGCTTTTAATAACTATAGTGGCCAATCAGCTTACGTATATTTTAAATAATTTTATAAAATATTTATAATTTTCTACTAATATTATGTACTCTCTTTATCCCATTTTATATAGTACCTTTGATTTGACACGATATTTAAGAAAAAAGGGAAAACTTTTAAAATATATGATCTAAAATCATTCAACCACATTTCATTAAGGGTCAAAAGAGAATTTAAAGACAGATAAATTATTTTTAATTAAAGTAAGTAAAATGATATTCTTTTTTTGATCGATCAAAAATAAAAAGATATCACACAAAATTGAACCAAGAAAGTATTAAATAACTATGTTCATTAAGATTAGAATAGATGGAACTAAATTAACTACTAGAAGTAACCTTTTTGTATATTTTATTTTCTTAAAATACTTTTTCAAAACTAAGGTCCATAAATATAAGAACTCATTGGGACCAAAGTTACTTTGTCTACTTAATTCAAATTTTATTTTTCTATTGGTTCAAACCGAACACAGTAAATAATTTCAGAATTTGTTTTCTCTATATATAATATAAATCCCCAACTTTACCCCTTCCTAGAATCGTCTTTGTGAGTCGAGACAGAGAATATATACTAACAATATTCTATATTCCCTTGCGCCAAATAAAAATATCTCCAACGAAACAGAAACATGGCAGAATCAGGGTGGCAGCGGTCGCCCGCGTCAGCTTTCAGGTGGATCCGAGTGAGTTTCTCACTTCCGACGTCGTTTATGCGGTGGCCAAGGTTGTTTGCTTCCTATTTCACGCCGAATTGGAGTTCGAGAAGACACGACGGCGTCGTTTCGGCGTCCTCGTTTCCGTATTGGGGTACCATCAGCTTCGCCTTCTCCCCTCGGCAGTGGGCATGGCCGGACCTCGACTTGCCTTTTAACATCGTTGATTCTATCATCTGGTCTATTATCTCCGCCGTCGAATCTGTTGCTCTCGTCTCCATGCTCTGTTTCTTCTTCCTTTTCTGTGGATGTACTATCTAAATTGCTAGTTTCTCTTTATATCTAATGTAGAGACGGAAGATTAGTCGGCCGGTGACCGGCTTTTGGACATGCCGGCGTAGTTGACGATTTGGGGAAAAGGCTGATGGAGTATCCAGCACGTGGAACGTGCCGTGTAGTGGTGAATCCAGCCGTGATCGTGATGTGAGCTGAGGGTAATTTTGTCAATTAGGTAAGAGTACTGGGGTAGTCAAAAACTAATTTTCTTCTCCTTTTTACACTTTTTTTTTTAAGTGAAGCTACTAGTCTACTCAGTGTGAACTATAAAGTCCTTTCTTTTCTTCCCTTTATTTAGATGGTTTTTCACTATAATACCTTTTGCCCTTTTGTATATAGTTTGTCTTTTTTTTTTTTTGTTAATCATAACATTTCCCGCTAAGAAATTACATATTAATTTTGAAATTTGTAGTTGAATTATATTTATATACTGTTGAAGACGACAGATTTCTGTATCAAGAAAGTTGTTTCCCTCTGTTTCCATTCACAATGAGAAGAGAGTGGGGGCGAGTAGTTGCAAATTTTGGTGAACTGTTTCGTGTCTCACATTAATAACCGGAAATGAAAAGATTTTTTAGCTGCATAAATAGTCCTCCTTTTGTTTTATTTTTTCCTTTATACTTCTTTAATTTTAACTTTCACTATGTCATATTCAAAATCATAGTATTAAAGAGTATTTCAATAAATTTTACATATCAAATATTATTTTTTATTTTCTTAAACTCTAGACAAATAAATTAAAGTAAAGTAGTTTGACATATTTATAAATTTCAAAAAATTTATAGCTAAACAAATGATATGATACAGAAAGTCACTCAATTAAATTTAAGATGCGTTTCCATGAAATGACAAACATGACTCTCAAGTATAAGTATAGTATGTACTATTAAATTTTAAATTACTCAGCGTGTTGACTAGGCTCACTTAATTTATTGTTTCATTTAATGAAGGGACAATCACATAAGTAAGGCACGACTAAATTTTATTTGGGGCCATTTTTGTTTCACAAATAATTTAGACAAAATATGTTATTGCAACTTGTTCGTTTTTCTCAGGCCTAAATTATGTGATAAGAGCATTGAAAATAAATTTGCAGCACACATGGTTATGGCCAGCAAAATGTACCTTTCTCATTTCATTACTAAAAATAGTGTACAATTTGTATTAGAATTTACTAACTCCTAACTATGGAAACAGTTTTGTATTGTGGGTTTGTGCGTGTATTTGTGTGTTTGTGTTTGTGTTTGTGTTTGTGTTTGTGTTTGTGTTTGTGTTTGTGTTTGTGTGTGCATATTATCATTCTTTTCATTTTTACATACTCTTTGACATATCTGGTTTCTTCTCTGCTTTTGGGTTTGACATGAGGGTTTATGGGAAATAGCCTCTCTACTTCTACGAGGTAGCGGTAAGGTCTGCGTATATCACACATTTCCCAGACCTCACTTGTGGAATTCGACTGGGTATGTTGTTGTTGTTAACTATGGAAACATCTCTAAAATATTCAAAAATGTTTTGGGTATGAAACGTTGACATGAAGGAAAAAGAAGACAAATTAGTGAGTGGTCTTGGGATTAGAATTGTGATTGCGCAAATTGAGCCGCTAAAAAGGCAGCTAAGTGGCAAAAACATTCCCCAAATTTCCAGGATTTTCTATATATGATGATATTCCCAATCATATCATCTTTTATTTCCACTAACTCTATGGCCCAGGTGGTACAGAAAAATACGTGCTAAAGCCCGGTCCTATATGTCAAATTATGATAATAAATTAACAAAAAAGAAAGAATAAAAGAATATGAACTTATAAGGAAGTGTTATTAGTGAGTGAACTTGTTGGACATTTCTACATACTTTCTAAGTATTTGTTATGTATTTACCTATCATTAATTCATAATTAGCTACTACACAAGCAAATTCGAGATTTGAGTTCCCAACAATTTCAAATAAATAAACAATGTTATTGTATATATTCATTCAAAACGTGCACCCCACACCCTAAATCCAGCCTGACAAATGTTTTGGTATCCCATGTTTGTATTCACTCAAATTTATTGTATCAACGAACGCACATAACTGCGTTGGATATAGTCACAATAGGTTGTATTCCTTCGCTTGTATCAACGCGTACAATCATACAGGAATACAATCATGATAGATTGTATGTGTGTGCTCAATAGAGCACATACAGTCGTATTGAGTACACAAAGATTACGAGGTAATTGTATGCACATACATGACGTCCGCCATTGAAGACACATACTGAATCCGATCAATTTAGTCCAGCATGCATTTTAACAGATTATTCAATAAACTGTTGGGCCATGGAGCCCATAAAGATCAACTTGCCATCATTTTCTTTTGGGGAAAATTACATATACGCACACACACAAAAAAAAAAAAAAAAAAAAAAAGTAAAAGGTTTAAAAAAAAAAGTAATCCATATTTTATTTACATAAAAAATAGCTCCAAATCAGAGAAACTATGCATGACTATACAGGTCTATACAATGTATATTATTTATACACAAGTTATATACTAAATATACATTATGATATACAAATATACACTAACTATACATGCCTATACAACGAGAGCAATTTTTTTTATAATTATTTTAAGTGAAGTGTCTCTCAATGTAATTTGTCCTTTCTTTTTTTTTCCGTAGAAAAAGTGATCATAAGAAGAGAAAGAAACAAATTTTGTTAACAAACTGAAAACACAAATAATCAACCAACTAAATTAGTATTAAGATTTGATCAATTCCTTTTATTTATTTTTAATCAAAGGCAAATTTAAAAAATATATTTTTGTAAATAGTTGTTATTAAAAAAAAAAACAGGTTTTTCAAGTGTTCAAATTTTCATTCAATTTTTTAAGAGAAAATTACAGAAATACACAACTTATATTTACATAATTTC
The DNA here is from genome assembly GCA_011800125.2 of Solanum clarkiae. Lineage (NCBI taxonomy): Eukaryota > Viridiplantae > Streptophyta > Magnoliopsida > Solanales > Solanaceae > Solanum > Solanum clarkiae. The sequence goes on along the minus strand of JAABOM020000001.1, from coordinate 32,330,575 downwards.
TTATAATCTCTACTCTTTTGAAAAATTACAAAAATTCCGTATTTTAACTTTCTCTCTCTTTCTTATTGATACAAAGAATACAACACTACATCTAGGTATAATCATACCATAACTGACACCTATTTAATAGGTGTCATCTTAATCATCTCCTAATTTAAAGCTAATTGATAATCTTTAACTTTAATTTCAAATTCAATTTCCAAAATAAAAGAGTATACAAAATATTTTCCTCTTTTTCTTTTTCTCCCTTTACCTTTTTTCCTCTAATTTCTTTTTCTCGTTCTCCTTGTCATACACATATTCTTCACTATAATGGAGTCTACTCCATCATCTTCTCACGACATTACTCATGCATTATCAAATGTCAAAAATATTAGTCACACCAAAGTTGTTCCACTAAACGAAGAACATCCACATTCCGAAGTTGCGGACAAATCAGTAGTTGATTTCGACGAGGATGGTTTCCATGAAAATAAGTCAAAGAATTTCAATGATCCAGCGTCCAAGACGAATAAGGTTTCCAAGGTTCCAATGTCGAAAACGAACAAATCCAAGAAGGTTGTTGGTTCTACATTCAAATCCCAAAGTGATGAAGTTTCTTCCAAAAAAAAAAAAAAGATCGGCACCGTTGACTGGTGCTGACAGTCAGACCTTCATTGCCAAAGATTTCAATTTTGCATTATTTTTGTGTAAACTTTTAGTCATAATTAGAATTTGCACTATGATTTGCATCAACAATTTGTTGTTATTTTTCGAAACTGATACTATAAGGTTTTAATCGTAGCATAATTATTTATTTTGTATCAGACAGTATTTGTATCAGTATATATTTGTAAAATGAGTCACTATTTATTTTTAATGTATTGTATATCAGTATCATCTTATTCAATTACAACCTTTGACTTATTGTTAATATGTGTATTAATATTTACTAACTTGATCTTTGTTTCAATATAAATTGTTAATTACGTTATCAAAGAGGTTCCTCGGCATTATTTAAGGTTTGGGATTACGTACAACTACGATTTTGCATATGATATAAAGATCTTTATTGGAGATGAAACATTAGTTTCATTTCATCGGACTATTTTTGACTGCTATCTCTGAGTGCCTGTGTGCAATTTTCAAGAGCAGATAATGAAATGTTTGTTGTTGCTGGAGATCGAGCAAGATAATTTGAATGAAATATACATCAGACATGAGAGTCTTATCAATCATCATTTGCTTAAAGTGCACCGATAGTGTCAAAGATTTTCAATGAAAATCCTAGCAGATTGCTGCAGACGTGCTTCTTTGACGCATATGTAAGTGTTAAAATTTTTTTAAAAATTTATCATATTATTAGTCACACAAGTTTTTTTTTTTTTTTTGAAATACAACTAATACATGTATGAAAATTCACAATAAATACATGATACAGAAAAAAATGATACAACAAGAAATATGCACAAATTATGTCGACACCTACAAATACTGCTACTACTTACTGATGTATATATTGATATAACAAATCATCAAATTTCATATCAAACCGCACAAATTTATTTTTGTAACTATTGTTGATATTCATTTCCTCTTCTTTTTTTTCGTACTGCCACAAATGCATATATATTGATACATGCATAAAAATTTAACACAATATGTACATGATACAAAATGATATTTCATACAACAACAAATATGCACAAATTGTATCAACGCCTATGAATATTGCTACTACTTACTGATACAACAAATCATCAAATTTCGTATCCAACCACATATTCATAAATACTGGTTCAAACAAAATAAATATTTATACTACTAATAAAATCTTATAGTATCAATCTTCAAGAAACAACAAATTGTTAATACAAATTCTAGAGGAAATTCTAATTGTCACTAAAAAATTTACACAAAAACGATGCAAAATTGAAAACTTTGGCAATGAGGTGCTGATCCTTTTTTTTTTTTTTTGAAGAAGCTTCATCACTTTGGGAATTTGATGTAGAACCAACAACCTTCTTGGATTTGTTCATCTTCGACACTGGTACCTTGGAAACCTTTTTCGTCTTTTGACATTGGATCATTGAAATTTTTTGTCCTATTTTCATGAAAACCATCCTCGTCGAAATCAACTACTGATTTGTCTGCAAAAATTTGGAATGTGAATGTTTTTTGTTTAGTGAAACAATTTCGGCATGACTAATATTTTTGATATTTGATAATACATGAGTAATGTAGTGAGAAGATGATGGAGTAGACTCCATTGTAATAGAGTATGTGCGTATGATAAGGAGAATGAGAAAAAGAAAATAGGAAAAAAGACGTAAAGGGAGAAAGAGAAGAGGAAAATATTCTATAAAGAGAAGAGGAAAATATTCTATATACTCCTATTTTGGAAATTGAATTTGAAATTAAAGCTAAAGTTATTAATTAGCTTTAAATTAGAAGATGATTAAGATGACACTTATTGAATAAGTGTTAGTTATGAGGATTAGTTTTCAATTATAGTAACAACTCCTTTTTAAACGGAACTAAATCAATTTCTACCTAAATTTTCGCTTTGTCTTAGTTCATAATTTATGTATTGACTGGGCACTAAAAAGGAGAGATTTTCAGTAATTTTAAAAAAAATTTAGACTATACGAAATTAAAATTATAATTTATGGAATTTATATAATTTATACATTTTTTAGTTGAGAAAGATAAATGTGTAACTAAAAAAGCCTCCAAAAGTTCAGGACCAAATGCATGTATAAAATACATTAGGTATTGCATTTATCAAAGGTGAAACGTAAAGGATCAAAATAACACAAACCCAATACATTAAGGACTATTTTTGGCATTTTCTCATCTTTGCACAATTGTGCGAGGGTTTTGTTCAGAACCCTAGGAAGTAGCCGGAGAAGCTCTTGCTCAACAATGGCGTGGAGGCAAATTCTATTTTCCAACAGAAGATTACTTTCAGTACCTTCAAGCTCTGTAACATCTGGGTTCGCTAGTTTTTCCTCCAAATCCAATTCTTACATAGGTAATTTCTATTCCAACACTGCGATTTGATAAAGCATTATAGTTTTTTGTGAAACCCATAATTTTGGAATGACAAGAAAGATGGTGGGTGCAGTGAAGGTAGGGATTCCAGAGTTTTTGAATGGAGTAGGAAAGGGAGTAGAAACGCACGTTGAGAAGCTTGAATCGGAGATTGGAGATTTATCGAAGCTTCTTGTAACTCGCACTCTTAAGCTCAAGAAACTTGGCATCCCTTGTAAACATGTCAGTATTTATCACCTTTCCGTTTAATTCGTTTCATTTGTCCAATATTCTTCTGAAAAACTTATTTTTCTTTTTTACAACTGCGAGATGTAAGTATGGTTGTTTCCTCTGTCAAGATAAAACACAACAGATGTGATGATGAGTAACGTTAAGAATCATAGATTAACGCTTTGAAAAAGTTGATATTGTATGCATTTTTATTTTTCAATTCGTTTTTTCCCATTTGATATTTTGAGTTGTTAGCTTGTTAAAGTTGTAAATTGTTAGGACAGTGGAGATTGTTTAGCTTTGAGATGATGATTATCCTTATTGGCTGAACTGAGAGTTTTATAAATGGTAATGGGAAATCCTGTATGCATTGCAGTATGTGGAAAACCTAACAATAAGACACGATTCTATAGAAAAAGAAAAACATTCAGTTGTCAGCACTAACAAGAGAAACAAAAGTGCTCCAAAGATGTAAAGAAGACAAAAAGCATCCCGGTGACCTGTAGGAGCAGGTTTTCCTACCCCTTTAAATGCGCTCCTAATGAATGCCTTAAAGTTGAATATGGTTCATGAAGCATACCTGTAATCTCCGATTCTCAACGTCGAGAGACTTTAATAATTATATCATGCCAGAAAAAAAGAAGCGAGTTCATGTGGTTAAACCTAAAACCTGAGATCTATATTTCTATAGCGTCCTCATGAGCCCTAAAAGACCTACTCCACATGCTCTACTCCTTCTAAATTCCCATACTAGAAGCACCTTCATAACCATGCCTGGCATCATACTACCTTTGGGTATGCTCCACATCATTTATCATAATCTGTATGCAATAAGACAGACGTATTAAGTGATTGTCATCCGATCCTGTCTTCTTGCACATTAAGCACCAAATAACGTGGATTATCCTCCTCCTAAAGCTCTTCACTGCTAAGATAGATCCCCCTGTTGCTGTTCAGATAAAAGAGGAAATTTTCCTCTGTGCTCCAAGGATCCATCATCCATATTGAGAACTAAGGAAACGTCTGCACTCCCTTCTCGACAATCTGCTGTAAGAAGATTTCAATGTGAAAATGCCAGTTTTCTGCGATCTCCATATCCACGGTATTCCTCTATTTATGAGTATCACATTCAAAGCATCTTTGCAATGACACCACTTGTATATGTAGTAGTGTATTGTATCTGGGCCTAAAAGTTTTTCTTCTGATAGCGCCATTGTGCCTACATTTTTCTTTATATCTAAAAAGGCCTACATTCTTTTGCTAGTCTGAATATAATGGATACTTTTAAGTGTCATCGAAGATGTTCTTTGATTAGATTAGTTGGTTTGAAGACTATTCAAGATTACGAAGTATGATTGATGTTAGGACCCAGTTTTGTTTTCTGAAATGCATTTAAGCACATTCAATTTTGGTTCGTAAGTTTGTGCTTCCAAATGTTAATCGACATAAAAATTCTTTTGATGCTTTAAAAACTATGATCTGATTTAGTGTGAAACTGAGCTCTTGAGTGAATAGTATCTCCGTGGAGAAGTTTGGTTCTCGACTCCTCGTAACTTTACCTGAAAAAATTTCATAATTGACCGTCCATCATAGCTGAGTATGAGCTATTATGGGGGATGAGCATAAGTTGTGTTAGTGGCGTACTTAAAGCCTTAAACATGTATTTTACATGATGTAATATGATTAAAGATGATGTGCTATGCAAGTTATCTATTGAGATGATCAATTAGTCCGTTATGTTCGTGTAGTATATTCGGAAGTTGAGATCTCACAACATTATCCTTATGCAGAGAATGATTGCTTTGCACACTTTAGATGTTCACATGTTGTCTTGGATCAGGAATTCTGGCGAGGACAGCTGAAATTGGATTCCAAAATTTTAAAGCACTAGGGAGTAGGTGGTAGTATATACTGTAAGATAGTGTAGGGGAAGAGAAGTTAAGTTTGTTCTATTTACCTTTTTACAATCTTTGGGTATTCCAAAACATCCATACTCTCAAGTCAGTATAAAAAACATGTCTACAATCATAGAGAATGAATAACACTTCATCACTTTTAGACTGTCCAACAGCTGGAATGATAAATGTAGAAAAATTAACTTTTTTGATTTAAGCCACACATGAATGTGAAGATTGAAAGGTAAATTCATAGCTTGGAGAGGATGTTGGCTTTTAAGGTATAACAATAACTATGACGACTACGCCTCACCAGGACTCAAGATTGATAATACCAGAGATTTTTCTGACTTTGCTATATTACACTGACACCAGAACCCAATAAGCTGCAATCAAAGTGAAAATTTTGCTGGTCGGATCAAGTCTACTATTTCATGGTGACCAAATTTAATGCTTTCTAGTCTTTAGTACAATAATCTTTTTGTTTGAGGATCAATGTAAACAGTCCCAAAGTCTGCGCCAAAGTGGTTACCTAGAATTGGGTAAGTGCTTAGAAGTTGGAACTAAATTTCTATAGGCAATTTTTAAAAACGAGGAGAATAGTGAAGCATAGTTCGAATCATCATACTGCTGCTGTTTGAATTACAGCCATCGAGTCTTTATGCTGTGTTTTTGTTTGTATCCTTAAGCCCTTGTTGATCACTTTGCTTTTGCTGTTTGCAGAGGAAGCTGATACTGAAGTACACCCACAAATATAGGCTGGGACTTTGGAGGCCCCGAGCTGAGCCTGTGAAAGCTTAATTCATTTTATTGGTGGTACTTCTCATCAAGAAAGACTTTCTGCCATGATGCTCATGTGTTGCACTTGGATGGAAATTTCGTAGGGGCAGCCAATTGCATCAGGGGTTGTTTACCCTGTTTGGAACTTTCTTTTGATCAGTAAACTGAGTATTAGGCATTTGCATTGCAAGCATACATCAATAACAAATGCCCTCTTTATTTTCCTTCTATTGAGTATTAATTGATGAGTGATCAATATTATCATGTTTTATGTGTAAGGTCAATATGTAAAAAGTAGCTTTAGAATAAAAGTAGAACAATATTTTAAGGAGATATAACATTGGGATCTTCTTTTGGAGATCTTGTTATATAATGATGTAGTATGATGTTTGACCTCAGACCCAAATCGTATCACATAGTGGAAAGGTGCAATACATGAATGAAGGGTCAACATAACCAAAATATTAAGAAGGTGCACATCTCAAATGTTAGTTCTATTCTGCATATGTGGCTCTGCAATGGCACTTTTCCTAAACTTCCTTGTTTCCTAAAGTACAGCACCAAAGTCAGGCCGGGCTCCCAGGGACATGTAATCGGAGTACTTTCTTCTAGCTGCTTAAGAGCGCCTACAAATTTCAGGAACCCTTACCAAAATCCATAGTAGTTGATACATTTCTGTACAATAAGCAGCCACCATTTGCCAAAAGATTCAATATGATTTTACTTGTGCAAGTCGGTTCTTCTTGTGATTCCAAATCCACAAACCCCTGATCTGCAATGGTGCAACAAGTGAGCAGTTAGTAAATCATCAAACCTGCTTCTGTTGTGCTGATATCATTGTTTTCCCTCAAATCATATCACCTCGCGGTCTTTTCTTGGCCGGGAAGTGGGTGGGTGGGTGGGGGGGGAGATTCGAGGATAAGAACGCACACTTGTAAGCTACACTTTAAATCTACTTGCAAGACTTTCGTAAAGGCACTTTAAACTGAAACATAATATGTACTGTAAAATGATTAGGCATTCTTGACTTGCAGTAAAGCAGTTGGTTGTTGCGTGTTAAAGTTCCTGTGTGTATAAGGAAAGCAAAGCAAGGTGATGTCATGGTACAGTAGTTGTTTAAGTGCCTAATAAACCATGCTCTCTTAAGACATCCGTGAAAGCTGTTTCTATTGCGAGAAACAAACACACTGATTGTTTATGGGGATGGAAGTCACCAGTTACTCCCTCTAAAACTGTCCCATGCTGATTGTTTTCAAGCAGGAGTATCTAAAGTAAATTGTGACTAGTGTAAGCATAAAGACGGCAAATGAGAACTGTTTGAGATGCCACATCATAAACCAGCCGAACAGAAAAGTTAAAAAGAAATTGTATGTCAGTTTTAGGAAACAAAAAGAAATTGTGCGTGAACTTACCACTGAGTTTAAAGGCGACATACACACTGACGTCATACACGAGATCCCAAAATACCTGTAACATAAGAAAACATAATCATAGTTCACTTCATTGAGAATAAAATTCATAAATGGGATAATAACAGAAAAGTATTGTTGAAGAATGACAAGAGTCCCACATTGGTGGTTAATGAGATGGGTGGATTCTTTATAAGGCTTGGGCAATCCTTTTTCTTTTGAGCTAGCTTTTGGGGTGTGAATTAGGCCCAAGACCTAATTTTACATCTATACTAGATTGTACAATTGGTTGCCACTGGTATAACAGTTTTGATTTGCCCCATCAGTGTTCAGCTAAGTTCATAGTAACTCCTCAGATACACTTCGAAATTTTTTTCCCATATTGATAGCAAATGTGCTTAGAATTTTATCTCTGTGTATGGAAATTTTCTTCCATTGTTTGTTATATAAACACATGTATTTCCACCAAAGAGTGAATATTAGTTCTTCTGTAGCAGATGAAGTTTAAAAAATTTTAAACAGACAATGATCACTCTCAAATAAGTTTAGCTCCAAACCCGTATTTCAAGAAAGCCATGATAGTACATCTCCAAAATCGATATAAGAACTGGCCCTTCAAACCAACAATAGTGATATCTCTAAGAAAGCTCAACTACGTTTTAGGAAAATCTTTTAACAGACATGCTTCATTAAGCACAATTTAGTCACCTTGTAAAGCCAACTGGAAAACCAGAAACAACCTATTTAATGGTATCAAAATATATGAAACTACAATTGAAACACTAGAGGTGTGCCAATTTCAACCAGCTTAAGATTTTCAAGCAAAAACTATCAAGGAAAATGAAGAAAAAGAGTTTCAGTAAGCTTCTGACATTATATGATTCAACAAGAGGAAGAGGAAATCTTAAACTTGCAAATCAAAAGGTTTTGGCTCTTAATAATGACAGGCTTAAATTGACTTCATGCATCTAGCTAATGAAATCTTCAGAGCATTTTGAATAAGCAACATATAGTTTTGTATAAAGGTAATGGCTGCAAGCGAGAATTTTGATCTCTCCCTTTCTTCCTTATGTGTCAAATATCTTTAGCAACACATAATGTGTTTTCTTCTCGTAAGTAGCAATGAACAAGAATAGTTAAAAGCATAAGGAATAATAAGAATTGACAACCAGAAAGCTCATAGGGCTATAACTTTGTAATAGTTTTGTCAGGAGTAAACAACATATTTGGTTTAGAAGCCAAAAAGATGAATTTCCAAAAGATATCCATGATAAAAAATTTCATGAAGTTCATACTCTCAATAACACTGGTAAATTAAAAGCACAGACGTCCTAGGCTATGAACCATACCTTGAAATATAACAATCAAGAAGAACAGAACTGTAATCACCATTGCTAATATATTTATCTTCGAAGATGATCCACTCTCCTTTTTAATTTTATTCAATGCCTTAATTCTTTCGGTCCTTCTACGCTTCCACATAGCAACCTCAGATATTTCCCTGACGAAATTAACATCAGAGGCATGCAGTGATGGTCCCTTCGGGGGTCTAGGTGGTTTGGGAGGCTTTGGCTTCCTTGTCTTCTCGATATCCATTTTGTTGTCTCCTAAATTTTTTACCTCTTGGCTGACTTTGTTTGACCAAATTTCTGTACACTTGACAGATAGCTCACCAGCACTTGACATCTTGTTACAGTAATTTGAACCATCTTGGTTTCTTACAGATCCATCGCACAATTGAACTCCACAAAACCCACTCCCTGCTTTATACAACTCTTTATTAGAAACTTCACCAGTCAGATCATGATTATAACTTCCATCTTCATCACCAGTTGTTCCTCCACTCTCTAAATCTAACTCAAAATCACTTTCCCCTGACTGTATATGATCCATAGCTAACTCAAAGAGTTTGTTGTTTAACTTTCTCCAATGCCTTTAGCTGGTAACAAAAACATAAATTGGAAATGAAGTTGCTAAAAAGCTAAGCCATTGTACAACAAATTTGTTCGTGTTTGGCCACATCAAAAATACTTGCAGCCATTGACCAACTAAAGACAAAGGAAAAGCTTATCTTTTTTTATCATAAAACAAACTACATGGGCTCAAGACACCAAAACATTCAAATGAACACTTCCTTCTGTTCCACTACAACCTAAAAACGATAACACATTTTCTCTCATTTGACTAACTTCAAATGGATCTTGGAGAAACATCATCATCAAGCAATCAATATTTGTTGCTTTATAAAAGCACAACACACAAAAAACACATATATACAACAACATAACAAGTATAATTACACAAATGTACACGAAACTTCTCCCTGTCTAAGCAAGTAGAGAGGTTGTTTAATTTCCGACAGAACCTCAACCCCAAGGAAAGCACAAACACACATACATCTCACAGTACATATTAATAGTAGTAATTAATTTAGAAATTTCCAAAGCCAAGACAATCTCAAACACATGGAAGATTCGTTTCACCAACACAGACTCTAGACATGGAAAATGACAAATCAAAAAAATTGAAAACCACAGTGGTCCCATTGCAACTAGGAATAATGCAATTTATACAAAGAATGGATAGTATAAATACACTCATTTCCTTTTAATCCAAACAACAGGAAAGTAGTTGATCACAATACCTAATAGAATTCTCAATTTGAAATTATTTCATTTCAAATAATCCAAAGAACTTAAATCCATAGTTCCACATTTCTTTTTTAGAAGAAGGTCTAAAAATTATATGAATAACAAATAGATCAAACAGAGAAGATTGGTTTATACATACATGGAAGGCGACAACATGGGGAGGGTTCGGGCATGGAAAAGGATTTCATGGCGAAGAGGAATGGAACGAGGTCGTTTTGGAAGAGAAAAAGGAGACCTTTGTAATGGTCAAAGGAACATTCCCAACACATGTAGATAATGTTAAACAGCAATAGGTATTTCTATGTGCGGTCTGTGGGACCCTTACGCAGGTCTTAATAGTATTTGTCTTGGTCCGAATTTTAGGATTTATGTCCAACTTTACATACAAATAATGCTACTTCTCTTCACTTTTATTTATCAAAAATTTCCTAATAAATTTGTTTTTTTTAAAATTAATTAAATTTGTTCTACTTATTCTTATTATATTCTCAATTTATTATCATTAAGTTATGTCATTAAAAAATACAATCATTAAATACACTTAAAATTCTTATCAATTAATAAAAGCAAAAGGATAAACTAAATTTAAATTGGACAACTAAAATGAAGAGAGGGTAGTTAAGATTACGTACAAAACTATATTCATCTGTACTTATCAATTCCAACTCCAAATACAAAAGACAAGAATGCATGCAGGATTTGTGGGAATTCATCCAAATACAACAATTGAAGTTTGAACTATTTCATGTCCGATTTTTTGCTCGAGTTTGGAACCAAAGAGGGACTCCATTTCATGTCTATGGTTTGTTCTTCTTCAAGAGCATACACAGAGAACATTTGCATTAGCAGCTTTGTCAGTTACCGTTGTTACTATTGTCTTCCCCTCATAACTTACGTTGTGCTTTGCAAGTATTGTTAGTCACATTACAAGTGCTACGAGACGAAAACATTGTTGGAGCAATCTTTTTTTTCGAAATAAATTAGGGATGATCAAATTGTAAGTAAAATTGACTATTTATAGGATATATCTGCGTGACTCGTTCAAATCTTAAAATATGTGGAGTAATACGCATTTAAATATTTTTGGATGGATGACTCACAACTATATGAAAAATGAGCAAAAAATACATCGTAAAATATTGGTCAAAGTTCATATAGTTTGACCTCAATAAGTGAAATAGTGACAAGTAAAATTGAATAAAGTGAATATCTTTCAAATCTAATATTTTTTAGATGTTTATCAATTATTGTAATATATATGCTCTTTGCCCAGTTTATAAATATACTAATTTTATTTCAAAAATTTTGAAGATTTCATGAGCAAATTACATGTCAAACTCAAACCATTTTACTCTCAAAAAAATAAAAAGTGACACATAAAATGAGGCGGAGAGAGTACTTTTTAAAATATTATACCAAGATAATACTCCCTCTGTCCCATTTTAATTAAATTTGTGGCAATGCTCATACATATTAAGAAAAACATTCATAACAAAATTTAAACCATACTTTCCACTATTGCCCTTTGTGAAGTCATAAATATGTAGAGCAATTTATCTCTTAAAAAATATAAAACTTCAATAAATGAAAGGGCAAAAATGAAAAAAGTTTCAAAGTTAAACTCTGAACAATTCAATTAATAACACAAAGTCGAAATATCATTCCACTTGGACAGAAACACAAAGAGATAACACAATACTCAATAGTACTAGATATCATATTTCTTATAAAGCACAACATACGCTGGAACTTTAATAATTTCTTAATTCAGACATCGCTGAAATACCTCAATACTTAATACTAGATTCCACAAACTGACACATTTATTTAGAACGACTTCAAAGTTAAAACATAGTGATCAATTTTGCATAAGAAGGTTGTACCCAATCTTGTAGGAGGCATAAGCATCAATACAAGCATACTGAACTTGTGCATCACTCAGAACTCTGGACTCCCAATTACTTCGACTAACATGTTGTGGCTTAGGCACATCAAGACCACAAATTTCATAAGCAAGATCCTTCAATCCTGGAAGAGAATTACGAGAAGGCCACTTATTCTTAGCAACATCACCAATATCAGACTGTCTAGCACAAACCAAACCATACTTATTCCTCAGTTTAAGGATGTCTTCCCCAACCTCAACTCCCACAAATGTGAAATTTGGATTAGCCAAGAATCTCTTAAGGGTTTGAGGGATTTCATCCAAGTAAAACAACTGAACAATCAGACACTTGTCATCAATGCAGAGTTGGAGCGTGGCTGATTTGTTGCTAGTGTTTGGGGAAGTATTGGGCTTCCATTCAGTATCTAAGCCCACAACAGTTTTTCTTCCAGAATATTTGGACAGCATAGCATTGGCCCATTCATTGGCAACAGCAGCCTTGTCAGTTACAGTTGTTTCAATTGTTTGACCACCAAATTTGATGTAAAACTTCGAAGTATTACCAGAGCTTGTGCTTCCATATAGTCATTTTCTTATGATATTTTTTAAGACTGTATATTCATTATATTTAAGAGATGTATTGATAAAACTATCCTAATTATTTACCATATTTTGATCTTTGTACCAAGTCAAATAAAATAAATAAATAATACAGTTGACACTTTTTATATAAAGAAAGACTATACAAACTCTAGTTTGATCATACTTAATCAAATCATATATCCCCTTAGTTCACTTATATATGTTCATTATTTTAAAAATAAATTTTTAATTTCATATCTCATTTTAACATATCAAAAGATTTTTTAAAACAGGTGCTTAATTATCTTCTAAAAAAATTAATTATTTTTTCAAATCATTTTTTAAGATCATAATACTCGCTTTAATCTATATTTAGTGAATTATTTTTTTTTTACCAAAATAAATCAATTTATCTTTCTTTTAGTTAATGACGTTCTTAATACTTAATATTTTCTAGAAAAATAATTTAAGAATAATTAAATTAAATAAAATAAAATATACAAAGTCTAAAATGAACAAGCTTAAAAGAAGATAGAGAATAATAATATATTGTATTCCCTCAATTTTACTTTTTACTTTTAACAACTTTAAGAGATATTGCTAAGTTATCTAGAAAATATACTAAACAAAATTTTCAAGTTCCATGCAAAACATTAAATAGAGTGAGATTTTCAAAATTTAACTAGCCTTTAGCTTCAAGTTCTCAAATACTTTTGGCAAGTTATTCTAGGCAAATTTTGGTGGAATTTTATCATGTATTTGATGTCAAATTTTTTTACAAATATTTGACGATATAAAAAAATATGATATATACCTATAAATTTTAAAAAAGTTATTCAAAATATCCATAACCTTGCATTATCATTCTATAAAGAATATATTTAGTTAAAAAATAGTCCTTATAACATAACCGAATCAACAACTATATAACAATATAGGTAAAATCAATACAAAATTGCATAATAAAACTTAATCACCGATTTAATTGGAATTATAATGCATTAAAAGCATACTATTTTTTCTCTCAATTTTGTTACTCAAATAATAATTCAAAATTTTTTGAAAAGTTAGATTATATAATAGTTGAAATTAATAGATGATTGGTGTTTAATTTGTATAAAATATAAAAATTAGAGCAATTTTCAAATATTTAAAAATTTTCAAATATTCTCCCAAGTTTTTCAAATATATCTTTAAGTTTTTTGGCCAAATAGTACTTCCCATGTTTTATTCGAAAATACTAATCACAACATTTTTTGGATGGGGAAAGGTTCTGGGTTCTTCCAGCCTAAAAAATATCATTCCACTTAAATAGAGAATGAAATGCATACGAACAATATACTTAGAAACACATAGATAAAGCCTAAACACCAGAACTTAAAATAGTTTCTTAATTCATACATTGATGAAATAGCATAAAACTTAAATAATACTAGATTTCATAAAGCGACACTTTATATTTAATTAGAACATACTGATCAATTTTGCATAAGAAGGTTGTAGCCAATCTTGTAGGAAGCATAAGCATCAATGCAAGCATATTCAACTTGTGCCTCACTAAGAACCCTTGCTTCCCAATTACTCATGCAAACATGTTTTGGCTTAGGCATATTAAGACGACAAATCTCATAAGCAAGATCCTTCAATCCTGGACGAGAATACCTGCCTGGCCACTTCTTCTTAGCAACTTCACGGATATCAGCCTGCCTATGACAAACCAAACCATACTCATTTTTCAGTTTAAGGATGTCTTCACCAACCTCAACTCCCACAAATGTAAAATTAGGATTAGCCAAGAATCTCTTAAGAGTTTGTGGGATTTCGTCCAAATAGAACAACTGGACTATCAGACACGTGTCATCAATGCAAAGTTGGAGGGTGGCTGATTTGTTGCTAGTGTATCGGCTATATGTAGGCCTCCATTCATTGTCTAAGCCCACAACAGTTTGTCTTCCAGAATATTTGGAGAGCATTGCATTGGCCCATTCATTGGCAACAGCAGCTTTGTCAGTCACAGTTGTTTCAATTGTTTGACCACCAAATTTGATGTAAAACTTCGAAGTATTACCAGAGCTAGTGCTTCCATATGACGAATACATATTGAAGATGGTATTAATGTTAGGGTTGTTGTGTTTTGTTCGATCTCTGGTAGGACTATTTATAGTAGGGAAAACAACTTACAAATTTAATTAATCTTATTTGGAAAACTCAAAAAGTTTTCCTATCAAGAAGATTCATGAATGGTTTATTAGATGCATGCCCAAAGTAGATAGGGATGACTGACGAGTTTTTCAATATTTTGTTATTAATGATTTTAAAGGTTTGTTAATGTTTCAACTCGCGAGGATATCGAACAAGCACTATTTCAAAAGTGAAACAGTGATAGTCTATAGTTGAGGGTCAAGCAGACATCTTTTCGTGGGAGTATTTCTCATACATTATCTATAGTCTCCACTAATAGTCTCTCTATCTCTATGACTTATGAGGTAGTGATAAAGCTTCCGTATATTTTACTTTCCCACAGACTCCACTTGTGAGATTTCAATAGATATATTGTTGTTGTTATCTATCGTCTCCACTAAGATTATTGATTCACATTAAGAATGCATTTTATTTTTGTCAATTTTATCATTCTCTTTTAAATTCAAATGTCTCTCATCAATTGAATTATATTTCTTTATCATCACATACATTAAATACAAGTATAACTTGTCGTAAGTATTTATGAGAATGAGAGGAAAAATTCTTTTGCCCAAAATAATATTTCATATGTACCCAATACATATGCACCAATACATTCTTATTTAAAAAATTGTGTATGCGTATTTGATTTTAAGGACCATCAAATTAGTAAATTACTTACTGTTTTTCCTCTTAATTTTCATTGGTCAAACTAATTCATGGTTAAAAGAAATTTCAACATTTTCTAAAAATTTTTTGCATTTATTAGTATAATTTGGAGGGAAAATTGTTGAGGAAAATATTGTAAAATCTAAGACAAAATTATCTAAATCTTTTCACAATTCTGTGTAAATTTAGACCAAAATTGTGTGGACATTTAGCATTACTCATTTCAAAGACCTTCCTCTTGATATACTTGTTTTTCCAGTATCATATCTATTTAATCTCAAGTATAAATTACATAAACTTTAAGTGGCTATTTTTGAATTATATCCAAGAAAATTAATGCTCCATCACCAGGGCCTTTGGGCCACAAATTTATCTAAAAAAAGCCCATGTTTTAATTTGTATACCCATAGAAGTATGATACACAATTACACACCCCAGCAACATTTATAAACGGAGGAGTTTAGTTTAGCCATAAATATACGAGTTATACATAATTTTTGAAGAAATTGTCTGTGTTAAGACATTTCATATTTAATGATAAATATACAATTCAGCTTAATTATGCAGTGGTAAGTATATTATGTAACTAGACAAATATATGATATATATTTATATTATATTACTATAGTTTGAAAAACTACAATTTATATTGTTTTCTCTCCACTCTTTCTCTTCTCTCCTCTGAATCTTTTGCTAGATATACAAATGCATAATTATATTAGTTGTTTTATACAATTATTTGATAGATATACATATTCGATTTGCAAATATATATAAACAATTCGCCTCTATCCACTCTCTGCCTCTCTCCTATAATATATTGCTATGAATCATTTTCACAAACTATAACTAATTTTTATCTTATTATATTTTAAGTATTTGCCCTTTTTAAAAAAATCCACATCAATTAAAATGGAGGGACTAATTTCTTTTGACACAAGAAGTTTATATAAGCAGAAGATTTTTTTTTTCTTTTTAAAAAATAATATGGGACGTCAATTTGACACCCATGTTAGAGGACAAAAGTGATAGGAAATGGTTTTATGAAGGGGCAGCGGATATTAAATGGAGTAGAAGTTAGATATATTTTTGTGGCAAGACAATTAAAGGCATGAGATATGATCCTTGGACCTGGGACAACATCTCCATTTCGATATGTTTGTGGTCCAACAATTGTCAGTCTACACGTGGATGCCCTAGTGTGGAAAATGACTACTCTAAATAGAAAACTTAATACTAGTACTAGTACATTATATTTATTACGTAACTAGTATGAATATATATCAACGATTATATTATATTTTTACTGAATAATCATATATATAATAAATATGTATATTTATATATCTGCTGAATAGTTATATATCTGTATCAATTTTTAAGAATGATTTTAAATCACAAATTTCTAAAGTCTTTTTCCCCCCAAACATTGTTCCAAGGCAAAGAGTATTACATAAAATGGATGGAGGGAGTAATTTATATCCATGTTGTATCAATTGATTGATTATTTTTTGGCCTTGGAGTATGATGGAATAAAGCAAAATGGTTCTTTAAACTATCTGCGCTTGTTTCATTTGTGAAGTAGCAGTTAGTCAATGCAACTTTCGACGCTCCTCATGGGTCATCTGGAAACAGCCGCTTTATG
>JAABOM020000001.1:32275654-32304095 GCA_011800125.2 Solanum clarkiae | reverse complement strand
AATATGCTTAAATAAAAACTATGATAAAGCATAAGAAATATTTACAAATTATCTTAAAGGTAATACTTTTATATATAAAATTAATTTATAAAATTATATATATAATATTGAGTTGGTCTAGTCTTGAGTTGAATTTTTAAAATTAAAATTAAACCAATTTAAGTATAGTCAATTTTTTTTTCAATACTAAACTAAGTCAAACCAAATCATTAATCCATTTTTCAATAAATTTAACTCAAATTACGATTTGATATGATTTTCGATTTAATTTCGTTTAATTCTAATAAAGACATAGTACTATACCCCCCATCAAACATAAATACATATAGGAAAGCTTATAGGTTTTGTACATGCTATAAGTAGGATATATCATGGCAGTGGTAATGGAAGATATCTCAATCCGACGCATTATTTCTGGTGGGATATTTATAAATTTTATTACTCCATTTTCTTATACTGCATTATGTTCTTGTAATTAATGTCATATATCTTCCTAGATTCTTCAATCATGGGGTGAAATTAAAGATATTGGTGCATGTAAAGAGAATTATTGAACAAGCTATAGTGAAATGTGTATCTAATCTGATCTTATCTCATTCATGTAGCACTATTTCTATTTGTCGTCTTACCAAATTTGCTATTAATGGGTCATGTCCTTGCTCTTTGTAAAGGGGATTTTAGGACAAAATTTAGAAATTCAACCCCTAGACATGTTAGGGGGTACAATTTCAATAGTTCCAACAAATATTAAAGCCGGCGTTTCATAGACTATAATTTCACCTAATCCCTTTTGAGGTTTTGGAAATATTATTGAGACCCTTAAAGTAGTCAAATACACTTCTTTGTTTTGTGTTATGGTTTTTCATTTTTTTTAAAAAAGAAAAATTATGGTTATTAGGAAGAAAATCTATACAAAGAAGCTTTTTAAGCCGTAAAGACAAGAAGACATTCATTTATTTCTAAACTCTACTTGTGTGATAACACAAAATGTATTGTTGTTTCTTGGATAGGAATAAGTTTTATTTTTTAAAATTAAGAGATTTGATTAAAGGATAACTCATTATTATTGTTGTGATAATATCTAGGATGGAAGGTATTGCTAAAGAAATGAATCTTGTACCTAATTCAGAAACTAACTCATGAAGAGGAGCATTGCTCAAGATTATATAAAGAAATTATCCATCCACTAACGATATATATGAACTCAACACCTCAACTCGCTTACACACCTAAATATACTGACAATTTAGATTGCTTCCTTATAAATTTTGAGCGAAGACTGTGCAACGTTTGTATTTGTTTTAACATATATATGACTTGTTTAAACCTCAGAGATTAGACGTAAAATTATGTCTTAAACCTAACTCACACTTGAGGAAAGAATTGTGTAAGTCTTATAATCGATATAATATTTTTGTGATTAGGGTGGAATTTCACATGTCAAAGTTGAAAGGGCTCGAAGAGAAACTTAGCAAGGTGGGTGTTTCAACGCTTTAACTCCTACATGGCACATGGTGGTGAGATAGTGGGTGGGGGCAAAAGGAAAGAGGAGCTTGAAAATGGAGCACGTGAAGGCTGCCTCTCTCTCTTGCTTTTGTAGACTCATCTTTTGGCTTATTCTCCCCCACTTGACAGCTTTCAATCATGTCCATTTCTGGCCTTGCTTACCCTCTCCAACCGCCCCCTTAATCACTTTTTTTCTCCAATCAAAACTTAGAAAAATCATTACCGGATAAATTAAGAGGGAATCGAACAATTTTCCTTTTTCGATTACAAAAATTCAGCTGGCATGTCTGCTAATCAACCAATAATTGATGAATAAATTAATTAACAAATAAATATATAATGTTAATTCAAAAGCAAGACATCAAGAGAAACAAAATGTGGATGCTAAAAAGTTAAAAAAAATAAAAAAAGGAGGTGGACAAGGTGGAAATGTTGAGAGCGAAACAGGGAAGAAAAGGTAAAGAGGGGGAATGTATACAATAAAATACAGCAATATTAAAACTCTCAATTATTAACAAAAAAAGGTTTAGAAAATAAAAAAAAGAATTAGAAAAGAAAAGGACATTTCGTAACGAGCCACTTAGCCGAGCCGATCGGGTTGAGCGGCGACTGATCCTGCTCCACCGGCGGAGAGGAGGCCGGTCAGAAAAGTCATGGCTTTGATTTGCATCTGTAGAGCTAATATGTAGTCATTGGTTTCTTCTAGAAGGTTCGGAAACGTGAGTTTCTGACAACCGGGAACTAAACGGCCGAGAACACGAACTTTCCGCTGCAAAGCCGGCAATCGCTTCTTCCCAGCTGGTTTCTTCGACTTTATATTGCCGTTGTTGAGCTTAGCTTTCTTATGTTTTTTATTGATTTGGCTAAGCCTGAGGCTGAGCCGGCCAGTGAGAATCGCTCTACTCCAACGACTCCTTCCCTTCGCTGTGACGGCGAGGACTCTGTCGGCTGTCTCCCTGACGGCACGTCCGGCATTAGCCGGAGACGGATTGTCATTACTCCGGCGGACGTTGCGAAGCGCCTGAAGAAGCTTCGAAGAGTAGATCTGTTGCTCAGTATCAGTTCTCCACCTCGATTGATCAGGGCTTGTAAGTGGTTCAATCTCCCCAGCTTCCCCAATTTTTCTTCTCTTTTTGCGCTTGGATTCTCGCGAGCGATTGAAGTTAGCATCGTGATTCGAAACGGTTGTAGATGACGCCATCAGAAGGAACAATTTTCTGATGCAAAATTCGGAATGATTCTCGCAAATTGTACGTACGGCTGCTTCCTTTGTGTTGGTAGATGCAATCTGCAGAAAAAAGAAAAAGAAAGAGAGAAAGAGGCGATGAGATTCTTAAAACATGTTAAAGCTTTTCTGAAACTGATTCTGTGAGTAAATATGCTAAATAAGGTGAATCAGAAAGAACGCTTTTGTTTCCATACATAAACCTATACACGTACGGTAGTAAGCAACAGATGCTCCTCCTTTCACATAATAACTCGAAAAGAAACTCAACTCTAATATTTCAATTCTCAGGAATCTCCATTCAAACACAAAAAGAAACTGAAAATCAGAGCACAAAACGAGATATCACAAGTTGAGTTGCAAAACAATACCTGAGTGGTCAGTCCGGCGGCGGCGGTAGGTGGCGGAGGAAGAGAGAAGGATTATGTAGAGAGAGAAAGGGAGTAGAAGAGTTTGAAGGAAATAGGAGGGGGAAGAGGTGAGTTTTGTATTGGAAAAGGAGAATACGACAACCCACGCGTCCCTTGTTTATTGCTTTTCCCTTTTCTATTCTCTCTCTCATTTTCGCTTCTCTCTTCCCGCTCTTATTCTTTACTTCATTCTTTTTTCCCCTTTTTCCTTCTATAGTTTTTTGCTTCTTAATTTAATACTTCTTCTTCGGTACATTTTTACTTGTTGATATATTAAATTAAATAATTTAAATTCCTTAAGATTTCAAATTAGGAATGCATAGCCTTCACGTGAAACTTTAGAGATGAGTAAAATTGGAGGATGAAGGAATATTTAATAGGAAATGCATAAAAGTTGGACTCTCGTATTTGAATTACAGAAGAACATTAATACTACTTCCATTTACTTCTGTCCATCCAGTCAACTGTGTGTTATTCTCCATATTTACTGTGTCATCACATGGATATATGGCCATTATTTTTGTACATCTCTCAGTAAGATGTGTGAAATGTACGTGAATAAAATGAAAAATGCGTCAACAACAATATAGAACATGAAAAATGCGTCAACAACAATATAGAATAGTGTAATTTTTGAAAGTAAATCTAAAGAAAAGATAGTATGTATACAGATGTTGCCTCTGTCTTACAGTTATTTTGATTAGATTCTTAATGACGGAAACAAGCAAATCATCTCATCATATAAATAAGCAAATATATGAACACGACTTTAGGTTAATAGTGTTTGCCGCTTGGGACCAATAATTGATAAGTTATATTATGTTCTTCCTCAATATTTTGGATCCAAATGTGTAAATGGTGGCTAACCATTTTATTTATAGTACTTAAAGAAGCAATGTTGTTTCTACTTCACCATAGCAGGAATATGAATTGAATTATGATCGGGTAGTGTACGCGAAACATTCCGCGCTTATGCATGGTTCAAAAGAAAGTCGATCATACTATATCCTAATATATGCATTAGTGACACTTTATAACTTAAATTCGTAATCTATAACTCATATTCCAAGGCTTCATATTTGCCATCATGAACTATTTTATTCTTATTATTGTACTTATAATCCACTGTTTATTTTTGTAATCTAAATACATTTACTTGAAAAAAGTCAATTTATTCTTAGAAATAATTAATATGTTTTGTCTTTTAAAGTTCTAGAAGGAAATATGTGGTGGCACATCAATCAAACATTGTGTTTAATTAATTTCTTGGATGAAGGAGAAAGCTAATTTGAATTAGTCTATCCATATTATCCACCTTACAATTGTACTTGTTTATAAAAGAACAAATTAAATACAACATATATAAGGAGTAGGCATGTTAGTTGAATCACCTTATCTTGCTCACAAAGGTGGAGTAAGACTGAATAAAAGTGTAATTAGGTCAACCTAATCCTTCATTTGGTGTAGTGTAATTATAGTTTAAGAGACTTAAAAGCTTTGTTTGGTGACATAACATATATGATCACAATCAATGTCACTTTCTTACAAGGAAATTAATGATCTTTTAATTAGTATTTTTTCTTAATGTATTCATTTATAATGTGACCAATAAGAAGCTATCAAACTTGATTTTTACCTTTCACCAAACAATGCCAAAAGATAGCCATCACTACAAAAAGAAGAAAAATATCAACTACTACAAGATTATCTGCTTCTCTTTGCCTATGTCAGACAAAACAGAAAAATTCATTGAATCTATTTTGTTTTGATTGATGTGGGAAAAAAAGTTATAGGTAAAGCTTTGAGACACCACGACATTATTACATGACCACACACACTAAAAAAGAAAAAAAAAGTAGAATGTTTATATGTCTTAAATATATAAATCTAGTCTAGATCACAACTCTCACTGGTTTTCAAACTTGATAAACTCGTCTTTTAAAAACTAATCAAGTAATCATTCCGATGTATAAGTTAGATTGGTTTATTTTTCTCTTTGATAAAAAGGCAATGTTCTATAATCATATATAATAAAATTCAAGGTTTTATATATGATATAAGTGCGCAACATTTTGATCCTTGAAGAAAGAAAAGATAGTGCAATGTGCTATAATCATAGAAACAAAATAAAAACCATATAGATTTGGTTAAAATTTTCATGTGCAAATGATGTGGAAAAGTAATGTGTTGGCAGGAAATGATTGGTTAACATGTAGGGTCGAAATAAAATGGAATTTGCTTTTATTCTTTAGAATGATTATATTAGTGTGGGGGGTGCCCCCTTAGCACATGCAAATACGAAAAATGATAAAAAGGAAAGGTGTGTGTGTGAAGAAGAGATCAAAAGAACATGTGGTTGTTTTCATGGCTTTTATTTTGTTTTTCTATGAATTGATACCTTTGGACTCATTCATAATCTTGTTCTTGAAATAATGTGGACATCTTTCATCCACATCATTAATAATTCTTCTTTCTATAGTCATTAAGGGATTGAAATCATAGTGGAGTTAACTATTGGAGCTCATACATATGTGACGCTAGTTCGATTCACATCAAAACAAGAAAGAAAATTAATTAACTTTATAAAACATCCATAACCATTTAAGTTCACATGATATACATATTTTTGAGTCTTGATATAACGTAACCTAAAAGACATTATGCATACTGCAAAGAAGAATATGTTATTCCTGTAACCCAATAGTAGTGCAGAAACAGAAAATTATACAACCAAAACATATATATAACTAACATCTGAGTCCATATAATTCACTCTGTCCTTAAATGAATTTAATCCCCTCACTATACTCGAGGTTATGGATTATTTCCTTCCAGATTAAAACAAATAAATAATTATAAAAGTAGCGGGTACCTCAAACTTTTGTAACTTCAGCGAATGCAAAAATCAGTAATGGGTGCGTATTCACCTGTTCAGAACAAGCATGACGTCTTTCCGGAAAAGAAAAAAAGAAATATAATGAGACTGAATAAATATATTTAGTCTAAAGGATTTATCAATCAATCATTTGCCGGAGCAAGAGTCGAGCGACGACGACGACGACGCGAGGGGTCCTTTCCTCTTGACTCTTTAAGAGCTAAAGGACTTGTTTCCTTATATAAGGACAACACTTTTCCTCTATTCTATTAATAAAGGAGAAATGAATCTTTCATTTTCCCTTTACTTGGTCCCATGCACATTTCCTTATTCTCTTAATTCTCGTTTCCAGTTCACACTTTACTTAAACTCAACAGAATATATATCATACATAAAAATAATTATATTGTGCAATATAGAGAGAGGAGGTGGGGGTGGGGTGGGGGCAAGGACATACATATTCTACTTTATATCTAAAAGGTTGAAGTGGGATTCACATTCTCATTCCATTTATGACAATTACATAACGTATAAAATGTTACAACTTTTGGATTTTCCACTAAGTGAAAGCATATATATCAATCTAGAATGAGAAATATGTAATTTGAACGTAAATATATAGTTACTCCACAAAAGTTAGTTGAAAAAACTAGGTGCAGCACCTCGTTTTATATTGCATTTACACCAAACAGTAGTCAGTATTTTGCCATTTAATTATGCATGCTATAAATGTACATAAGTTTACCATTCTTCAATACCAATTTTGTTTGATATATCAAAATATGTATCATCATATTCTAAGCACGTAAGCATAACGCTTCTCTTTTTATATATATATATATTTCAGTTATTTT
Organism: Solanum clarkiae; assembly: GCA_011800125.2. Classification (NCBI taxonomy): domain Eukaryota; kingdom Viridiplantae; phylum Streptophyta; class Magnoliopsida; order Solanales; family Solanaceae; genus Solanum; species Solanum clarkiae. The sequence continues at coordinate 32,297,225 of JAABOM020000001.1, read as the reverse complement.
TTAAAAATCTTTTTTGCTAATTAAATTTCTGTTTTCTTGAGATAGAAATGCATGTATCTTACAACTAATGGCAAACATCCTTCCAAATCCTTGTGTCGATATATGCCAAAAGCTATTTTTTACTTAATTTTTTTTTAGAAGAAAAGGGATAATGTAAAATACAAAAAACTGACAAAGCCAATTTATTAGGCAGTGACATGACAGAGTGTTTTGCCTCTTTTGGTCAGACATGCTCCAATGTCATTAAACTTTGTAATTACAAATTTCTGTTCGTGATTAACAGCTATCAACCACATGTTTTTAGATTATCAATAATAAATTCTTTTAATCGCACAATTTGCAATGAGCTTTAAAAATAAATTCCCTCCAAATGCGCTCATCTTTATGCCCCCTTAAAAAAACAATTTATTTATATTGATATATCTCTTCGTATTTTATATTTCTATACTATTAAAATTCATCCTTTTTAATATTAAAATTCACACGTTGACATTATATTGATGTCAGCACCCACCTTGTGTGATATACCAATAGGATATACATATACCAACAAGGAATCACAAAGGATATAAACTCAGTCCTATATTAATACCGATATAATATCAATATACCAATAGAGTATTACGACAAATATATTTTTGACTAATTTAGAATTTAATAAATAAGTTTGTAACTTTAATAATTTTCTCTTAATTATTTAATTTATTCAAAAAGAGCTCAAAATTATAAGATACCAATAGCATATTGATGGAGTATCACAAGAATATATTTTCTATCAATTTAGAGTTTAATAAATAGTTTTGTAACTTTAATAAATTTTTGGTCCTATACGATATTGATATGGTATAAATATACGGAATATCACAACAAATATATTTTTTACTAATTTAAAGTTTAATAATTTTTTTATTTGTTTCTTATTTAATCTTAAAAAATAATCCTTTTTGATAGCAATTGGTATTAATATACTGCCGGAATATCACAAAAGATTGAGTTCATTCTATGTGATACTTGTATAATATATATATATATATATATATATATACTGCCGGAGTATTTCATAATGTTTATATTAACGTCACCATGATGTTAGGGTGAAGTAGAAAGGGATAAGTGAGGTAAAAAAAGTAAATAGTTTGGATCATGAATCCTGTAATGATAAATAGTTTGAATTGAATCTATTAAGAATAAATAATTTTAAATTGAATACTTTATCCTTGATACGGGACATAGGATAAAAATGGAAGACCACACAAAATATGGATAAAGTTGCACCTAATAAACTTTATAAACTAAATGTAGCACTTGAATTTTGGTACTTTGTCTGTAAATGGAAAAGAATAGAAAATTAATCTCTCTCTTTTAATATTATTTTCACTATGACTCCTACGGTCAATCTCCCAATTATATGCAATGCATATGTTGGATAAGGATGTGAGAGCTACTAGATAATTTTGTTTTTCCCATAATAAATGAACTTTTTTCCCATCATCAGATAGACTAGCTCTGAATTGTTTTTGGTCAAAAACACTTATTAGAGAATAATTATATGATTAGACTGTTAAAATGAAATTTCACAAGAAAAGCCTATATTCTTTCCTTCCACATGCTATTATCTCTTAATTATTCTTCTAATTAAATCATGCTACTTATCCATAACCTTGACCTTTTCGTGCATTTGAAGTCTATAATGATGCTACTAATAACAATAATAAGATTAGTGTTTGAATTTGAGCGACATACTCTTCCTCTTCTCCCGTGATTAAAATTAGTTAGAGCAACAAACGCGTTATTAGCTGTCAATTAACATATTATATTAAAAGACAAGTGCACACGAGTTGAGTCCTCTGCAATTAATGGTCTGGAATCTGCAAGGTAGTTGGGGGTGTTTTTGGCTTCACATGAAAAGGAAGTGTGATCATGGCAGGGGCAGAGTCTGGTTTTACCTCTTCAAATGCTACTTCAAAGGTCAATGACTGGTACAAGCAAACCTCATCTTCTTTGCAATAGTATACCTGAAAATTGCTTTGACATTATAAACTTGGACTACATGAGATGCTACTAACACATAATACTATCCAATATTCAGATATCTATAGTTGAATAGACATGCGCATGGCTTAAGGAAGCAAATGCAAAACATAAACTTGACTAAACTAGAGTAAAATTTAAAAGGATACGTCTCTACAGATAATTGTACCTTGCAATAAACTCTGCCGGTGGATGATGAAGTGGAAGATCTTCTGAAGTGTACTACCACAGAACCTTCTGGACTAAGATTTCCCTCCAAGAAATCAACCTCGGCAGCATTATCTGGATCAAAATCTATGCTAAATTTACTCTGCGCTTCCTGCATTTGGTAGAAGACAGAAAAGTCTTATGAGGCATATATACAGAGGGACATATATTGAGGTGGAAAATAATGTTCTTCGTAATCAATTTGTTCAGAAGAGGGAAAGAAAACCTTTGAGAAATGGTATCCTTCAGGTACCGAGATTTGTATGTTCAATGTACCCTCATTGGATGAACCACCATTAACTACGACCGTCTGTGCGTCAGCTCCAGATCGCCGTCTAAGGCGCTTTAAAGATCTAGATTTAAGTGGAGGCTGCACTCCTTTCAACTCCAGAGTAAGAACTTCAGCTTCTGATTTGTTCAGGTCTAAGTATCTTATCACACTGTTATTTGTATCTGCTATGTATAATCTTCCTAAAAGGATATATAGAATAGAGTCAAATACAAGTTTCAGCTATAACATTTTCAAACATGAACACTCAGATACATACAATTATAATCAGCTGAAAACAAGATATGATAATCTCAGTGTGTATCGGACAATTCAGCTCTAGATCTTTGTTTAGGTCAGATCAGAAGAATCATAAAAATAAACTAAAACTGAACAAAGGTGTGATCTAGCTCAAAACTTAAGACTTGGATCTCATATTCTGGAATACCATTGCCATCGCAGGGTACATTTTCTTGGTTTAACTCGTCAATGAAACTACAGCTCCTTAAATAACTGAAGACATTGTAAAAAGTACTAATGAATCTTAAGCAATTGATACCCTAGTGATCAGAAGTGTATATCATCATCCCAGTCTTCTTCCAAATTTCTTTTATTTGGCCTTTCTGTCTGTCACCACCCAATTGCTCACTCATGCACCAAAGAAGTATAAGTAACAATGACACCACATAACTGGTGTCATGCTCCATAAAGAGACATGATACACCTATCTATCCATCTACATATCTATTTATATCTATCTCTGCCATTTGCATCTGATCTCAGGACAATTGTGAAAGAGCAAAGCAAAATGAGGTTAACTAGAGATATAGGAGCAGGTCAGTTGAGAAGTGTTTATGCAGGAATGAGCCATGAAAACTTCACACGTGTTTATGCAGGAATGAGTGTTGCCATAATTTGATTACTCTTCACATAAATAACTCATCCCACATGAAAACAGACTAAGCTTAATGCTTTAGCACTCCTACTATTCTTGCTATGGCAGCTTAGATGAGTAACAAAAATTAAGCATGATAGAGCTCCTGCGATAAATTGAAATTGAAAGGAAGAAGCAAAGTAGGTAATACCATCTGAACATATTGTAAATGACAAGGAAAACAAAAATGGTCTTTTCGAGGAGACATTTGTCAAAATGCTACTGTCCTACGACGCCTATTTAAATCATGAGATCAACTTTTGAGGATAGACCACCAATTTCATTGAGACTAGTAATGTCTCTTATTCCTGCAAAGTTCCATGGTCCACTCTCAGAGTAACAAAACGGCCAAATAAATTGTGCACAAAGAAGAAGAGATTACCATTTTCTGCTTCAACAATTCCAGATGGTTCTGAGAACTGCAAGAAAATTTTAAAAAGAAGATGAGAAGAAGATAATCATCAAAATTGCAAGTCAGATATCTCATGAGTAAAAGAAAATTGTCTTTAGAATGAGAGATTTAAGAATCAGGAAAAAAAAAATAATACTTCGCGCATGTTAATTGAAGCTTTAAAGAGAAAACAGTAAGACTCCTCTTTTTTCCCCTTTAATAAGGTAAAAATTTTCTGATATATTGTAGAAAGATCTTTCCATATAAAAGAAGTACAGAAAAGGTTTTTTTTTTAAGGTTCAGGGAAAAAATAATTTTTGTGCCTATTGGAGAACGTTTCAGGTCTATCCAAATAAGTAAACATGATTGGGTGCTCTTTGCAGAAATAGCAATTTTCTTTAGCAGTTCTAGAACTTATCTCCCAAATTGGGGTGCCTTTTTCTCTTTGTTTAACACAACCTCTGCATTCACCATATGCATTCTCACCCACAATCACCCAAAATTTGAAGTGGAGAGACAGTGTGGACTGTGGAGGGAAAATAAAGCAGTATCGCTAGTCCAATTTTTTTAAAAAACTACCAAACTTATTTCTTTCATCATATTACATTCATAAGTAGCTTCAAAAGAAATTTTGTTGACAGTAAAAGATTTAAATAAAATTTTACAAACATTATTTTAACATCAAGAATCTGGCATCCGTTTCACAAACATTACAAGCAGCTTTTATAGATTGTTACACCACTTTTGTTTAGAGGAAAATGTGGAAAACCTTCCTAAATATACGAATCTAATAAAGACCAAATTCATACGTATCTTTGTACAGAATGTTCTGATTGGCAAGAGGGGTATGCTGCTTGTGTACAAGAGCATTATAACTAAATAACAGATGCAGCCACGCATTTTGAAAAATAATATGCTAGATTTAAAATATTCATGTGTCAGCAGCTCATCATGTATGTCAAGTCGGATAAATGGTCTATTTCATGATACTAGTTTCTCATTATGAAATACTAGTTACTCATTTCCATGCTAATGCTATCAAGTGTAACATCTATGTTGACATCGAATGTGATTGAGTGCAATGAATATCAAGGAATGCACCATTAGTGTCCAGAATATGATATAAGAAAAGATATATGAACTTTCTCCAACCTGAGCTGCCAGCGCTGCTCCATCTTTGAAACCAGCCTGACCAACACCAGCTAATGTAGTCACCCTTTTACTATCTGGATCTAGTTTCTTAATCTAGCAAGTTAAACAAAAAAAGGAAGCTTCAACTTACTTGAGATGTTTCTGTTAAAGTACCATAAACAAGTAGTTCATTATTGAAACATAAGTTGCATAAAGTAGTTTCTTTGAGATTGAAATCACAATAAGCAGCATATGAAACATTGCATTTCAAGCTCAGTAGTTGATTCAAAATGGCCACAAACTTTTGAAACCTAATACTTCACTATTATTCTTCACACGAGCAACTGTTTCTTATCTGCCATAAGGCACCACAATTTCAGCAGATAAAATTGCCTACTCACAAATTATGACATGAAGCGAAAATAGATGATTTTACAAAATTCTCCACAGTACAATTTTTTGGTTAAGCAGGCTAATCTTTATTAGCTTTGATAACTCAATCGTAACATTATTCAAGAGGAAACCACAAACTCCACCATAAGTTGTACCATTATTGACATATTGTCTCCCTGATATTAAATGTAAGTTTACATGTTATCACCCTCCTATTAAGTGTTATCAACTACTTCACTGCACGCTTTCAAACTTTCCAAAAGACCCTTCTCTCTTCTATCTTCTCCTCCTTCACTTTTCACAAACCCACCACATCACAAAAGATTTTTAGACAAAAAGGTGCATGTTATAATGCTAATCTTCGATCAAGTCCAAATATATGACAATCCAGATTACGTTTGAAAAAGAAAACTAAATGTGTTTATGCCAAAATAGAAGGTTCTTCTGGAGGTAGAGAGAGCGAATGATAAACAAAGCGATAGGGAGACGGCAGATGAAAAATATGTTTTGAAACACATTTGTACATTCATGGATTCCCCCACACACACAAAAAAAAGAACTTAAGATAGAAGTTAAAAGCAACCAAAGCTGATAATAGCATCAACTGCATTTAGTATTTCTTCCATTGAAGGTCTGTCCTCTAGAAGCGTATCTGTTTGGTCTTTTCCACTAGAATAATATGTTGATAATAGTAAAAACATATATTAAAGCAGTGATTGGGAAGTTAGTTTGACAAATCAATATTACATCATAGTTCAAATTAAATTAACAATAAGCTGTCTTAGGAGAAGTGTGTCAAACATCATAAGATATGGAATTGTGTCACAAATGGAGTAAATGTTTACTGTCAAAAAATTCGCCTGTAAGTACCTTGTGATTATACGAATCCGCAATATAAATTTGACCATCCTTTCCATATAAAACACCTAAGGGATGTTGAAGAAGCACTTCAGAGCCTATTCCATCATGGTCACCGAACTGCACGATAATTGTTTCTTTAACAAGTTTTGTTCTGTCACAAATATGACTTATGTATACTAGAGAAATGCAAATCTGGTTTCTTTGGGTTCAAACAAAAATACCCTAAACAAGTTTTCTGCAATAATTGGATCACCACCAGCCAGTAATCTTGAACCTCCTGTTCTTAGATCAACTGCCCGAATGGAGCTACTCTCACTATCAGCAATATATGCCTCCTTTAGATCTACAAAAAAAGTAAATGGGTAATTAAAAGCTGGAAACTTGGAAGGTCTTGGCAAGGTTGAGGAGAACTTAGAATACCATCCCTGCAGTGATACGGAAAGAAAAGAATGCGAGAGCTTTTGAGCGAGACTAATCTGAATCTGTAATTAGTATCAAATACAGATGTATATCTTCACCTTTTTTTCTGGTGCAACATGGCTATTGCAAATGATAGATGCCATGATTAACTTCCTGAGCTCATTACACAATTTGTTATGTAGCCTCCTTTTGTACTTATTTTACAGCATTCTCTTAAGGGGTGGTTTGGTATAGAGTGTTTAAGAATAATGCTAAATAAGGTGTATCAGTAATGCTGGTAATTAGTTATGCTGGCATTATTTCTTATACACTGTTTGGTATGATGTTTTGAAATAACAGCCCATAACTTCTATTAAAAAAGATATTTGTTTACAAAAATATCCTCCACACTCTTTAGTTTTAGGAAATGGGAATTATTTTGAGAGGGATTTGAAAAGTAGTTATGTCATTAATTCAGCTAATGCATGTGTTGAAACCCTTTCTATTACATACAAGGAAATCCATGGTATTAGTAATATATATACCAATAGACAATAGATTTTATAAATAATGCTATGCTAAAAAAGTGTACCAAACAAGATACTAATAGCACATAAAGCTAATGCATGCATTATTTTTCTAATACACACGACCAAATGACCCCTTATTGCTGAAGTTATTTTTTAAATCGGGATACAGAAAAAATATACTAACCTCTAACAATCAGGAAAAAAAAAAAGTAAATCAGTTGTACCAAAGGAAAAGGTAAAAACTGTATATCAGTTAAAAGAACAATGTATGACTTCTAATACACAAAGGAGATTACCTCGTGATAAGGAAATCCCAGAAGGTTGTGCAAAAGATGTGCTTGTAGAGCTTTCCCATGGCCAAAAAGAAGATACATAAACAATAGTCAAAACTCCAGCAAGTTTGTCTAAAGTGGCGAAAAGGAAATGTTCCCACAACTAACACATACAAGGACAAGCCATACAATGAAAGAAACTAAAACCCAAAAAACTATAAGTACAAAGCGGTTTTCTCCTTTCCACATTAAATTAGTTTTTTCCCTGTTTGCTTTTGACTGGAAGCTCCTGCCGATTCATGGAGATCAATTTTTTTGACCAAGTGTTTTAGGAAGTAATAGCATTAACCATAGTGTAGGTACCCAGTAAAGGAAATTTTGCTAGAGCTAATGTTGTACAAAATTTTTACTAGGAAGAGATCCAGAGCACATTATCAAGATTCAAGACCGAGAGGGGGGGGGGGTTGTATACTGAAAATGATCATGTTTGAACTTAGAAGTCCACAGAACATGGTCCCAAAATTCATAATAAAGCTTTCAGAAGAAAACTGATCTTAAAATGCCACTCCAGCAAATATTTGCATGTATGTCACTCCTATCCTTGTGAATATCTTGCTAACAGAGCTCACTCCATAAACTCTTATGGTTATCACTAAAAAGGAGAGATTTTTGGAACTACGCAGGCAGTTCAAAAGAAGAAACATATCCATGGGGTTTTAGAATATGAACCCGCTGAAAGATTTACAGAGCAAAAAGCATTCAGTTTGTTCCGGGCTTTGATTTATCAGTGAAAGATCTGGTTCTCAGTTGATTCTCCCTCGCTCTAGATTAACATATGGACCTTTTTTTAAAATAACAAAAAGGAAATTATATTCTTCAAAAAGGCTTGGGAACTACTTTAGAAGTAAAAGCACCTCAAAAGAAAGTGCGATAGAGAGATGATGCTAGTGAGCATCATAGCATTCAATAATCAATCAATCAACTATGCTTCAATCTCATATAAACAACTAGCAAAAGTTAATCAGCATTTTGCTGAAACTCCAATTGACCTAACATACAGGCAGACGCAAACACATGTTACCTTGAGCCATTCAAATTTCTCTCATAACCATTCCCACTGAAAGCTCTTGTAATTCCATCTGATGTCTTGTGCTCCCAGATCTGATGCTGACCGGCCATTGCGATGTAGACAATTTCATTCTCAGGTTCAAAGCAGACATCCCAGGGAGAGTTGAGAAGCTGAAAATATGACCAAGCAATTTTCAGTTCCAGATATAGAAGGATGATTCACCAGACTATATTTGAAATTGATATAAGATAGAGAGAAGATTAAAGCGCGAAACTACATATGCAATAAGCTAGAGCTAACTGAACCAGTTTGTGACCATGTAATTATTTAATTTGATCCAATCTTGCCTGTGCAGTTCCAGTTCCTCCTCCTTCATAATCAGAACCTTTTGTTCCATTTCCGGCAAGGGTCCGCACTGTCTCATTCACAAAGTCAATGACCCTATAGTAATAGAACTCAATAGATCAAATTAAAAACTTCAATAATTATCCAGGCAAAGAAAAGTATAAGCACATCATGCCCACCTAAAAGGAAAAATGAAGGAACAGCTTTTCATCTGTCAAAAATACAAATATAGGGAAACACAACATCCAACCATATGTTGTTAATGCTGGGAAATAAGAAGTTAAAAAGGATTTGAAGGATTTACAAACAGTAAATACCCTGATAAAGGCTTGGAAAACTACAAGTTGGTGTTATCTAAAGAGTGAGAAAACATCAGTAAAGGATTGCTCTTCTTTATGTAAACGATTGGTCTTCTTTGAGAATATAATATTATGAGTAAGAAATTGATTGGTGAAGGTTAACACTCTGTTTTAAGAAAAGTGGACATCATTTTCCAAATGGAAAGTTGGAAACTACAATGATTCATTCAGAGGGAATATTTGGCAGCATTAACTGTCAGGTTAACCAATTAGACCACAGAATGACATTAGTATTTAGATTGACAATACAGAGATTGTCATTTGTACAGAACTAGACTAGCAGAGTGAACTGAGGAAATTTATCAGCATAATTTGGCATCATATTATCCAGTGGGCGAGATACTAATTTGAGGATTAGTATTATATCAGATTTGGTTCTAAAAGACTACTTTACCTCCAAATCTAAAAGTAAAAGGCAAACATTTGCCTTGGTATTCCGCCATCCTCAAACCAATCCAGTTTCTCCTTCTCCCTCCCCTTCCCCACCCATGGTGGAACAGATATCTACTCATTTTCTTTTCCCATCCATGGTGGCTTTTGGTTTCTTATGGTGAACAGATATCTTATGGTTTCTTTGTTTCCACGACTTTCTTTTCAACAAGATTTTTGAGTATCTTCATTTCTAAAAGTTTTTTCTTACTGTTTAAACTGTATGAACCAACTTGAGAAAGCATAGAGCTATTTAAGTTCTCCTGTTAATCTACTATCTATTTCCCTAATTTCTTTGCCAGGAAAAGATGTGCTGACCTGTCAAAAGAAGTCATAATTAATTCACGCTTTAATTTGACCTCGTGAAAAATGCAACCAGTTCTAGAGATGCCGCATATGAAGATTTCATTAATGTGTAGAATCAGTGATTGTAGCTAATACATGAATACTGAACCTGTTTGCCTAACGATTTTCAAAATAAACTTCAGACCTAGTGAAGCCATTATTACCGCCTAAGTGATCTCTCTTTTCTGGTCAACTGCAGATAGATTAGTCAAAACCAAACTAAAATTAAAGAGATATCAACATGAGAAGTTATAAACTTTGAAATATCAACATGTTATCTTGAGTTCAGGAATACTGATTCCAACTAAAAGAAATTGACAGACGATATTTTGTGAGAAATTTTATTTTGAAAGCTCAAAAATATTTGTCCTAAACTAAAGAATGACAATCCATCATGAGTATCAAAAATTCAAATGAATCAAAAAGTCAAATTTAGCCATGACAATCAAACTAGGAGTAGCTTTCAACAACTACTTTACCATCTTGTGCCATATTTGCAACAAATAAAATATGCAACTCAAGCTAACTAAGGATCTCCGTGTATCGTCAAACTACTTAATGCAATCTCAGGAGATACCACTACAGCACAAAAAATTCCCATTTAAGAAAGATAAAGCACATCACAAAATCCAACAAAAGTGCAGCTTTTCTGTTTTTTAATCACAGAAATGCAAAACTTTTCCATAGAAAACAAAAATATTTGAGATTAAATAATATACCCTTTCGCCAATCCAAGTCCTCCTTCCACCCCCCAACCCCAACACCGGCAATAATCAGTATTTATAAACCCACAAAGTTCAACTTTATCCTCGTCAGCTTCTCAAAGATGGAGGCACAAGCATCTATTCTGAGGAAAATATGCGTGGAAATGGCGAATTCAGAAAATAAACAATAGATGATACGGTCATTTAAATATCAGAAGCAATAACATGTATGTCTTGCCCAATAACAAGCATGCCTATTCTGCCAGTACCTTAAAGCATGGTTTTCAGTATCTGCCACATACAAGAGGTTCTTCTTCGCATTGTAAGCCAAACCCTGAAGATATAGTAAGAACTAAGATTTGGGATTACTTCTGCAAATGGGAAAATTGCAAAATTACAACAGTTACCTGTGGACGATTGAATGTGGCATCGTCAAAGTTACCGTCACGAAGACCCTCTGCTCCTGTGCTTCCAACTTGGACTAAAAAGTTTCCTTCTAGATCAGTTACTACCTGCCCACATGTGAAAATTTTCCAGGATTAGTAATTCTACCATTCACCTCATAAAAGAGAAAGAAGACTAACAATAATAAGATCTAGGGGTAATAAAGGTCAAGCATGAAGGATCAGAAGTCCAGAACAGATATGATACTAGCAAATCCCAGTTACTCAGATAGTGACTACATGAGAAAAAGATCTGGTTGTGGGGAAAAGTAACAGAAGAAAAATCATTGCCACATTCTCGAAACAGAATGTAACAGAATGAAAAAATTCAGAAGAGAGCAAAGAACAGAAGTATCTAGAAGGTAGCATAATTTCCTAATTCCTACACACCTTTCGAGTCCCCCACAAAGAAGGAACAGCGCTCTGTAAGAAAATCACAGTAAAAGAAACAAAATGTACATCTCTTATGCGCATAACTTGCCAGCCCTAATGGCTTCCAATCTTAGTTCTTTGTTCTTCCATCATCAGAATTGGATAAAAAGGAGACCTAACAGCCTCTCAAACTTACTCTTAATATACCACCCGCCAATCATCATTAGCAGGAAAGACTTTTCATAAGATACTCTAACTTCTTCTCCAAATTACCATTACTACTGACTGCATTAGAACATGAATGAATGATCACGCTTTGACACTTTAGTGATATTATCCCTTGCCTTCTGACAAAATGTATATCTTTGCTAGCACTAGCCTTTCATCATACTTTCCTCTTGCAAATATTAGAAAATGAATGATCATGCTTTGACACAACTCTTGGTGATATCAATATATTAGCTTTACAACGAACCTTTATTCTTTAAATTTTCATTTCCAACAGTAAACAGGTACTTGGAACTCCTGCAACCTCAGTATCGGGAATACATTTACTTTCACAGGTAGGAATACCTCCATTTATTGATAATCAACAGTGCAAACTTTAATATCAAACTTCAGAAAAAACAGAAAACCTCAAAAAGAGTTTTAAAAAAACTAGATGCTACAGACACCAACCACTTGCTGCAGTTGAGGCATTCAAAAATTCTCAAACCAATACAATAATCATACAGAGAGAACACAGAAAGAAGAGAGAAGAAGAACCTACTATTCGGTTGTGATTGCTGTCTGAAATAAATAGCCGGTTGTTGAGAACATCAACTGCCAGCTTACCAGGGAACTTTAAAGGAGATGTTAACAAGCGAGGATCATTATCTTTCTCCAAGCGCAAGGGTATGGGTTTGTTATCCAAGAGTTTCTTCTTACCATAGAACAGAAGAGCAGCCTCAACTAAATAATCAAGATCCTACAAGCCAAAGCAGAAGACATCCAAATGACTGCTAATTCTTGTCAAAAATGACAACTGCCACAGATCATTTTGATTAGAAAGGGATAACCGAGAGGCAGAAGAAACTGTGTTACAAATTATCTCATTTGAAAGAATTTCATGCCATAAGATAGCTAGAAAAGATGGACAAATGGAGAAACTCCAATATGTAGCTGCCTTGGGAAATTCTTTTATGAAGCTGCATTAGGTAAGAGCAGGAGCTTAGACGTTTCTATAGTATTTTTTGTTCACTAAAGAAAAGAGAGGGAGAGAATAAAAACAGAAAACAAAATAGAGGAGTTCCAATATAATGGAAAAGGTGACCTAGTTTCAGTTCCCTAAAATATCAAATCCTTCCTAGCCTAGGTTACATAAAACTAATATTAGAAAACATATTTTTAAAATTCAGATGATAGAGAAATGCCAATCTTTCCACTCAATTTGGAGTACATTTGCAGTAGATTCTTTCTTCTCCTTCCACTTTCCAATTAATGCGTTTACATCCAGAAGTAATTGTTTTGCTTTTTTAGATCAATGGATGATCAAAGAAAGTTGTGGATAAACTTTCCGTTATACATGGAAAGGAAAGGGAAAATAATGAATATTCTAATTTCATTCATCTATTTTGGTACATACTACAAGAAGGTCTTACTCAAAATAAAAGTGGATTCATGAAAGTCTTAACATGCGCAAGACAGAAGGGATACATGCATCTCTAGTATCCTTTAACTTAGTACTGTACGAAGGTCTGAGACTTTTTTGAGAGAGTATGAAATTGTGACACTTTATAATGGCTTCTGCAAGTACAGGTATGAACTTCACATTTCCGTATGTAAAGGAGTTGAGGAATAGTATATTTGATTAAAACAGTATGGAACAGTGACATACAGAGTTCTGAAAAGCTATTGTCTATAGGCAATTTTCTTTATTCGGTTAGCCAGCAGTGTAGTTCTCAAGAAATTTTCAGCATTATTTGCCAGTTCACACTTCAAAATGTATGGTATTCATAACTCATTTATGTGTTATTTATGAGTATTGACTAAGCATCATAATTAAATTGTTTCAAACATTTTAATAATCTTAGATATTGAATAGAATTTTATTTAATCCTAAACTAATTTCATGGAATACCTGACATCTCCCACCAGATAACTCTATCTACCAACGCAAGGAAAGATGAGAAGAAATCACCTAGTGTTTTGTCTTTATTGGAACTTGAACTTGATACCTCATGATTCTTAACCCACTTCATTGACCACTTGGGTCACACCCTTGAGTGCTAGAATGTTGCCAAATTTTAAGATATCCGAAACCAAAAAGTTCAATAATTTGCAACAAAGACTTAAGACAAAGGGAATGTATAGCTAAGGTCGGATTAAAATACTGAGGGTTTTCAATGCGTGTTAAAACATACTTCACTAAATAAAAGTGTGTTTCTCTAACATCTTAAACTTTTAGATGAAAGGTCACATAGTTCAACATAGTATCAGAGCAGGCAGATGTCCTTGTTTCAACTCTCATCGCTACCCGTTATTAAAAGAAAAATCCCACCTGTTTGGCCAGTAAAAAGCAGTCAGGCCCGCACAGAAGGGGGCATTTTAAGGACATATTAAGTAAATAAAATATATTTTTCCTAACAACTTAAACTTTTACATAAGTTGGTCACATAATTCAAAGAGAATGAAATATGACATTTTCTCAAAGTTTCTTTGATAATGCACTTTGAGATGCGTTCAAGAATTGAATGCATTACAGCAATTGTCAAGTGAATGAATGTGCCATCAGGAATGTGTTAGATAATTCCTGTATATATACTACTATGCATTTAACATCAACAGAAAAAGGAAATCTGTTCAAAAAAAAAAAACCTTTCTATGACCTTCACCAGCTATTTGTGCCAAGAGCTTGCCATTTGGCCCAACAAGAACAAATGTTGGCCATGAATTGACACCTAATTCCCGCCATAAATTCATTTCTCCATCATTGACAACCTGATCATTCAATAGAGGTTAAAGAAGGGAAGAAGGAGAGACACCCCCAATGTAAAGTTAAAGCTGATATTTTGAAATGATAACTATGCCAAATTTCAAGTTACCCTATTCACCAGCATCTCAGATCTGAATAGTACACTTCAGCAATACACAAGGGCTTCAATTGGAAAAAGAATGACATACATCATCAGAAAATTTTTATCATTAACAGTGAATTAGCAAGTAATCCCTTCTGTTACATTTGGATTGGAAAAGGATGGAAGGGTGTGGGAGAGGTTGCCAAGATAGTTTTAGTGACTGGAATGCCAATTTTAACATAGGCAAAGTATGGTGTAGATAGCAGCAGAGGTTCTACCTTAATCTACCAAAATAAGTAATATATAACCTAATATGGATGCTCTAAATTCATTCATTTCTTGGGGATCTAATAGATTCAAGACTAAGCAGATAGATTGTGCTAAAGAACCATCCAACATTCAAATCAGTAATAGTTCAGTGCTAAAGAATCATTCAACATTAAAATCAGTAATAGTTCAGCTCTTGAATAAGTACTTACTGGATGAGTGATTCCATAGCGTAATACAGCACTACGAATGGCTTCAAGGTCCTTCTCATTGTCAAACTTAGCTGAATGCACCCCCACAACCACAAACTGCAAAACTAATGTTTGATGAATTAGCTGCTACTATGATTAGAAGTGTGTATGACCTTTCATATGCAACTGTGGATATAAGTACTAACTGATAGCAAATATTCCTCCTGTTTGTTGGATAAGCAATATTAGCTTCCTCATAAAAAGCCTAGAAGTGAATATAGGTCAAACTTTCCTCACTCTTTCATTCTCTTTTTTACCATTCCAAAGAAAATATCAAAAAAGATTGCAGAGTACGATATATGAAAAGTTGAACTTGTGACTATGTTCCTTCATCAGCTCAAAACCAGTATACAGATCTTATTATAAAAGCGAGAAGAGTTCATGAGCAGTACAGTTATCCTTTTGGTTATTTCACGTGTATGAGACCAAGGGCGGATCTGGGGGGGGGGGGGGCAGGAAGGTGTTTGACTGAACCCCCTTGGCGAAATATACACTATATAAGGTTTTTTTTTTTAAAATTTTATGTACATACACAGAATTTGAATCCCCTGGACACAATACTAGAATTCACCTTGAGTTTCCAAGTTCAGATCCCAAGCACTAATTCTTTATTTGAGGTGACACTATATTGCTTTGATCTATCAGTATTAACTTGGAAAGTTTACAGATTAGCCCAATTGAAAGCTAGATCTCATGAAATTTGTTTCTACTTTTAACAGCATTTGCAATCTGCAAAACTCATTTCATGCCTATTCTTCCGTAAAAATTGCTCAAAACCAAGAGTTTGAAGATGTTATAGATATTGGATACAGTGGATTTTATAGAATAAACTAATAGATTGCTGTCTGGATTTCAGAGTAATCTAAAGCCTAACTAAAAAGACAAATTATTTATAGTGTTTACCGCCAGAAAAGAATATAACAGATGTGATCAACGCTGCAATCTAGACAACCTTTGATCGGTATCCTAAAAGGGCTGCTTGATCAAAATTTCCTTCTTGATGAATTTTGAGCAAAATTTAAACCACCAAAGTCACCCTAACATGACCTAGCCATGACTTTTTTAACTTCACTCTCCCTTCTCTCCTGAAAATTTTACTGCTGCAATGGAGCACCTCTATCTAGTGAGAATAGTTCCTACAGGAACTATAGCATGCATGAGCATGTGAACCCTTTTGCCAGAATTAGTAGAATCATTGATTGGGATAATTATGAGAATTTTCAGGATAGGTATAACTATGAGAGTGACAGATTATCATTTCATGAGACAATTTAGCTGAATTGCAACCCTAAAGGATGAAAGACAATCTTACAGGCATATCTTTATATTTATTTTCTAGAAACTCCAGATCTGGCAATACATGCATACAGTTAATGCAGCAGTAAGTCCAGAAGTCCAAAAGAACAACTTTTCCTTTCAAATCCTGCACAAACATACAAATATTTAGTGCATAATAATAGCAGTACTATTCATCCAGAACTCCTCTATTTTCTAGAATGTGCAACTTAGAAACATACCTCCAAGAAACAATAAGATTAAAAGTATAGGTATTCATGGTTGTCTCCCATCTGCTTAAGCCTTGATGGGCAGAGTTACCTAATATTTGTGTGGTGGGAGGTAGCATATGCCCAGTGGAATAGTCGAGCTGCGCCACAAGCTGGGCCGAATATTTTTGCAACCAATATTTTTGTCACTAAAAGCTTTTTGCAACCAATTTCTTTGTCTAAAGATTCTTAACATTTTTCAAAAGGATAGTTTGGAAAGCTGTTACAATAGAAAAATATATTATGAAACAACATAATATTATATTTGGCAGAAATTCCTCTCCAAGTTTCAAGAATTTTACATACATATATATAGTCAATAGAGAACTTCAATTAGATAGCACTAGATAACCAAAAGTTTCCAAAAGAATATTTGCATGAAGACTAGAGAACAGAAAAAAGAACATAAATATGCACATATACGAAAATAAGCTAAAAGAAATAGAAAAACAGTTGCCAGAAGAAGCAGAATTGAAATATGAAATTATGTACTTACCCTGCCTAGCTGAAGGGGGGCTGTGTTCAGCCAGTCAAGTTTAGATGGGAACTCGGGCACAATAGCCGTAGATTTCCTACCAAAATCCAGAATGTTAAACATGATAAGGCAAGTTCTAAATGAGGAATCCAAGAACAATTAAAGAGAACTATATCAAGATCTAATGACTCAAAAGATGCCAGAAAGCATGCAACAACAACATACCCAGTGAATCCCACAAAGTATGGGCAGGGGTGGGTAGAGCGTACGCAGACCTTACCACTACCTCATGGAGATAGAGAGGTTGTTCTTGAAAGACCCTCAGCTCAAGTGAAAGCATGCAACATAAATGATACTAATTTCATAATTTATGGAAAACTACAACCTTCTATATTTATAAGGCAATAAAAAGGTTGAATCAAGTTTACATGTTTAAAAAGACTCAAAAACTTATGTTACCTGGTGTCCACATCAGAAATATAGTCTACAAACTGTTGAATCCTCTGTGAACTGGATGCATCTGCAGTGGCAATAGACAAATAAAAAATAATCTACTTCCATTATCTCAAATATAGCCAAAAACGAAAAAAGAAGAAGAAGAAGCCACATTGGCAATGAGCCAAAAAAGAAGAGAAAAGAATAATGTAATCAAGGGAAGTTTTCTACAAGCAGAAGAATGGAACAACGAACATGAAGAAAAGATAAAATACTTCAATGTAAGAGGGGTAGACCTTTCTTTTCAAAAGGAAGACTGCCTGTGCCAAATAACGAGTTCCAGATAGCTTTTGGAGATGCATACTGCATTGCCTGCATAGAAACAGTAGAGCTTGCAAAGATGAACACCAAATCAGTTTTTAAAAAAAATAAATTAAAAGGATGCCTTTTGTTTTCTTTCTCCTACACTCTGCTTTCTTAAATTCTATACCTTCCAGTTTGTAATAGTGAAGAGGAGACTGGATGCAGCAATTCCTAAACTTCCATATCTTACAACATTTCGTCTGGTAACCTGCACCCTGTCCATAAATTATTTCTGCAACTTCACAACAACATTACACCAATTACCAAATGCCCTAAATGGCCATCTCATAAAGGCATATGGACACTTTTAAAGGAAAAGAAATATTCCAGTTCGTAAATGGGAGAATTTCATTTGTACAAGTATTATTCATGTCACTCTAGCAGATTTCACTTTTTCTTCCTACATGCAGCAAAACAAAGCATGTAACACAGTGTTAATATATCATGCCATAAAGTAGATCGATAAGGATGTAAGTCACCAGTATGCAGTGTTCTTAGCAATTCAACTTAATCCAGGTAAAGTTTAAGAAAAGAATTTAATATGGACAAAGAGGGAAAGTGATATGGCTCCTCCTCTACGGACTTACTCTAGAAGAAAATCTAGACAAGCATGTGACGATAATCTATCTTCGTTTCTTTGTTTTAAATAGGATAAAATATATAAGCAATACTTAGCTATAGTAGTTATTTATAGGCAGGAGTTACCTATAGCAGAAACTGTTTCTATGTGTTAAGGAGTTATCCTTATGTTTAGTGTAAATATGTGTATTTAGGAGAATTCTGTAAGAAGAAAAGCATCATCATTTTCTTTGTATCTGGAGATTTGTCCACTCTATACGAGCATAGTTATTAGTTAATGCAGTATTTAAGATTCCTAAACTTTATTTAACCAGTAAAGTTTCATTCTCATCTCATTTCAACTTAGTTTCTATCAGAAAGACAAAAGAAGAGAAAAAAGATGACTCTACAAATGCATACAGAAATTTGAGGAATTAGATATCAAAAGCGGACATGATAATGCAGATGATCTAATTTAGATGATCAAGCTATTGAATCGCTCTTACCCTCCAATTGAAGATACGGCACCACTGGTTGGATAATTATCCAGCTCTGTGATACTCCCTGTCATATTGGATTCAGGGGAAGAGAGAGCTAGATCATTAATGGATTGAGATTCCGGCACCATCACATCTGCATTGTTTGTCATCGTTAGATTCATTTTATAGAAAAGGAGCCATTATTAGCCACAGATGATATGCTAGATGAACACTAGAACCAGCAGCTTTCCATCAACTAAGTAAAAGACAATAGTTAGCAGCTAAATCATACAGATTAAGGGCGCAGAGAACAGGAAATCCTTCAACAAATTATAGTGTCATTACAAAAAAGAGCTTACTCGCAAATTTGTTCATAATAACACAAAAGAGCTTCAGTACTCTACATTTGTCAATGGTACACGAAAAGTGCATTTCTTAACATGGTGGTGAACTACATACTATGGCTACCAGAGCCACCATCGAGGATATCTTCAAGTGAAATATCGCTTATGTCCTTTCTGATGAGTGATGGCTCAGCTGATTTTAGAATATCCTCTGATAGTGTTGTCGTCACAGCTATACATCTGCAAGTAAGTTAACATACTTAAGAATGTAGAAAAAATGGTCAAATTCATAACCAAAACCAGAGGCAAAGAGGTACATTTAAATTTGATGATGATGATACAGCTTACTGATTCAGTTGACAGATGTGACAAACAAAGAAAAGTTCAAGTAGGGTTGGTGATACCAACAACTTTGAACAAGTGTACTTAGTACAACTATACAAAGAAAAAGAAAAGGCACTCAATCGCAAATACCTCATATTCGCAGCTTTGGCAGCTTGTACTCCAGCTAATGCATCTTCAATCACAATACACTGTCAACATAGGATTATGATTATGTCTATCAAGGTCTACAAACAGAACATTTAACACTTCAAAACTTCATCATCCTCGTACAGTGAACCTTCCGCAATTCATAATGCACCCCCATTATTATATATCCATATTTAGAAAAACTCTTCTCACTGACAGAATGCGAATTGAGCATCTCTTTTCTGTTCAGAAATTCAGTATTCAACATACAAGTTACTAAAATATTTATCAAGTTTTTAGTATCTTCTTTGCTTAAAATTTTTTATCCAGCTAGCTTCACCTGATTATTACAGACATTTATGGAAAATAATGTAGGGAACCCTCACTTAGACAGAATTGTGAATGTAGACATCCCATAATACCCACAGCTAAGTGTCTAAAGAAAGAAATAATTGTGATGGGTGGTAGCAAAGCAGCATTGCACATCCTGGAAACTACCTCACTAATGGGAACATCAAGAATCCGTGATGCAGCTAAGAAAATATCAGGAGCAGGCTTCAAATTTTCAAAGGCATCAGCAGATACAATTGCATCAAACCTGTCAAATTGAAGAAAAAGGATATGAGGCCAAACATAAGTAGTAAAAAGATGACTAAAGACAACAGAAGGGCATTTTCAATTATTTCACTGCAAACCTGCGATTTTCATCCGAGTTGTACAATTTCACTTGTATAACCACACTTAAGTACTACGTCCTTGCAAACTACATTATCAACCAACTCATAGTGTGTGTATGTGTGTGTGTGTTTGCATGTATACCGTGAAGAAATGAACCTTGAACGTACACAACCACAAAAGTTATGTAAGGACCCAGAATTTCCAAGCTTATGTATGTCGTTTAAGGCTGTCATGGGCCCCTACGACAAGCCAAGTTCAAAAGGATTTCCGTTGGCTAAGTTCAACACAAGTACCGGTAGAAGGGTCAACTTTAAACAAGCATATCTTTTAGCACATTTGGAACTGGGTGGCCCACGACATATCAAATGAAACCCCTTTGAGTTAGCTTTCCAATGCACTTGGTTTCACCTCATTTTGAGTTCGTATGAAGGAGTTATGACCGTTTTCGTGAGACCCTTCCGTGCAGTGAAGCCCCACGGGCACCTATACAGCCAGTAGTGGCTTGTACGGGTCGTGTGAGGCATGTGAGGCTGGGAAAAGCCATTTTTGGCCTAAGGCATGGACCACGACCAGTGGCACGGGTCGTGTGGCTTGCCACTGGTCGTGGGGTGAGGTGTGAAGGTGAGCAAGAGGGCTAAAGTGCACATTTGGGGGAGTTTTTTTGCCAAGTGTTAAGTCACGCCCCCTCACCACGACTCGTGGCATGGGGCACGACCCGTGGCCCTTGGCGTGGAGCCTAGGCAACACTTTCCTGCACCAAGTATGGTGCCACGAGCCCTCCACACAGGCCGTGAAGCTCCACACGATCCGTGGAGGCCTCCGTGGTCGCGACGAGATGTCTTTTCCCAATCGATTTCCAACTTCAATTTTTAAACTAAGTACCTTGTCACGGGCACCCCACACGACCCGTGGGACCTTCCATGGGGCAACACTTTGCCAAATTTTCCATCCGTTCACTAATAGCATTTTCATAAATGCTAATTATTCTAATGACCCTTTTTGACTTCCTAAGCTATCTTAACCTTACTAAAAGACCTAAACAATGTTCCAAAAGATAAAAACTCACTACTTTCATCTCAATCACACTCCTAAATCCTCTCAAGAGCCTCCATTAAGCTCCAATTCAATTTCAAGGAAACCCAAGAACAAGTTTGGATTCCAAGACCC
>JAABOM020000001.1:32252473-32262625 GCA_011800125.2 Solanum clarkiae | reverse complement strand
GCTTAGACTTATTAGTCTTCGGCTTCGGATGCTTCTCGGTTTTTGTCTTCTTCCATAGTTTGACTTTGAAGACATGTCCAGTTAATCATTAGTTGCATTATATCTGTCTCTGTGATGAATCATTTAATAGTTTTCTGATGTCAAAGTGCATTCAAACAGCTTTATATGCTAGTTGCCTGGTTGGGAATATGGTGGAACAACTTTGGAATTTTGCCTCGCCTGCTGCCATTGCCATGATTCATCCTAGTCTTCTTCCTGTAGCACTGATGGCTTTCTTTGCTAAGGTATTCATTATTAAGAGATACAAAAGAATAAAGGCTAGAAGAAAATTATTTGCCTTATTATTTTAGTACAGGAGGTTTCCAGATTATGTACCTACAAGCACCATCTTAGTGCTGAGTTGCTCATATCAATAAAATACTAATTTACCAGTTCAAAAAAAATATTATTTGCCTTACATCCTGCTTTACTTGTACAGCTTGCTGTCATTGGTGGAGGTCCCCTGGTTGGCAAACTTATGGATCACTTTCCTAGGCTTCCTGCATATAATTGTCTATCTGTTGTCCAGGTATCCTTTTCTGTGTGTGTCACTAAGGAGAGGTGTAGGCAACAAAATTTTCTGAAAGTTCTCTAATACTTCTATTCTGTCAGACAGCTGCCCAGTTGGTGTCTGTTGGAATGATTATACATGGTCATACTCTTCATCCAACATCTGCATCATCTTTACTTTTCCGTCCTTGGTTTATTGTGCTTGTTCTAGTGGGAGCTGTTGAGAGGCTATCTGGGTTGGCATTGGGGGTTGCAGTGGAGCGTGATTGGGTTGTTTTGGTATTGCTAATTGAACTTTGTTTTGTCTCCTGCGTCTCACTTTTGACTCCTTATCTGTACTTGAGCAATTTTCTAATTTAGTCTTGTCTATACAGTTAGCTGGAACCAATCGCCCAGTTGCTCTTGCTCAAGCAAATGCTGCTCTAAGCCGTATTGACCTCTTATGTGAGGTACTTGCCATATCAATTGGAAGCTCTTTTCCTCCCTTCTTTTGCAGCGTAACGGATATCAATGATCAGAACAAGTATATTAAAAAATATTGATATTTTGTTTCTGTTGAGTCCAGCTTATCTGATATACTTGAGTTTTGTAGTGATTATCATTTATGTTAACAAAGTTAAGTTTTTTATCATCTACCTTATAATTCTCCTTTTCTGGATTACTTTAGATTGTTGGAGCAGCATTATTTGGCATTCTTCTCTCTAAATATGAACCAGTGGTATGCTTAAAAATTGCTGCTGGTTTAATGATGGGGGCACTTCCTGTTGTGGTAAATCTTACTCCTGGTTCTATTTCATTCTGTGATTTGAAGTTTAAAGCACTCTGTAGCAGTCAGGTCTGATCATGCTTTTACTAGGTATCTCTGACATGGCTAACCAACAAGCTTTCCTCTGGGGTTCTTGACCGTGCTGTGGAAACTTGTTTCAGTTGTTCCTCCCGGTCTTCACTAAAATCAGAAAATATAGGTATGTTCTTCTGTGTTCAGTTTCATTGAAGGTGGAAATAGATTTTACGTTTATACTAAGCTCACTGTGGTTTTCAGTGGGAGTGGGTCTGGAAGCTATAAAGCATGGATGGTTTGAATATATTAGACAACCAGTTCTTCCAGCAAGCATAGCTTATGTGCTATTATACTTCAATGTTGTTCTTACACCTGGTGGTTTAATGACAGCATTTTTAACGCAGCAAGGTAATTTCTGCATTATAGTCCTGTGATATTTTCACCTTTAGATTTCTGGCTGCTATCACTAACTGGATTCGACAATGTATCTACAGTTAATGAACCTACCAATGGCTGTAATGATAGCTTTAATGATGTCTCTAAGCATAGTTGCATTGGCTATGATGACGTAACGATTGTCCAAGACCATACAAGGACACATATGTGGGACTGATATAACTCTTATCATTTTTAACGATAAACTAGTACCATAAATGCATAACTAGTTTCTCTTACCCTTATAATGCACATTGGAATACTTTTGTATTGGCCCTTTGAAATTCTCTTTTTGATGTAGTTTTCATTAATTAGAAGGCATCAAGAAGATGCATAATTACAAAAGAAAGACAGTGTTAGCTCCGGCAAAAACCACAAAAGACAAAAATCTGTGCTAGAATCGTAGAGCTAACAAAGTCGAAAAAGCTTTCAACATTATTCACAGGGAAGAAAGTGTCAAACTAAACAAACTAGTTAGGCCTCGGAATGTGACAAGGAGTTGAGACACCATCAAAGCATCTTCGATTTCTTTCATTCCAGACACCCCGAAAAATTACTGCTGTGATCATTCTCCAAATTCTTTTGATGGTTTGTCAACTCTCCAAAAAATCCAACTGACAAAAGCATCCTTGAAGTTTAGTGGCCTAACCCCAGTGTAAACAAAAAGTAGAGCAAAAGAAAAGAAATTCCAAAGGTCAGCTGTGAGTGGGCAATGCAAAAGGCGATGACTGACATCTTCTGAAGTCTGAACTTAGATGGCACAAATAGCATCTCTTTCCCAGCAGAAGTGCGGCTTACCGGTCAATGAAGTGGACAAAAACCATGCAAAAGGAAGGTTTCAGTTTCAACAAAGATGAAGATGCTAGGTCGCCTAAACCTTAGTAGATTTAAGTTATTCCATACCTATGCTGGTTAGAGGTAGCAGGTATTTGCTGGTATGGTTGAAGTGCATGTCAGATGGTCCAGACACCACCATTGTAAACTTTTTTATCTATTACAAGAAGGAAATAGTATATTGATTTGTACAACCTTATTGATTGAAATTCATGTCTAATCATTTGACCTGCACACGCCTCAGGATGTCTTGGTATGGCAAGTGTAGGAGATTCTTTCTGTGTGTGGTGCCTTGTGCAGTTTCACCCAGTGGACCAGCGTTTTCACTTGGTTTACTTACACATACCACCTATTGGTTGTTTCTTTCTGGATATTTTTCTTGTTAGAGTGCTTCAAAGAATGTGGTGGTCTTTTAGGTGTAAATTATGTGTTAACAGCTTTTAAATTCACAGTTTACAACTCTGTCTGGCACATATACTGCAAAGAATCCACTCCATCTAAAAATTGTGCAACTAATTGACCATTCTTTTTAACTTACAGTAACTTGCAATGGTTCATACTGCGTAACTCCTGTATGACCTATCTGCTTTCTGTAGTTCTGTAGTTGATTGCTCAGAGGAGAATTACGCTTCCTGCAAAAGCTTTCAAATGTAGAATTAGAAACTCATCGATGCTTAAAAGAGCCTGAAATTGAAAGTAGTGACCACTTTAGTCTCAAATGTTTCACCACTCTTAACAATTTCAGGTTTAAATCCATCTATTATTGGGGGCTTCAGCGGGTTATGTGCTTTTATAGGCGTTGCAGCGACATTTGTGTCTGCAAAGCTTGTCAAGCACCTTGGCATCTTAAAGGTTAGTTCTACTTCGTATATTTTATCTTGTTCTTGTCAGAAATAATATCCTCTAATTGAACTCAGTCTGGGTCTTCTTGAATTTTCAATATCAGGCTGGAGCTGCCGGCCTAGTATTCCATGCATCGCTTTTGACCACGGCTGTTGCTGTTTATTGGAGTGGATCTTTTTCTCAGAAGACTCCTGTTTTCATTTTCTTGGCTTTAATTGTAAGTTCACTGCTCTTACCTTTATCGCTTTCGATGAGAATTTCGTGGCGAACCGTTATCTTTTTTTTCCGTTAACACTGTCTCATTGATGTGCACAAAGTTACAATTTGAATTTGGCATACCAACATTGTATAATTGAGTTGAGACTTTTATTGTTAGCCTAACCAAAATAAACAGAGACTATGCATAGTATTTAGGGGGGAATCTATATGATGTGAGACGGTTTGGCTCTTTTGATCATAAAGGAGAACCATAAATTTTTTAATTTGCATTTAAAGAGGTATTCGAGAGTGCCTTATCATTCAACAGATCACTTCACGATAATTTCATATTCATCATAAAGGAGAACCATAAATTTTTTAATTTGCATTTAAAGAGGTATATTCGAGAGTGCTTTATCATTCAACAGATCACTTCACGATAATTTCATATTCATCTAGTGCCATTGGCATGTTCTGCTACTCTACTTGTATTATTTAGGGACTGCAAAGATAATTTGATATTATCTAGTTTCATTGACACGATCTGGTACTTGTATTATTTTATAACAGTAAAAATGATCTGAAATTGGTCAATTTTCAAGAAGGCTCATGTTGACCCTTTCACAGGTATTGTCAAGACTGGGACACATGTCCTACGATGTCATCGGGCAACAGATTCTACAAACTGGAATTCCTGCATCTAAAGCCAATCTTATTGGAACAACTGAGGTTTCTGTTGCAAGTTTAGCAGAATCAATAATGTTAGGAGTTGCAATAATTGTAAATGATGTCTCACATTTTGGATTTCTAGCCACGGTTTCCCTTGTATCCGTAGTTGGGGCAGCATGTCTATACTGTAGATGGTTGGAAAATCCGACGGATACACAAAGAACTCTTCTCTCTTTTAGCCGTCATTTATGAAATGCCAAAAGTACATAAGTAGCATGGTTTTAGTCATCACGTCGAATGTTACATCAACAGCGTACCCCAGTACAGTCCCACAATGATTTTGAGGGTACACAAACCTTACTCCTACCTTTGTAAGGTAGCACATTGAAAGTTGTACATTGCAATTGAAAAGCATCCAGGCCTTCTATAATGTAGTTACCATATGAACTAACATCAATGCAGAATTTTATATGAAGTTGAGTACTCATTTTAAGTGAAGCAGGATCTGTCAAGTTTCTGTATGGATTTGTCAATAGTATTTGGGCATCTGTAAGATAGAAGCTTCAAGCTCTATAATGGGACTGTTTTATGCTGCGCAAATTTTTCTACCCTGTCTTGCCATCCGTAAGGCCAATAATTTCTGTTTTGTGGATGTGACATACTTGTATACCTCTCGATTTTCTCATGTGTAGTGACTGCAGGACAGCTAATATTAGCATGTTCACTGATGCCAAAAGTTTCATTCTTCTCCTGAGGCTTGAGTTCCCAATTTGTGTGATTTCGTGCTATTGTTTCGTGAATAGCATGTCAAGATCTGCCATTTAGATGAGAATAGGGAAAACTAATTATGCCCAAGACATCAAAACAGCCTGTACATAAATTCAGGTCATATGTGAAACAGTCATTTAGCTAAAGCTGTTACCTTTCTTTCTCCTCATAAGTCTATTCCTAGTACATCTGCTCTATGTCATTTATGCAGTATGAACAGCACAAAGGACATTAAACATGTAGTTGCGGTTCTTTTTCTGCTATCTTCATGTGCATTATATTTCTTGTAACATATTTGTATGATCTTATTGTTCCTTAAGAGTCGGTATCAATGTCCCAGTAAGGGCATTAAACAAAATTTGGAATTGATTTTCAAATTGTCATGGTAAATGCTTGTAGTTGTATTTGATTGGCCCTTCAAATCTTATGTCTCACAAGAACGTGAAGGTGTTTTGAGCCATATATATTCTCGTGAATAGCTAAACCATCAACTCAAATCTGTCTGTTGAACAGTGTGACATTTAGATCAGACCAGGGTCTTTAATTGTTGTCTGGCAAAGTCGAGTACATGACAGCTAGTAAAATGAAAAATTAACATGTATAAACTTATAGCACTTGTATCCTATTGAAAAAATTAAGCTGGCATTTGAGGTACAATCCCTGTGGTGGACCATTGTTGGAGTAGTCAATAATGAGATAGAAACTTCTGGATATTAATTAATCTTACCATATGAAGTTGCTAAACCAGCCTTTCTTTTTTAAAAAAAGTAATAATATAGTAGTAGTACTTTGTTTGGGTTTCAGATTTAAAAACGAGTCTACTTCGAATGTTGCAAAAATTGAACAAAACAATGTGTGCCTGAATTATACATTGATAGTAGCAAAGAAGAAGAGGGCTTTGGTAGTTGGGTCACGAGTGAGTTTTGGGTAAAGGGTCAACTGCACGTACCCGTTACGCTGTTTCTCCCTAAAGATTCCAATTACTAAAAAATCTTATTCCTTTCCCTCAGTTTTACTTTTTACTTTGCACGTCTCGTAAAAAATATCTGTATAGTTTGAACCTTGTAAAATAATAAATAGAATAAAAAAAATAAACTTATTGTGAACTGAGTACTAGTCTTTTGGTACTCCAATACGAGTATTACGTTTCCACAAACCCCAATAACAATGAACACACTTTCACACAAAAGTACAATTATATTATATTTTCAGTTACTATATGGGACAATGTATATTCCAAATTTATCGTTTCAAAGTGTAATGAGAATCAAACAAGCCCTCTAAATCTTAACAAAATTAATTAACACATTCCTATTATTATCAATAATTCTATTTTATTTCAAACCATACCACCATCCTTATATTATTATCATATCCAATAATTCGAAGTACTTTTCATTATTTTTTTAAAAATTTATTTATTTAATTTTGACATTGCATAAAGTTTTTAAAAAGATTGAATCTTGTCTTCTTAAACTGAAAATATATAGAATGTATCAAAGTATTTTTTTTTAATCTACTGATTTAAACATGTTAAGTGGAAAATTATAAGTAAAAAGTTGCCAAAAAGAAAAAAAAAATCTCTTTTAAATTTGATCCAAAAGGAAAATAAGACATACAAATTGAAATGGAAGAAATAACATAACATTTTTCCATTGAATAGTTATTTCCCATTCATTAACTATCTCTATGTCTGCAGAATATATGCATGCCTATATATTTGAAGCATTTAATTTATAACAACGTATTCAATGAGTCTAAAAAAGGTAGGACATATGTCATATTTTATACTTGTATATATTTGAAGCATTTAATTTATAACAACGTATTCAATGACGTCTAAAAAAGGTAGGACATATGTCATATTTTATACTTATATATATTTGAAGCATTTATAACAACATATCCAATACGTCTAAAAGGGTAAGATATATGTCATATCTTATCTGTCATTCATAATGACAGATCCAAGATTTTTATTAGGAGGTTTGAAAAACAAGATATAGTACCCAAAATTCAAAATTAGAACCTCAAGGTGAATTTTGAACTCCTTAAATTTCTGACCAATTCACGTGGAGATTCAAACTTTCTCTATATACAAAGATACTAAAAATTACCTTTTATATGCGGTGTAACTTTTTGCGAAGAGAGTTCAAATCAACACGCTTCTGTTTCAGTAGATCCACCCCTGGCTGTCTCTAAACCCATTAAAACCACTTAGTCAACCTTTAATTTCATATCCAAGAGATTCAAACTTTCTCTATATACATAAGATATTAAAATTATCTTTTATATATATATATATCATAACTCGACTATATATACACACACATCCTTTCGCATAAACACCCCTCGTGTTCCTCTAGACCCGCTCCTAGCCGTCCCATTTAATTAACTCATAGTATATATACATAACATTTTCTTTGTTTTAACTTTTGACATCGCGCTTCTATTGATTTTTTTTCTTTCTTTAATATTTTTTGTTTAGTTTTTAAAAGTTGATTATCATTATTAATAAAGGAAAAAACCAAAAAAGATAAGAATTTTGTTAAACAAATACACTAGAAAAACTTATATGGGCAAACACGAAAGAAAAGAAGTTACACATATAGTGAAACAAAAGATGGAAAATTAATGAATTAAAGAATGAAAAATATGTGTGTAAAGGCAGGCATAAACACTATAGCACACATCCAATCTATCATAAATGGTTTCCCTTGATAGGATTGATGTCTTTCCTTTTCTCATTTCATTTCTTTTCTGTCTATCTATCTGTCAACTTATTAACAATTTATTTTCTTTAAAAAATATATCTTAACCAAAAAAAAAGTCACTGAATCACGTGAATCAATGCACTACCGTCATCCATTTATACGAAGCAGACAACTGTTGTACAACTGAATTTAATATCTATGTATTTCTATTATACTTTGGAGGCTAAGCGAAGTAGACAGCTGTTGTACAACATATCTGTTCCATATTAATATATATATCAAACTAAATAGTAGTGTGCTCTTTATTTTATATTAAATAAATTTTTATATTTTTTTATTATACATATTTTTGATGAAATTATATATTTTTTAGGAGATGAATTGCATACTTGAAAATAAATAAAAAGATATAATAGCAAAAAGCATGATTTCTAATAATGTTCTTTAATATTTTTCTTAATAAATATGTATTACCTCCCAAATTTACTTAAATATGAAATCAAGAGAATGGTTTCGTTAATTAACACTATTATATATTTACTCGCCTATTATAGCTAGGTAATCTATAATTCATCTTTGAATGAGCAAATTAGTGAAATCTTTTTTTTTTTTTCAGAATAACGCTAGTCGCAGTCTCGCAGAAGCAATCGCTAGTACTATTTGCACTAAACAAAATAGGTGGTTTATATGAGGTATAATTCTTTTCAATTCTTGAAATATTTTGCGTGTATTACTCTTTTTCGGTATATGAATGAAAGCTAAACCCTATGCATATGACTGATCAATAAGCAGGCAGTATGTAGCTATTAATTGACGTATCCGTTTCAGTTGACTCAATTATATTTTTATAATATTATTTATAATAAATTATTTTTTAATTATTTTAACTATGATTACATTATCTTTCCCTAATCAATTATTTGAAATAATGTAAATATTACAATTGTGATAAAACAAATACAAAATATAAATTAGGTCTATCTTTTAATTGGATAAATTAAAGTAAATAACATCACTACACATATTGGTAGAGAGAGTAAGATATGTTGTTTAAAATTTATGTAAAACATATTACTCAAAATTACAATAATTAATAATTTTAAATACGAAAAAGGCATGTGAAAAAATTAATTAAGTCATAAAATTTTATCGGTGCCACATAAAATGAAATAAAGAAAATAATATGTATTTAATTTTTTTTAAGTAGATATATAAAAATTTATTAATATCACATAAAATAAAATAAAAAAATAATATATATTGAGTCTGTGCTAAGTTGTAATAAAAAAAATATATATATTGTCGCCCGTGTTTGTCGCGTGCACTGCCTCAACATGTTTTTGTGTGTGTATGTCTGACCATAAAACAATGCACTACGAAGACGATACTGCACACTGCTTTTTTGCTAGGGTTTCCTGTCACTAGTCAAACAATATTTCATTTCATTTCGTTTTTACCTTCACTTTTTTTAATCACATAATTCATTTCTTTTCTTTAATTATTCAACTAGTGACAAATTTTATCCGAATTTATATAGGCAGTGGATTATAATATAATTTTTAGATGTTTTTAAGTTGTTAATTATTTAGTTTTTAACTTTTATATAATTTATTTAACATAAGATATTTTTTTCATTTAATTTATGTGATCCTAATAAAATTTTGAAAATTAATCAAAACTTTTTGTATACCACTTATATATTAGTAATCGATATTTTAATATTTTTACTTTTATTTATCATATTTAACAAGAAAAAATTATTTTTTTGTTGTTATATTTCGCTGTTAATTACTTATTCTCTAAATTGTCATATCGTATGAATCGATCTTGATGTATGCATGTGGGTTCATTTGAATTTGAATCTATAAATTTATTACCCTAAACCAGAATTTGTTTGTATAAAATACACTGAAATTGCTAAAAGTATAGAATTATGTGAGCTAAAAACTCAAACAAAGGTGATGGATTCAATGAGTGAAATTTGATTTCTGAAATCATAAAATTAAAATTTTGAATTTGTTTATGGTGCCACATTGATTCAACTTACAAGTTGAAAACTCGGAATCCCTTAGTAAACTCATATAGTTAACTGTTAATTGACTCTTGTACCAAAAACAAATATTGTATTTCATTTGTTAATTTTAACAAATTAAAAGAGTTTTATTTTTTATATATATACTAATATCTTTTATATTAAATAATACTCTCTCTGTCCTATTTTATGTGGCATAATTTTATTTTTGGTCTGTTATAAAAAAAATGTCACCTTACTCAAATTGAAAATAATTAAATTCCCTTTTTACCTTTAGTGAAATGATTCTCAACTATACAAATATCTAAGAATGATTTTCGATCATAAAT
>JAABOM020000001.1:32181065-32251613 GCA_011800125.2 Solanum clarkiae | reverse complement strand
GAAAATAATTAAATTCCCTTTTTTCCTTTAGTGAAAAGATTCTCAACTATACAAATATCTAAGAATGATTTTCGATCATAAATTTTAAAAATTTTTCTTTTTTTCTTAAATATGGTGCCAAATAAAAAGGTTGCTACATAAAATAGGATAAAGAAAATAATATAAAATGATAATAGTCAAATTCAAATTTTACCTTAAATTCAATTATTTTGAAATAATCATAGAGTTCCTTATTAGAATAAGAAAAGTTCACCTATAGGCTATAACTAATAATTGCTCTCTCTAGCTCTTCAAGACCCTAAAAAGTTACTCCAATTGTTGTAATTTCTCTTTTTAATTTGCAATCCATTAATTAAAAGTAATTTTTACTTTGATGGAATATCTTCCAGTCCTATATAGCAGCTATATATGTCATCTTTTCAAAATGAATGATTGGTCTTTATAATTAACTAAACTTTAATAAATGCACATTACATTTGCACTTAATTGCGGCAGTACTTCCTCGATCAAGTTAATATTTAAATTTAAATATTCAAAAATTATATAATAGGTATCGTAACTTGTGATATTTATCATATTAAT
Source organism: Solanum clarkiae (assembly GCA_011800125.2). Lineage (NCBI taxonomy): Eukaryota > Viridiplantae > Streptophyta > Magnoliopsida > Solanales > Solanaceae > Solanum > Solanum clarkiae. Next base: position 32,251,031 of record JAABOM020000001.1, on the reverse strand, counting down.
TTGAATTAAAAAATATATTAATATAATTCAACTTTCAAGAGATGAAATGTGACAGGTGATATGAAATAAATAAAGTATTTCTTATGTTTATCAAAAATTGATGTCATTATAATGCAAACAAAGAAAACTTCAGAATATACATACACCAAAGGAGGAAAATTATTATTTTGTCTATTTCAATTTATATGGTATATACATAACTTAATTGAACCTGAAGTCTTAAAAATTACTTGCTTCAAAATCTTACGTCTTTAAACATGCATTTATGTAACAGTAGTTTATTTTTTAAGTTCACTTTCACAAATAAAATAATATTCCTAGCTAGTATTTTATGGCGTAATAATGTCTAAATCAAATATATTTACCTAAATGATGATGATTGAAGAAGTAATTAGGATGGTTCAATAATTTCAACTTTATAAGACAATCTCAAGACAATAGCTTAATCATCAATTATATCACTCTTTCTGATAAGACAATCTCAAAAGAACTGCTTTAATCAATGTATGGTTAATTAATAAGGGGTCGTTGGCTGCAGTTTAATTTCATTCTCAAACATTACGAAAATTTTGATCTACTTTATTATAAATACTATATATACTAAGAACATGTATAGACATAATGCTATGCTAGAATGATTAAGAACATATATAAAGATACGGATTAGAGTATTTTTCAATTTTTCATAAAATTGCATTTGAAAGAATAAAATTTTAATAAATGAAAATGTAAATACGAAAAAAGTTTGAAATATTGATCTTGAACATTGAACAAACTACTATTTTGTACAATGAAAAAAATCCAATAAATATAAGACATAGAGAGCACTATTACGTTGTAGTATTTCATTATTTTTAAGCTGCTTTGATATGCTTACTTTTGAGCTAAGAGTATACAAGAGTTAATATCTTTATTTTTTAAAATAGAAATAAAATATATGTACATCAAAACTCTCTTATATTTCTTTTTATAAAATTATACTAAATACGTTATTACTAATTAAAAAGATAAATTGTTAAAGTAATTCCACTATGAGAATCTCTTTATCACCATAAAGTTGGGAAAAAAAGTTTATCTCTATTTGTACTATTATTCATTTTAATTGTTCGCATACTAATAATTTAAAAATAAAATTATAAATATAAATAAATAACTCTCTTAAAATTAATTTATGAAAATATGATAAAGTTTAGATGGGTAAGAGCAGCGTTCCCATTTCCCAAAACTAAAGAAAGAATTAGTAGTGTACTGTTACAAGCACGAAGCCCTAAGTAGGCCAAAAATACCTTGAGAAGGGACATTTTCTCTTAGATGCACTTCAATAAAACCAGCCTTGAGAATGGAGTTTGCGTCAAAAACTTGGTAACCATCAATCCCAAGATTATCTTCTTCAACAAAAAACAAAACTAAATAAAAAACTATGCTCCTTTATCTATTTCAGTTTTTGTAAATGTATTTGCGTAATAAGAAAAATAATTTTATTATTTTATTCTTATTTAATGTATATTAATTACTCTCTTCGTCTCTGATATCTTTTGACTTAGATACGATATTTAAGAAAAAAAATAAAACTTTTGAAACTTGTGATTTAAAATAATTATTAGATATTTATGTTGTTAAGAATTATTTTATTAAGCATAAAAGGGGAATTTCAAGGTTAAATTGTTTTCAATTAAAATAAGATAACATTCTTTTGGACGAACCAAAAAGTAAAGAATGCCACATAAAATGAGACAAAAGAGGTACTTTTTAAGTTCTTTCAGTTGATCATATATATTTTTTTAAAGCTCATTAACTATCAAGGATAAAATAGAAATCATTGATTTTATGAAATAACATATATTAAGAACCATATATTTCTAGTAATGACTACATATAAAAGGAACCGGAGGAAATATATGTATTGCTATTGGAAAATTTCGTCATCTTAAACTTATATTATCAATTCAAAGTCTATATTAAAAAGTTAATAAGTTGAAGTACAGATGATATGAAATGAATTTAAATAGAATCCTAAGAATTTATATTATTAATTTTTAATTTATTTGAAAATGAGATTGAGTTAATGTTGATATGAGTTGAGCTTAAATAGAATCCAAGATTTATATTATCCATTTCTAATTTATTTGAAATTGAGATTAAGTTTTTTTGATGGTTCATTTGATGCTCATCTGGGAGTCTAACTAATTCAGATTTGCGTCACTAAAATCTATTTGAGATAAAAAAAATTTTATATTCAAAATTCGAATTTAATATTTCTGATTAAGAAAAAAATAAATTCATCACAGATTGTTAATGTTATCGTAGTAACATACTTTTCCTTTTTTTAGAATATTTGGAACAAAAGCATCACTTTTCTACTTAATGAACTACTTTTTATCTACAATGTGTACAAATGTTAATGAAAAGAGGTTGTCATCATTTCCCACAAACCAATGCCCAAAAACTCCATCATTTTGAGTTAGACAAGTGAAAAAGTAAAGAGACTACAAGTAAACAATACAAGCAATATATATGGAAAACAACAAACAGAAAGATTCATTCATCTCTCTTTCTATTCTTTTAGTAATTTCATTTCTCCAGAATAAAAATGGAATTTGAAAGGGTTGTAGTAGGTGTAAATAGTAAAAAAAAAAAGAGTAATTTCCTTTACTGATTAATAATACTCATAAATATTCTTTTCAATTCACTCAGCCTCCTGTTGTTGTTGGTGTCACAGTGATTTGGACGTGAAAGAGCCCATCTTTTCATGTCTATTTGACATTGATAGTTGATATGTCACTTGCTTGTTCATGTCCTCTTTGACCCTTAATTACTACTCCTAGTTCTTAACCCCCCCCTCCCCCCACACCCCACTTTGCCCTTTTTTTCTTTTTAAATAAATAAATCTTTTTTCTTTCATCACCATTTTGAGTTGAAAATTTTACTTCTTGAACAATAAAAATGGGATCTTTAGGTGGTGAAGTATCATTACAGAAGAAGAACAAGGCAATGTGGTTTTATCCAAAGGTGATGGGTGTTCATCCTTCTGAGAGATGGGGTCATTCTTCTTGTTATTCTAATGGATTTGTCTATGTTTTTGGGGTAAGTTAAACAATATTTCCTATTCAAGAAATGGGAGTTTAATATGGATAACAAATTCTGTGTTAGTTTTTTGTCATTCCTTCATGTTACTGTGTAGTTATTTTTGGTTATTAGAAACTACTCTTTCTGAAGTTGTACTTCTGTTTTCCTATATATATATATATATTATGACTCTCTTTGTTTCTTCTTGTTTTTGTAACGTCCATATATATGTGTGAATGCTAAATGATGCATGCTCCTTTCTTGTTCTTCCAGGAAATTGAAAGGGAAAAAAAATGAAATTTTGCTTTAAGTTTTGTCTGTTCTGCACTTTATATATTTCGCTTTCAACATAAAAAAGTGATTTTGAGTCAATTTGCTGATGGGTTTTTGAAACGAGATTCCATTAAACAGTCTCTCTACCTCCTATGAGGTGGTGGTAAGGTCTGCGTACTTTCTATACGAGATTCCACTGGGTATATCTTTGTTGAGTGAATTTGCTGATGTTCTTGACAACTCAAGGAAAATAATGGACAAATAAGCTATCACATCCCAGTATAGTTTTTCATGACTCAACATGTATTAGGATGAACCTTTCTTATATTTTGGTGGCCTTTATTATGAAGTTTTCTTAAGTGAGTTTCTCAAAAAGATGTGCCTTATGATCTTTTTTTGCAAAAGAAAAAAAGATGTAACTCAGTTTTTCAAGAACTCAAGCAAAAATTTCATTGTTTGGTGGTGGGAGGATGTCCAACTTGTCACAAGATGTTTCTTTTTTTATGATATACCTTTCTTCTTGTCACCATATGAACAAGAGAATCATGCTATTTTTTTTTTTACCTTTTTTCCACTGTTCTTGAATAGTTGTTTGGAACATAAATGTTTCCCAAATCAAAACACTTTATGGTTAATGTGAAACTTAATTTGTTTATATTCATCAAGAAAACCGCTAAACATGTGTTAGATATAAAAGTGATCCACAGCAGTGTTAATATGTGCAGCATTTATGTTCTTGTAGTTAAATATACCTTAATTAAATCGTCCTTCTCTGTTTCAGGGATGTCGCTGGGGTTTACATTTTAGTGATGTACTTGTACTGAATCTTGAGGCAATGGCTTGGAGCATTCTTGTGACAACAGGGCAAGGACCGGGGCCAAGAGATAGCCACAGTGCTGTTCTTGTTGATCACAGGATGGTAGTATTTGGGGGTACAAATGGCTCAAGGAAGGTCAATGATATTCATGTATTGGATGTCAGGAGTCAAGAATGGACTCAACTCGAATGTCAAGGCAATCCACCTTCATCGCGTGAAAGTCACACGGCTACTCTCGTTGGTGGTGATAAATTAGTGATCTTTGGTGGTAGCGGTGAAGGTGAGGCAAACTATTTGAATGATTTACATGTTTTGGACCTCAAAACTATGAGGTGGTCATCTCCTGAAGTGAGGGGAGAAATGCCTGCTCCTAGGGATAGCCACAGTGCTGTTGCAATTGGTAATAGGCTCTATATATATGGCGGAGATTGTGGTGACCGATATCAAGGTGATATTGATGTGCTTGATATGGATACACTAATGTGGTCAAAGGTACTAGATTCAGTCTTCTTCTTGATTCATAGTCTGGATGTAGAGATAAATATTGTCTAAAGATTATGTTAGATGACGTTAGTTGTTTTTCTTATCAGCTGGATGTTCTTGGACCGTCACCTGGTGCTCGAGCCGGTCATGCTTCTGTGAATTTTGGGTCAAAGGCAAGTAACTGATGCTGTAGTCTTTCAGTAATTAGGCTCTTTGTTTTAAGTATGTAGTGCCAATGGAGTAAACCTTCATTTTGGTTTGAGCAATCCTCTGGAGAATAACCTTGAAATTATGTGTTTCATAGGTATATGTGATTGGTGGAGTTGGAGACAAGAAATACTACAATGATGTTTGGGTTCTTGATGTGATAAATTCTTCATGGACTCAGCTTGATGTAACGGGCCAAAAACCACAGGGGCGATTTTCTCATACTGCTGCTGCATGGAACACGGATATTGTAATCTATGGAGGGTGAGTTTTTACCAGTTGTGGTCCATTCTTTCCTGTTTAATCCCACTTAGTTTTATATCTTTAAATTTTGTTTCTTCAACCTTGCAGTTGTGGTGAGGATGAGCGGCCGCTCAATGAGTTACTTATCTTACAGTTTGGAGTAGAATATCCTAATGGGAGAGCTTCTGGAAATACAAGTCATTATGATAAGAAAAGATTTCTGAGAGAAAGAGAGAATAGCTCGGTATTATGGACTGAAATCTTGATTCCTTTCTCATGAATTTGAACAATTTGAGATCAGTTTTCTGATTCATATAAATTGGTTTAGCAGGAAGCTATATGTAGAGGAAAGAAGGAAGATATGCAAGCAACGGGATCTCAAGAACTTGAGTTCATATCAAAAGCAGCTTTTCGGTTTAGTTCTGGTAGGTTATTTAATGATTTTGTCGTGTCAATAGTTTCGAAATGAACTAAGCATGACTAACTTATCACTCTCATGTATTTCCGAAGACACATTGCATCCAAAAAGGAGAAGAATGTCTCACAATTCACACATGTTTAATCTGGAGTCAGATAAAGAAGAAGATCAGTCTCCTTCTCTATCTCAATGTTGTTCTCCTTTGGCCCAATCCGATGTGGAAATGAGTTCTATTAAGCCAGGTTCTGGAACTGCATCTGATCGGTTTCCTTTTGCAAGGCAGCAACATTTGATCCCTAACAATTCCCAACCAAACCCGAGGAATGTCATAACAAGGAATCCTCATGATTTGCAATTATTTCGTGAACAACCAAATCCGTCAAACTCATCAGGACATGCATCCCCCGTTCTTATGGATAAGCCGGAAGTCCAATGCCAATCGTTGGAGCCTAGACGATTCCACAACTTGGTACGCCAGCACAATTTTGTTTGTCATTTACTGGCTTTTATGTTGAATAAGAACCTAATGTCTGTATGTATGCTACTCAGATTGGAGCTGAGGTCCGGGGAAAAGTCGATGGAGCATTTGACTCTGGTTACCTAATGACTGCCATTGTTAATGGAAAGATTTTTCGAGGTGTTCTGTTTGCTCCGGTAAGCTAGTCACATACTTACTATTGCCATTCACTCTTATCAAATTGTCAATTAGTACCTCAACCTCAACTTGGCTTTTTTTAATATGCAAGGCACCTGATCTAGTACCTCGAGGACCCGTCGTCCTTGGTCAAAATCCTGCACCCCCTCCGGGACAGATTGGTGTCAACTATGCAAACACACACGTGAATCATACAAGTCTCGGTTGTCGAAGGCAACCTCAGCAGTTGATGCAAATGCAAGTTCCAGAACTCGGGCGACAGAGCTTAGGGAAAGTACCACTTAGAAAATCAACATCATCTGTCATGAGATCATCTCATCAACTAGAGAAGGATCCACAGAAAAGAAGTGAACTTGAAGGAGTGGTTCTCACACTAGGAGGTCCAGGATGTGGCAATGCAAAAACATAAATGACTTTTGAGATTAGTAAATTTGAGTGTGTTTTTGTACATGCTAAGGTAGATATATTATGTATTCCTTTCATTGTAGTCTTTCTATTAGTTTAGTCTACTACTAGTGCCTCCTTTCCACTAACTAAAGCAGATATGTATCCATCCTCTCTTGCTGTAATTTGAAGCTAAGGTGAATATTTCTTTTTACCAAGGGCTTGTGAAAATACAAAAGTATTTTAATATAGCAACTATTAGACAATCTTTTTTACATTACATTAGATAATAATGAGCTTTTCATTGGTGAATCATCCCCCTTTTTTCATATCTAGTTTCTTCTGTTTTGAGGGCAAGGGTCTTCCGAAAACAGTCTCTCTAGTCTGTACATTTTATCTTTTATTCTCTTCAGACTCCACTTGTGAAATTTGGGTGAGTATTTGTTGATATTAAGAATTACAACAATCCTCACCTATAGGTCACAACTCACACATACATAAATGTGTCTGGCTCTAAAAACTTAACTCTAAGACATTATTACATCTAGTAAGAATTGTTTAAAATTATACAAATAAAAAATACTCTCATCCTAAATAGCCGCTTTGGCACTCAACAAGGGTTGCGCTATTCCAATTTATATGACACTTTTTATTTTTTCGAAAGCCAAACAGTTCAAATTTGATCGAAAATTTGCTTATAAAATATTTAAACCTTTTGAAATAAAATTTATATATTTATAAACTACATAAAAAATACTACAAATCAAAATATTTAACAAAATATATTGAAAAAACTTACTAGCAAATCAAAGAGGGTATATAACTAGCCTTACACCAACATTAACAAGTAAAGGCCAAATAACTGAACCTATAAGTCATGAGATATGAGTGCCCACTCAATATCAATGAGAATTAAATAAAAATTATTTTATTTTTCATTTGATTGAAAATATTGGATAATTTTTAAGTTATGTATTCTATCATTTTTATCATAATAATAAAATAAATAATATTTAAAAAATTTATTCTGAAATAACTTATTCTCGATCAGTTCAAAATGGAAGGGAAAAAAAAGTAAAGTGATTCCACATAAAACTGTGAAGTCGTCAAAAGACCTCTCAAATCTTAACCGTACTTCATGCATGTGGTCTATATAAAGACATGAAAACTTTGTAAATTAAATTTAAAAAAATAACATATGATTGATTTATTTGTTTTAACTTAAATCACTTACACAGACATGTCCCATCTGTACACTCTCTCTCTTACTAATAAAGCTCCCGTGCCCCCCGCGGGATTTTGCTAAATTTTCAGTCATTCTCAGCCGTCCGATCATTTCTCCAACGTCATCTTACCACCGCCAGATTCATTGATTTCAAGTACGTTACCTCATTCTTTTCAACATGACATGTACTTGACTGATTTTTTTTATTTTTAATAACGTCATTTTGTGTACTTTTTGTGACTCATTAATTACTCCCTCTTTCTCTGTCTCGATATATATAGTAATTTTTTATTTGACATAATATTTAAGTAAAAATAAAAAATATTTAAATCTTATATGTGGTTGAAAATTATTGTAAAGAGAAAATTTTAAAAATAAAATGATATTATTTTTTTAATGAATTAAAAAGAAAAGAATGTAAGATAAAATGGGAGCGAGAGTACTAAATAAAGGAAAAGAAGAAAAGATTCCTTTGCTTTACAGGCCCCATTTATTGTCTTATCATTGGGCCCATTACCTACATCTGTTTTCTCCCCCGAATGAGAAGGGATCTGTATCCATTTATGATATATGGGCCTACCCGTCATCGTCGATGTGGGCCTATGATAGATGGGCCGTTTTAGTTAAAGCCCAAATAATTTAGTCCTTGGCCCGTATGTCGTTATTCATATTCTGGTCCAGCGAATGTAGTGGCCCATGGCCCATAGCATAATGCTTATGAGAAGGCCCAAAACTAGCTTATGTTATTACTCACTCTATCTCATTTTATAGTATTTGGTTTGATTTGATATGAAAATTTTAAAAAGAAAAATAAATTTTGAAATTTATGGTTTAAAAATAAATAATCTTTATCCCATTTTATATTAATTAGTTTGATTTGACAAGAAATCTATGAAAGAAAGAAAGACTTTTCAATTTTTTTATTTAAAATAAATGATAGATATTTATAAAACTATAAATTATTTCATCAATAATAAAATAAAATATTACTAGATATGAAAATAATTTTTTTTTAGGGATGCCTAAAAGGAAAAATGAGTAATATAAATTTGGATAAAGGAAGTAAGAATGACCACTTTATAAGAATGACTAAAATTAAAATGAGTAATATAAATTGATATAGAAGGAGTATAAGATAATATGAATGACCACTCTAGATCACAATGATGGCATAAATTTGTCAATCATTACCAAAAATATATAAATAATTATTTGTTGAGAGCTAGATAATATACTACTTCCTCTATCACATTTTATGTGGAATCCTTTTTTTTTTATCCATTTCAAAAGAATATCATCTTATTCTAATTAAAAAATTTAGCCTTAAAATATCAGATTAGATCAAATCAAATGCACATGAAATGGAACGGAACGAAGGGAGTACGATTTATTCATTTTTTTTTCCTTAGTAGTCTCATATAAATAACAATAAAAAGTCAAAATTGGGATGAGGTTCGCATGAAGGAAACATCCGAGAAAAAGCAGATGTACTACTAGTACAACGAAACCTTTGTCCTTTTGTACTACCTCAAATTAACGTCCATCTTCCATGGCAGCCGGCTCTACTCAGTCGAGTCAACTCTTGATTTCTCCAATATTCCACTAAAGCAATCTCTTCCTAAATATCCTACCAGATAAATGGAACAACCCCTCCTACTTACTCTCTTCTTCTTCTTCTCTATTGGGATCCAATTAGTCTCTGCCCATCAAGAATCTGGCAACTGGCATTGCGAAGCCGATGAGGAATCCCGGATTTCTGCGGAGTTCAAGCCTGGACTCGTAACCCTTGATGGACACGCTGATGATTGGGAGAGTGTTGAAGGATTTGAGTTTTCTCTCCTTCCTGCTCTTGACCCAGATCATGAACATGAATACAAAGGGGGGAAAATGACCGTTAAGGTATTATGGGTGGATTCTTTGATGGGTTTCTTTTCTTTTGTCTTCTTTGATTGCTTACTTGATTCTTGATTAGGCTTTGCACGATGGGAAAGATGTATACTTTTTGTTGCAAGTAGATGGAGAATATGTATACAACAAAGGGTGAGTAAATTTCTTATCTTTTTTCCTATGTGTTAGATTGAACTGCATGATGTTGCTAGGCAATACTTGTGGGATTTGTGGGATTCTATTTGTGATCACACTGTGCTTCTAATATGGGATTCCGTTATGGATCTTTTGTTTCAAAGGTTGCAGCTTTAGCAGTCTGAGACAGATAGGCAACAAGGTTATCTCAAAGACTAGTTTTTCATGGGAAGACCAAGAAAACCCAGAGAGAGTTGCTAATAAAGCAAAAATAAAAATTGCTCTACTATAAAACTCAATAGCTAAAGAGTAAACTCCAAAATTAGAAGAAGTTGAATGATTTTAATATATCTTGTAGCTTGCTCTATTTTTAGGAAAAAGACAGACCTCATAATTCTTTTTGTTCGACAAACTCCTTAAAAAATAAATTAAACTCGATGAACTTCTAAATCAATTAGAAAACCGATAAATGAAAATTGTCAAGGTCAAGCTAATTAGGAATAGAGCAAAACATATTTCCATCAGTACGGCTGTAGAAATGATATTGCATGAACAGGGTGCCTCCCTCCTCCTTTCCCTATTCATGCATCATAAAGATGTCATATGACCCTCCCCTTACTTTGTCCTTTACCTCTGTTACATTGTCCTACACTGGTTTGAGGGAATAGGTTGTTGTCTCCTTATATGGTGTTTGAACAATTCTCTCCTTATAGGTCCCGTAAACTCAAATACTTGAATGTTGTCCTCTTTTTGGCGGTTCTTTTCGGTTCGTGCTTGTAGCCTAATTAGTGACACATTCAATATGTACAATATGTCATTCTAAGTATGTAAATATAGGCAGTTACCTAATCAGTTTAAGCTCGGCTCTTCTTTCCTTGCTCAAGTCATGCTAATTATAATGTGAAATGAACCTTACTTACAGTTCACAATCATTTTATAAATTCTTTCAGCCAACCCAAATGTAGCAGAACCTTCATAGTACTTTCTGTCCTTATCTTTCGTCAAACCTGGTCATTCATGTCTAAAAACTATGTCTACACGGTATACATCTTTTTGATTCTTTAAGGGGAAGGTGTTGTTTTTTATTGAATATCTTTCTTCTTTGTGGGATGAAGTGCATGTAGTTTGCCCAAGGTAACTTGTAAAACTGCTTAAAGAAGTGTCTGCATTGTATCTACATAGAAATAATAGATATTCTATCTTATTTGATGCTTAAATACATTACTGAATGTGTACTTACAATAGAAGTTTTGAATGTAATGCATGGAAAATACATGTTATCTATCGTCCTACATAAGTTATTTGACTGTCCGCATTGTCTTTACATAGAAATAATGGATATTCTATCCAGAATTGATGCTTAAATACATTATTAAATGTGTACAGCATATAGTAGAAGTTCTGAAACTCAATGCACGGAAAATACATGTTATCTTCCTACATAAGGTATTTGACCAAAAGGCATGCACCTTTAATTTCTTCTCCTCTATTAAACTGAGGTCTTGGGTATGCACATCCTGGGGATTGAAACTGCTCTGACTTGTCTCATACTTTCATCACGAGTTTCGCTGTGTTACATGTTTGGGTAACTGCCTATAAATTATGATTGTTAACTCTCTGTATTTTATGTCTCAGTTACTTCATACTTTTTGTATGGTACTTGTACAACAGATGTAACATGTTATGCACTTAATTGTGGTATATTTTTTATTTTGTTCCACCATACTTAGGATTTCTTTTTAATGATGCAGAAACGACAAGAATTGCCCATCTGTAGCACTGATGTTTCAAGTTGGCGAGAGTGCCACATATCATAGTGTAAGTTGTGGTCATCCATTTACTGGTTATGCTAAGTGCAGTAAATGTCTATATAGAAAAGGAAAATACAGCTTTCTTGTATTTTTGTTTGGTATCTTTTATTGCCTAAAATGTGGATTAAATTTGTCGGAATAGATGGGTGGGTGTAAGCAATCACCTGATGCATGCAACAAAAAAACTTGTCATGGACACGAAGTTGATATCATGCACTTCTCTATTGGAAATGCTATCCCTGGCAGATTGTATGGTGGAAACCCTGTTGACAACGGAGATGGTAATGGGGGAGACAGGTAAATTTGGATACACTATTATCTTGTTTCATAAACACTTGCAAAATTCTCCAACTTATATTTACTATGTTCACATGGTCAACAGATTTGGTCATCTAGTCGATTTATATGCTTGGAGCCCACACTGTCTGAATTTGGATGGGGTTAGTTCTACAGGTAAGAATGTCATTGGAGTTATTGGCACTCAAACTCTGGAACATGTACTCCAGTATTGTACTCATCTGCTATCAATTAATACTTGGATCTTGATTATCCTTAGTAAATGGGGATAAATGCAAATGGGAGAAGGAACAACAAGAAACTTAAAATTAATTTGACTGATGCAAATACTGAGGTTACAAAATTTACAGCTGACCTTAGTTCATGTGGTTCATTTTTGCAGATCTATAACACTAACCATTTAGGTTGCTACTTGGCTGTTGTTTTTCTATTCTCATTTATTTCATTGACACTTATCGTACACCTGAACGCTTGGTGTCTGTTCTGTGAGGTGCAGCTAAAGAGAAATTACCTTTTGACGAATTAAATATATAGCATATAATTTATACAATAGATAAAAATATCAGACCGTATTTCTAAATCTGGTTGCTACCTGGTGGAAATGTAATATCACGGTCTATCTTGTTGTTACAATGGTGGAAAATGTAACATTTGATGGATGATCTAATAGATATCATTAGGTCTAAGCTTGGTTGAAGGAATAGAAAACCTTGAATTCATCCTAGTCCCTGCTTGTTGACTTAGAAGTGGTCTCTTAAGAAAGAGGACTTCAACGCACGCACGTTTGGCATCAGTGTCTTCTTCGACTATGATATGCATGGACTTCATTATTGTTCTTGTGATTTTGGACATCTTGTTTCTGTGAAATTCTATCAGCAGGACTCAACTTTCTTGACATCGACTTTTGACTTGAGTCTGTTAGTGCTTACCTTTATTCTTTTTCCGTAGGAAATGATACTTCTGCCCAGAATGACTGGAGGGGTGCATGGTGGCATAGCAGTTTCAGTACCCATTCTGGTAACGACCTCAACCTTGTCAAATCAGCTTGGGTTTCTTCAGTGCTCCTTGATGATGCTGTGAAGTTGATTCTTCTTTTGGCCTCTTCATTTCTCAAATGAACTTGTATTGGCAGGTTATTCTGAGGAAGACAGTCCTTATTCAACAAAGGGTCAGAAGGGAACATACTATTTTGAATTTTCTAGGCCCTTGAGAACCATGGATCGTCTTCAGCAGGTAGTCTATCATACTGATGTCTTTCGTCTCTTTTCAGGCTTACTTTATCGATTGTCTTAATGCAATTCGGTGATACATTAGAAACCTCAATATATTTAATATAAACACCAAAAAGGTCTCACATGTATGTAAACATCGTCAATGAGACGCAAAAGGATATGAAAGAATTCAATTCCACATTGTCAATAGTCAGTTATTAAACATCCGTTAGCATGCTGCATCATGCTTACCGCCCTTTATTAGCTCCTGGAGAAGGAAATAGTATATATGTTTAAAAGGGCCGCATTTAATTAAGTCTGCTATTGGGACGTAGGATGTGCAATTCACTATCGGTCAGAAAAGCAAGTTTTCAGCTGCATTTTGGTATCCGGAGGGTGGAAATCCATGGCACGGATCTGGACATTACACGATTAGTTGTGACTGGGTACCTCTAGATGTTGCTCCTGGTTCATCTGCAGGCATCAAAGTGGTATCAAGAAGCTCTTGGGATGCTGCCAATGGTCTTGCTTTTCTGTTATCTGTTGTTTCATTTGGTGTGTCCTTTTTTGTTGCTTATTGGGTTCATAAGAAAAATGCCATCTCTTTTCAACCCATTGATCTTTAGATTCTTTATTTGTGTGCTTCTTCACCCAAATATTCCTTTCCTCTTCCATTTCTTCTTATACTATATACACATCCCTAGTCTTGTCTTTACCTTTTTATATTTTTATATAGAGAGATGGCCATGGAGTATTCTTTTGTAATAATTGCATATCTTGTACTCATTGAGTGACAAATAAGTGAATTTGCAATTTGATTAGAAGAGAGAATTTTATTTTACTTGTGAATTTGCTAACTTTGCACCTCTAGTACCACATCTGTCCAACTCCAAGTATAAATTCAGCATAATGTCAAGTTACATAAACATACCTATTACAACATGTACATCTTTTTACGCGATTTCAATCTAGTAGAGCATTGCTCTTAGGTACGCAGGTTTATCTACACTGAAAATGGGGGAGAAATATTATGAGCTGACATAAACTCTCTTGATAAATCAGTATCATTTGTCACCAATGTAAAGTACGAAGAGCGAAAAATAGCAACGAATTGATATAAATGTAGAGGGAGATCGTTAAATTCCCAACAACTTGGACTGGGTTGAGAAATTTTGAGCTATGAGCCTCTTATGTTTTCCTCTCGACCATGAAGGTGTTCATAATAACACTTCAGAGACTTGCAGAGTTTGCACATAGGAGAGAGTCATATACAGTAGAATCGAGGCGATTAATCTTCTTCATAATCTCGCAGAACTTCTCAACGCTAACAGGGTCATTATTGTCCTCAAAATAAGCTAGGAACATCTTGATGGTTTCATCCCTGGGAAACCAAACTTTTTTCTTAGGATTTACCTTGCTGGCACCCATCTCCAAATACTTCAGAGCAAAATCTATCTGCGAGTTCTTTATATAGAAATTTGTGAATGCATCAAAAGTCCTTAAGTTGGGCTCAACGCCTTGTTTCAACACATCCTCATAAAGCAAATTTGCTTCTTCAATCATATTTCTGTCGAGATAGGACTCCATCATCACATTTGTAATTCGGATGTCATAGCGTTTACAGCCTGACTTCCATTCTCTAAAACGCTTCTCAATGGTTTCCGAGTCCCCCAGTTTGGATAGAGCCAAAAGCATGATGAGATAGCTCTGTTTGCCGGGAGTTGGGAAAACTGACTTTAATAATTCCCATGAACGATTGACTCCTGATGAATTAGATGTTTTCTGATATAATGTGATTAAGGTATGGAAAGCCTCACGGTTATGCATATCTTCCATTTTCTCCATCTTTTGGAGAATATCATTTGCCTTATCAAGGTAGCCGGTAGTGACATATATCCCAGCTAGGTTCCCATATGTAAACCAGTCAAACTTCACCTGATGCTTTTCCATCTTTTCAAGAACATGCTCAACTGATGCTATATCCTTTACTGAAGCATAACTGTTCATCAACTGATTATAGGTGTACAAATCAACTGCAACATTTCTCTGCTCCATTTCTTGAACCAGTGCAGAGACTTTTTCAGGATGACCATTTCTTAGATGAAGAGATATCACGTTGTTATAATTTAAAGTAGATGTAAAATTGAGCTCTTTCATCTTCTCAAAGAGCTTTGAAACTTTATCAGACATTCTCTGCCTGCAATAACAGCTGAGAAGCGCTCCATAGGTTTTACTAGTTTTTTCAGTTTCTTGCAGGCTGTTAAAATATTTTTCCGCTGAATCTGCGCCCTCTGTCTTGGCCAGAAGGTGTATCCGTATTGCACGATCACCATTGCTGATCATAATTTTGCTGCTTTCCATCCATTCAGACAGCTGCATTTGGAAGTTTAATGATTAAGACAATATGTCCAAGACGGAAATAGTAGCTTATGCAATTGAAGGGGAAAAGAAAAGGAGATCAACTTCGATAAGACTATTAGATGATTCATGAAACAAGAATAGTTTGAATTGCAGCAGTCACTGGAATATAGCCAATTCAAACGGGGGGTCATTGAATTGGCTAAAGCCATTGATACAGCAGAGGTCTAAGAAATTGGACTAAAGCCAATTCAAACAAATCTTCTGCTCTTCTTCTTCTGTGATTCTAAAACAACTTTTGCCCAATCGTAGCATATTCATTCAGTATTAACTGGTCAAGACCAAGACACTAAATGAAATACACGATGATATGAGCAACAAATTTGTATGTCAACTCAAATTCAGATTATGACGCATACACAATATAGCTTATAACTATTGCCGCTCTTCTCATATTGCTCAGTGAAATATGCCATACATATTCATGATTTTTTTTTTGACATAATAAAGGAACTCAGACATGTCTAGGGCAATTAGAATCCTTTTAGGAACCAAAGCCTAATGCACTTCATCGCTTCCAAAATCCCATGATAAAGTTAGTTCTCTAGGAAACTGAGGTTTTGTGCCTCTTCAAACTTCACTTGTGGGATTACACGGGATGTGTTGTTGTTCTTTGTCCATCACTTTCCTTTTCCATTCTGGTCAAACTGAGGTTCAATTCCACAATAGTTCTCGCAAATTCATTGACATTATGTAATTCAACTGCTTTAGGAAAGGCGAAGGGGAAAAAAAGACTTCAGTAACTCACTTATGGCCTTATGGGCGGAAGTCATTTTTCTCTGTATGCTTCTCAATTCTTACTCCATATCACTTGCTCCAATCAACAATAAGACATTATTATCCATATTTAATAATCATAGATATAATCCGAACGCTATCCAATTTGTTAACATTATTATCAATATTTAATGAACATCTTTTCAGAAAATATTTCCGATTCACCAGCCAAACAGGATAAATGAAAATGGTTTTGCTCGAAAACATCTCCATGGAAAATGTAAACATTATCATGATAACTACTTAATTTCTTGGAAAATAAGAAAATTAAACACAGGAAGAGATGGAAGATAATTACCTGAAGGGCAAGACCAAACCTATTGGTTCCACGGAGTTGATTGATACAATCAATAATCTCTAGCTTTGTTAGAGGTTTCCCTTCGTTATGCAATTTGTCTAAATCATCTTTGAGGTTAGCTTCTGAGTCTGCTCTGTTCATAAGGTTCGACAACATCCGGCGACCGTCGTTTTTTCGGGTTTTCTGGGTGATGGTCGGCGTTGATACGGTCTCCATCGCCGCCGTTTCTGTTGACAGACATTGGCGATGCGTCGTTGATCGGAGAAGCTTCAAACAGGTAGATCTGCTCACCATTTTTTCTGGTGTTACTAAGTTGCTATGAAGAGAAAGGGTTTAAACTAGGGTTTAACCGGAAGGAAATGTTTCAGTTTCACTGCCACGACGTCGTTCCGGTTAGATTAACGAAAAATTTGACTTTTTCAAAAATTATAAGAGGGATTCAATAACATTTTCTCAATTATTTCAGTATTAAACTATATTATTTATAGTATAATTATAATTTAACAATCTTATTAATTAGCTTCAAATTTTAGTCTTTCTTGCAACTAGATCTATGTAACCAAATATTATAGTTTAGTGAAAAGAATGTTGTAATTTGTATTTTTATTTATTTAAAATTATTTTTTATATTATATTCAAGATTTTCAACTATTTTATTGTTCAAAACTATTGCTTTTAGATCTCTTATCGTGATTTATTGTTCAAACATTCAAGAGCAATTGGCAAGATAAAGTTCATTATTCAAATTATTATTCATAGTGTTTCGAGATTTAAATTAAATATTTGTGAAAAAAATTAAAATTTATAAATCATGATTTAAATAAAATTAATTTGAATATTAGATTTGACATTTCAAAATAATGGTGCAACGTATAAATATATTGTCATACAAAAAAATGAAAAAGAAAAAGTACCATGTGATAAAAAAAACACTTATTGAATGAAAATTAGGATCTATAAAACAATTATAAGACCAAGTATGTTATACAAAATAGGTTGAGTTGTTAATGTCCAACAAATCAACAAGATATGATAATGAAATTATTGAAATGTGCACACTAAAATGGATGCAGTCATACAATATTAATAAATTTGTAAATAGTCACATTAAAAAAATTTGTAAATAGCACAAATTAAAAATAAATATGAGAGAAGATCACTTCATAAACTTAACTGATTATTTCATGTGTTAATCTCTAAATTTATTAATTTATAAGCATCAAAATAATGACTAACTAAAATATTTCGATAAATATTCAACTTCTTAAAAGTCATCCAAACATAGCAAAAATATATTTTTTAAAAAAAGATTATGTAGGTCTACCTATTAGTTCAAAATTGGTTTTAGTCTCATTAGTACGTTTACTTCAAATTATACATTTTTCAAAATCTTATCATCCTATAAAAAATTATATGCCTAAAAAAATATTTAAACTATGTTAATATTAATGTATTGTTATATCATCTATGTCATAGTTTATGGTGGTTGTTGTCTTCATCATCATCATTAAAATCATTATTATATAATATGTGCGTATAGTATAGTAAAATGAGATGATGCAATTAGTAACAATAAACAAAATTAAATTCTAATTTGTGATTTGATTTAGTTGATTTTTTTGCAAGACTTGTATGTATCAATATATTCATACTAAGAATTTCGTTAAATATTTAAAGATATGTGATTTCGATTTTAAATATTATTATAATTAATTTAAGGTTATTATAGAAAAAAGTGAATATTCAAATCATAAGTTCTCTTGTATTGATAATGGATTATATAATTGACCCTTCTATCCTTATTAATTGGGGTTGTCGACAATACAATTCAACTGATTATATTATAGTAACATTTATATCATTTTCTTTTATCATTCTATTTATTTGGTTAAATTAGACTTTTCAAGTTGTCGCATCATATCCATTTATTTTTGTATTGGTATGATTTAATTAGTTTTTAATATATTTTTACAAATATCATGTGAGAGTTATAAGTAAAAGTTAGAACACGGAACTTTCTATACTTTCATAGGATATTGACAAAAATTTTAAAAAATCTTTTATTATTTCTAAGTGATGAATTTCTAGATTATGAATTATGATAAGAATAGAGACCCACCCCACAGTTTTATAAAAAAATAAACAAAAATGAAAAAAATAATTTGATCACACAAGTTGAAAAAAAAAATTTAATCAAGATGGGGCTCCCACTCAAAACTTACTTAAACTTAAGCATCCAATAAGAGAATTCATTTATAAAGAAGAAATATCGTTGAAGTTAAAATTTTTATTAAAAGTGTTTAAAATTTAATATATATGTATGAAAGATAGTTTTTGACCGGTATATTTTGTATAATTTCTTATATACATAACATTTTTTTTCAATGAAGAGTTCGCTTAACTATCCATCCCTAAATAAGGCTACACCACTACAGAGATGTTTAATACCTTACAATTTGCTACTTGAGACAGTTAAAATGCATTGTAGTTTATCACTCAACTTGGTAGAACTAATTTAGTAGGAATAGAAAAATACTCCCTTTGTGCATCTTTACTTGTCCTCTGTACTATTTTGGGATATCGAACAATACTTGTCCACTTTATGAAATCAAGAGATAATTTTATACTTAGTTTTTAATTTATCTTATCATTAATTATAGTAATTTTCCTATTACATTTTTTAAGATATCATATTTATTATATTCAAAGTGTAATTTGATAAAATTATCTCATCATTTACTACTTCTTAATTCCTGTGTCAAGTTAATAGGGGTCAAGTAAAATTAGACGGAGAGAGTATGTTTCAAAGTTGAAACTTTGCCTATTAATTACTTATTGACTCATAGTCATTTCATCAACCCTAGACCTGATGCAAAGTTTTTAATGCTTCGTTACGTTATATTTAAATTTAATATGTAAATTGCATTTTACTCGTATAAATTAATTCAACACTCTGAGATCTATCTTTATACAATTAAAAGCCTACTTAATTAATCGGTATATTTATAGATATAAATTGAAACGTATAATTTCATTAAAGAATCCTAATAATTGATAACGTATGATTGGTTAAGTTGATTTTTACGAATCCATCAACACCCCCACTAATAGTTGTTACTCGTTCTCTTTTGGTTAAGATTAGCAAAGCCTCCTAGAGAAGAAGAAGGAGAATTGAAGAAGTTCAAAATTGTGCAGTAAACAAACTAAGTTCTACGAGTCATATATAATCAAACTCAACAGTATAACACCTTTTGTGAACTCCTAAAATATGTTAAAGTCTTATTGACAATGGATTGATGAAATACTCCATTAATTGGGTGTGTAAGAAAATGAACTTTGAGATCACATATCAACCTCCTTGAACATGACATGTCTTTCTATTGGTAGTAGATTTCATTATTTTGTAAAATTCTCACAAAGCCCTTTATATGGGTATTTATGTAATTTGATTCTAAAAAAAATTAGGTTGAATCCACATATGAATATACTACACTGTTAATTGATATACTTAAGGGTCATTTGGTTGACAACATGTTATCCCAGGATAATTAAGTTAGCCTGAGATAACTTATCATACCATATATATGAGATAACTTATCCTATCACTAAAGCAAAAATGGTGGGATGAATAGTTTAAGAATTATCCTATACTTCCAACCAAGCACTGGAACTTTAGTCCTACATATTGCCGAGATTATTATAACTACGAGCATTTTAAACAAATCTCGTATTTTTTAGAACTAGTTTCAACTAATGCCAACTTTTTTCAAAATTATCAAAAATTCCTTATTTTTGATACAAAAACGAAAACAGTGATACATGTCGAAAAGATAGGAATATTAAAGGATTTTAATGATGATACATGGAGAAGTAGGGGTTGTAATTTGTATCAATAAGTGTTGCAGTTTTGTACAGAGATTTTTGTAATTTTTCAAAAAAGTAGAAATTATTAGTAATTATGTAAATATATATTGTGTATTCATATAATTTTTAGTATAACTTATACCGTACACCAAACAACTCCTCCTTGCCATTAATCTAGCCCAACCCACATAACCTTGAATAACCCAAAGTCCAAAAATGGGCCTACTAATGCAGCGCAAACCACCTTTTCGTCAGCCCAAGCCTTATTTTCGTCTCCTCGGTTTTTTTTTTTTAATTAAAACTTATTAAAACCACTATAAACCTCTTAAAAACCCTAACCCTAGTCGTGCTCTCTTCCGCTACTTGAGAAGGGAAACTCGAAGCTGCTCATACATGGCGCTGTATCTACTGTACGAGTCGGCGTCTGGGTACGCTTTGTTCTTGGCTCATGGGATTGATGAAATAGGGCAGAACACGGAGGCCGTTCGGAACTCAATCACTGATCTCAACCGCTTTGGAAAAGTTGTAAAACTTGAAGCTTTTAACCCTTTTGATTCTGCCCTTGATGCTCTCAATCAATGCAATGCTGTTTCTGAAGGTCAGCTAGTGTTAATTTTCCTGATGGATTTTTTTACTTTACTCTCTTATGTTGTTTTCTGTATATTCACTTTTGGGAGGTTTGCATGTGCGGTTTTAGTTCCTTTATCTTTCAATTGGTTCGAGTTTTGGCTTAGTTGGTGAATGCATGGTGAGGAAAGACTTTTTTTTGTGGTTCTTTGAAGTGAAGTGTTGCAAGATTTTTCAGGCGTTTTCGTGTAGCATTAGTATTCATGCTTAAACAAATCTCGGTTAAAAAATTTTGAAGATTAAATATGTAGGATTTACTCTTTTTTACATGTGCAATGTGTAGAATTCTTCACCAATTAGCATGTTGTAGTGCTCGTAGAATAAATCTACTTTCTTTTCGAGGTAAGCAATCCGCATTTGCTATTGATACTTACTTTAAAATAACTTGATAATGTTAAAATGCTGAGAAATGTTGTTGCAGCGATGGTATGTCAGGCTGAGCTATTATATACTTTATTTTCATATTTTCCTCCGGTTTGTTTGTGAGTTTATCCTTCTGACCGGATTTTTGGAAATGGGGCTTCAGGTCAAATGACTGAGGAGCTACAGAACTTCTTGGAGCGTAGTCTTCCAAAAGTCAAGGAGGGTAAGAAAGCTAAGTTCAGCTTAGGATTGGCAGAGCCTAAGCTTGGGTCACATATCCACGAAGTAACTAAGATTCCTTGCCAAAGTAACGAGTTTGTTCTTGAGATTTTGCGTGGAGTAAGATTACATTTTGAGAAGTTCATTGAGAACCTAAAGGTTTGTTTTCTTCATTCTCTTGCCAAACAGTTTATCCTTGCCATAATCACTTTGAAGTATCCCTTATTTATTTTGTTTCATGTGGTTTGGGCTTTCAATCGATAGGCCTTTGTTTCGGATAAATGAAGGAACATGTTTTTGTTTTTCACTGATCAACTACATAAAAGAGAGAGAGGGAACATGCATTTGGGGCTGATCAAATTTTGGGATCAGTCACTATTATTTGTTGCATGATTATTTTACATGGGGCAGTTAACAGTGTATATCTTAGAAGTTTGAAGCACATCCTTTGATTGGTTAACTTCTACTTATTCTTTTGATTTTCTTCTTGTAGTCCCGTGATTTGGAGAAAGCCCAACTTGGTCTGAGTCATAGTTACAGCAGAGCAAAGGTCAAGTTCAATGTTAATCGTGTTGACAATATGGTTACTCAGGCAATTGTCTTACTTGATACTCTTGATAAAGATATAAATACCTTTGCCATGAGAGTCAGGTACCTTTCTTCTTTGCCTTATCTCAGACTCCATGTGTTGTCAGTTTTAACATGATGCTGCCATAGTGCCATACCATAATCGTTTTTGTACCGATATAAATTTTCATGATGATTGGTTTGTAGTTTTCATGTCACATGAATGTATGTTTGTTCACCTTAGAAGAGAGCGTGATACATGCTTGTAATTGCATGGATGGTCTGATACACAATTGTAATTTGTTTGCCATTTCTCTATCAGTTCAATTTATCTCTTTAACTTGTCTAGTTAAAAGCATCTTAGGACACTATTTTGATATCAGATGCAATGTGCTTAAAGTGCATGGCTTTGTGCAATATGGCTGAAGTACGCGTGTGTTTTTAAGGCTGCTCCAGTTCAGTCCATTTGATTCCATATTGAATGCTTATTGATGCAGGGAATGGTACTCTTGGCATTTCCCAGAGTTGGTCAAGATTGTCAATGACAATTATCTATATGCCAAAGTTGCAAAATTCGTTGATGACAAATCCCAATTGTCTGAAGACAAAATTTCAGCACTAACTGAAATAGTTGGGGATGAAGATAAAGCAAAAGAAATAGTAGAAGCCGCAAAAGCATCCATGGGTATGATATTATACTTCCTCAAGTCATGGAAAGGATGCTCATTCCTTCTGTTAACTTTTCCGGTTTTAATTCCCAGGCCAGGATCTGTCACCAGTTGACTTGATTAATGTCAAGCTATTTGCACAGAGGGTAATGGACCTTGTAGAATACAGGAAGAATCTTTATGATTATCTGGTTTCCAAAATGCACGATATAGCACCAAATTTGGCTGCTCTGATTGGTGAAGTCGTGGGTGCTCGTTTAATTTCTCATGCTGGTAGTCTCACAAATTTGGCGAAGTGCCCTTCTTCTACCCTTCAGATCCTTGGTGCTGAGAAGGCTCTCTTCAGGTAATTTGTGCGCATTTATTTTGTTTGCACCTGCTCTCATTGTCTCATGTCAGATTTTGTTGGTATGTGGATGATTTTATTCAGCTAACAATCCCAACATTTTGTCTAATTAAATTCTGAGTGTCACTTATGAGAAAAAAAACTTCAGGGCCTTGAAAACCAAAGGAAATACACCAAAATATGGACTCATATTCCATTCTTCTTTCATTGGCCGTGCCTCTGCTCGTAATAAAGGTCGAATGGCTCGTTATCTTGCAAACAAATGTTCTATTGCTTCTCGTCTCGACTGTTTCTTAGGTTAGTCTCTGCAAAACTGGAGGCAGACATTTAATCATTTCATTGCCTAATGGTCTTGTGTAAGATCTTATTTCTTCTTTTTTTTTTCCTTCACTTCACTTCCCATATTTTATCTACAGAAAAGAGTACTACCACTTTTGGAGAGAAACTCCGGGAACAAGTTGAGGAGCGTCTAGACTTTTATGACAAGGGGGTTGCACCAAGAAAAAACCTAGATGTGATGAAAGCCGCTCTTGAAACCGTTGAAGACAAAGGTGAGTTTTGGGAGCATAAAGCTAGGTATCATATTAAGTTACAATCTCTAGGCTGAATAATCTAAAACAAAATATAATGAAATGCTCATTTCCTAAGCTACTTTTCAAGAGATAGAATTGGAACAAGTATATACTTGCATGGTGCCCATTCTTGACAACTTGTTTCCAGTATGATAAACGTTTGAATGTTGTATCATGCTGCTGTTATACATGTTCAGTAAATGCTACCAGACCTTGCGTGCATGCATGACTCTACAGATAGACTAGATGTATGCTTGTCGGGTGATCCTTGTTTGGAATTATTCCTAAGAATTTTTGTTGGATGTACTTATTTTGGCTTTTGCATTGAAGATGGATTATTTCATGTGTGCTGCAGACAAAGAAATGGATGTCGATGAGCCTTCCACAAAGAAGAGCAAGAAAAAGAAATCCAAAGTTGACGTGGTGGAATATGCTCAACCCATGATAGAGGATAAGCCACTTGACGCAAATGGTGACGCCTCTGAAGAACCGAAGTCTGAAAAGAAGAAGAAAAAGAAGGAGAAGCGGAAATCAGAACAGGAGGCAGAGCATGAAGAGGATCAGAATGTTGATAATGGCAATGAGGAGGGAACAGCAAAGAAAAAGAAGAAAAAGAAGAGTAAGGAGGACAATGGAGAGGAACTCCAAGCTGCAGTTGAAATTAAAAAGAAGAAAAAGAAGTCCAAAGTCCAAGATGATGAATAAATGTACAATTTTTTCTGACCTTGGTCTTGTTATTTTGACATTTCTACATCACGTCTTCAAGTAGTGCCTGTATGCTCTCGTGTAGATTTGTGGCATCTTTCAGCTTTGCGTGGAACAAAAAGTTAGTATTGCTAGAGAGCCATGTATCAAACTCTCATCTAATTTATTATTATCGGAATGGCCTTATCATGATTCCTTTCCTTGGTGTGCATTTAGTTCATATTCCAATGTTCTTAGCATCACCAGGACTATACCAGCATCTTTTGTCGCAGTCTAGATATGGGATTAAAAAGGTTACTTTTTTATGCATTATATTTGAAAGTTCCTTTGCCTCAAAATCAACCTGGAGCTCTGCCCAGTCTCACTGATTTCTGCGTGCCTGGCCACCATCTTCCGTATACAGAAGTTTCAGATGTGTAGCTCTATCCTGATGCATCAATTACTTTTTAGTTGGTTGTTTTTTCTCCATTTTCCTGAATTTACACATTGCTAGAAAGTCCAACTCAACACTGAAATTCATCATGCCTAGACATAAACATATTTCTTACTTTGAAATGCATTGGAGTGTGTATAATGAAATGTAATTTTGACGATTAGCAATAAGTTTCTTAGTTATAGTCCGATAAATTTCTCGCAAGTGCCTTCTCCATAAATGGCTCATGAGCTGCACGTATGGAACGATAAGTAGGAGGAAGTCGAACAGAAGTACCCTTCCAACTGGCATCCCCCAAAACACCATCCCAAAATGGATTGACAATATCTCTCTCTGCACTTGCATCTTCACAACCTGGTTCCCCAAACACTTTTGGCTCTTCAACATGCACAATTTTGATCCCAAACTGCGTAACTGTGATTCCGTCTCCTGAGGTAACTGTGATCTCTATAAAATCATCACTGCTCAGCTGATTCCCGAGTTTCCAATGACTTAACCACATCATTCCTTCTTTCCCTCCTGGCACTCCGTAGAACAAGGGCTGGTAAGACCATTTAAAACTCCGAGTAAAGTTATTAACTGTGATGCATGGGCAATCGAAAGTTGATTCATATGGTTTATTTTCCACTGGCTGGTAACGAAGTGGTCTTCCTTGAGCTTTACGCAAGGCGAGAGGAGAAATTCTTGAAGGTGGATTTAGGCGTGGGGGACGGAGAATGCTTGGTGAGAGCCCAATTGTGGAACGCTTGTACACAACGCAAAAACTCAAGCCTTCAATTCTTGAATCACAAGTAGGTACTTTGAAGGATGTACAAGCTTCTTTTGTGAACTTTGAGCTAAACCAAGAAGGAACTCTTTCACCTGGAAGAAAAGTGCTAAAGACGCCTGGTTGATACAGTCCCTGCAAAAAAATAACGTATAAACTTTTATATGCTCTTGTTTATGTAGATATTTGCAGGTATAGTTAGCAGGACATACCTGAAGAACAACTTTCTTTGTCCTCCTTGTTGGAGTCCACCCTTTACCGTGTATTCGGTAGTAGCTCAGTATATTAGATGTAAGATTGATCATGACATTGTCCATAGGAGCTAAGTTACACAAACCTAACTTGCTGAGCATCTGTGCTTCAGTATTTCTCAAGGGCTCTAACTTGAAATTTCCATCTATTTCTGCTAACTCAACACAATTTGAGACGAGCAAATCCTTAAGTCTAGATGATCTAGATTGATATGATATTTTCTCTAACAAGATGCAGTTAGTAACATTGAGATGTTCTATATTGGGAAGTCCTAAAAGTGATTTGAGCTTTTGACAGCCTTCCACTTCTAGCTTCTTAAGTCTAGTCAGATAAGTTATGCCCTTTGGTAGACTGCAAATTTTATTTTGGCTCAAATCTAAGTTTAGCAATAAGGAGAGGCTACTGAAAGCAACTGGAAAAGCATCGTCGGATAGATTACATTTAGCAAGACTTAAACTAACCAAAGAATTAGGTAAACTAATATGTGAAACTTTAGGACATATTGTCTCCTTACTCATCCAGGACCGCAGGAACCCGTACCATGGTTGGACCTCTTCTGCAGTAGAAATCATTCGATGAACTGCAATTTCATCAGCATACAGCTCTCTCAGTGAATCTACTTTATCTAGATCCATTGGTACATATTCAAGACTTGAGCAACCAGAGATACTTAGTGTGACCAGACATTTTAGCATGCAAATGCTATCTGGAAGTCTCTGCAGATTTTTGCAATTTTTGAGGTTCAACAGAATAAGTGATTCTAGACATCCGATGGTCTCATGAAGCTCAATCAAGCTTGTACAATATCGAAGGATCAATTTCTCAAGATTCGGGAGTCCAGAAAAATCAGGTGTTCGTAGAAGCTCATAGGAATGGCTGAGATCGAAAATCTTCAGATATTTAAGGAACTGAATCACAAAAGATAGAAATGAAAATAGAGTTAGACGAAACTAAGTTTGTTGCTGCTACACTTGCAGAATGAAGCGCGTTATTAGCATACCTTGACTCCATGCCAGATTTTCCTCAATCTGCTATGTTGTAATTCAATCACTACAAGGCTCTCCAGAGGAAAATCAACTGGCATGCATTCTAGTTGCATCTCTGACCAGCGCAACCATCTTAATCTCTTAGGAAAAACATCAAAAGATCCTTGAAGATCAACATGATGGAATTGGAGCAGTCTTAACTTTTGCATTTTTTTAAACACATCAGTTTCCAGAACCAGCTCATTTTTGACTTCTTTGGCATCTGACAAATGCCATGGGGAAAAACCAAATCTTTTCTCTTTGAATTGACCTCTCTGGGGATTAGGATAGTTGATAAAGTTTTTCGATTTGTGTTTCTTGAAATCAATGGCAGAAAAGCTAGAGCTAACTATGTCATTTTCCATGAGCAGATCCATGTCAAGGATAATGCCCTGAATTGTTTGAGTGGCCTGTTCAGATAGAGGACATAAAATGATGAGTAAAGGCAAAGGTACTCGTATGTTAACTACCAAATCAACATGAATAGCTAAGTTTAATGAAGGATAAGCTATCAGCGAAAAACAACTTAATTCCATTGAATCCCTATTTTAAGGGCCATATGAGACAGAACTCCTTACACTGTTCTGGATCAAGACATTAAATGTATCCTTTGAGCGCCATAGTCTAGAGCGTTTCCCAGGCTCCACTGGTGATTCTTGGCGAACAATGTCTCTTCCCATATCTCGGATCATTTGATGCATAATCAACCTGTTAGACTCACTAATTTTTACAAAATTTCTGTCAATGAGATTCTCAATTCCAATTACAGTGTAAAAGCTGCACCTATTGAGAATAGCGATTACTAAATCTCTGTCCTTCCCAACGAAAAAGCAAGCTAGGTGGAGAAATAAATTTTTATCATGATCATCCTCCAGAGATTCATAACTTACTGCTAATTTCTTGAGAATTTGATGATTCGGAATTGTTTGCAATTTCTGTATTGTGCTTTTCCAAATATCTATGTTTCTTCCTGCCAAAGTAGCACCAAGAACTTCAAGTGCTAATGGAAGCCCTCCACAATGAATTGCTACTTGTTCTGAACACACTTCAAAACCTTTAATAGGACACTCTTGACCAAATGCATGCCAACTTAAGAGCTCAACTGATTCATCTCTATTCAAAGCTTCAAACTCATAAAGCTTATGCACATCAAAAGGCCTAAGCAATCTCTTGTTCCTAGATGTCACTATGACTTTACTTCCAGGGTATAACAAGTTCTTCATTGCCAGTAGGGCATCCAATTGATCACGGCTATCAACATCATCAAGAACAAGAAGGATTCTTTTACAACTTACAGCATCTCTCATCTCAGTCATTCCCTCATCCACAGAAAACATAGGTTTCTTCTTTCTCTTGCAAATATCAGAAAGAAATTGCCTTTGAAGAGAAACTAAACCTTTACGGTGTGTTGAATTTTCTCTAATGTTAGACAAAAAGCTGCTACCATCAAACTTACTGAAGTTCAAATTATATACATACTTTGCCATTGTTGTCTTGCCTATTCCACCGATACCACAAATAACAAGAGTGTCAACATCAGTAGATCCATCCACTAGCCATGAGTTGATCTTTTCAACACGCCGTTCTATTCCAATCAGATGAGGGCAAATATACAGGACTGGCCTGCTCAGTTTATTCTCAACCACTTTAAGGATCTTCTGGATGAATTTGGCCTCATGTCTGAAATGTTTAAACAAAATGGGAAAGTAACCAACACGAAGTTATTCTGCAAGTTTGTGAAATCGAGAACTAAATCATGCAACATGAATAGAGGGAAAACAGACACCTAATAGAGTATACAGAAAATGTTATCAGCAACACAAAGACATCTTAAGCAATTAGAACAAAGAAAATGGCAGGAAAGTCTAACATAGAGGAACTTCCTCTTTTCATAAATGCAAGACAAATGAAACAACAACAACAACATACCCGGTGGAATGGGGTCTGGGGAGGTAGAATGTACGCATACCTTACCACTACCTCATATAGGTAGAGAGGTTGTTTCTTAGTAACCCTCGTCTCAAAAGCTCATATGAAGTGCAAGGCAAATGAAGTGCAAATTATATTAGCAGTGTTAAGTTCCACTCTTTTTCTAATAAGGATTGCTCTCTAATCAAATACAATTTGCTCCAACACTAAAAGAAACTCATAATTGTCGACGAAGCATTGCTCAAAGTGTATTTAAAGTTGGTGAACTCACCCATCAGCTTGGTTTTGCAAGACCATTCCTCCCAAGTCTGCAACTTGTTTGAGTGCTTCCTTCCATTTTCTAACCTTATCTTTCCACTCATTTCCACTTTGATTCCTTCCCAGTTCATCAAATGCTTCTCCAATTCTCCCCTTTTGTTTCCTAACATCGGAAGGATCCACATGGTAAAATATGGGCAGAACTGAAATCCTTTTACTGCAATCCAAGATCATTACCAACTCATCAAGACACAAACTTGAAGACACATATTCATTTGAAAAGATTATAACTGAAACCCCTGATTCTTCAACACCCTTATTTTGTAATTTCAGTTTGATTTCTTCACCTCTTAATGTTAAAAAACCTGCTCCCACCAGAGCTTCATAGAGATGATCTGCAAAAGTGTCTTTCCCTTTGAAACTCAACAGAACTTGAGACTTGAATTCAGTAGCCATAGAATAAAGGTTCAAGAAACTGGAATTGAGGATTTTAGGCAATCAAAATTCACATCTAGAAATACTACATTTAGAAGGAAAGTCAAATGTTTGAAAATTTATTTTTAATTTTATGTCTTTTTTATAATTTATTTTATGTATTTATAAGAAATTACATTTTCAAGTCTCTTACTAGTATATTAAAAAAAAAAAAAAGACAAAAAATAAAAAAATGAGAGGAGGTGAGCTTATAAAGAGGGATAGAAAAGAACTTTTTTAATAAATTTGTAAAGAAGTTCAAAACCAAATCTTCAGGACTTACACAGAGTCTAAGAGCATGTTTGAACATGCCATATAAAATAATGATACGAGATTAAATTGATACGAAGTAGAAGTTTTATTTAGATATGTAATTTAAATTTTTTAATTTATATATATAAAATCTTATTGAATGAGCAAATTATAGTTCATAAATACGATATCAGAATATTCTTAAGGCTGTATTGACAGATTATCTCCGTGTTCCTTTAAAAAGAATTTTTTATTTTATAAGTTTTCAAATACATGTAATTTTATAAATATTAACTACTCTAGTAATTAATTATTTCTTAGTATAATTTTTTTGTTTGATATGAACAATCTCATTGTGTTGAATATGAATTTTTTTTTAGTAAAAATCAAGATAATGATTTTTTAATAAAATAAAAACCTAAATTTACCAATTTTAGTTTGAAATAATGATTTCATATACCATGCTTAAATACAACAACAACAATATTATCCCAATGGCTCAAGGCTCTCGCCCATTGCGGGGTAAGGGGAGGTCGGATATACGCAGCCTAATCCCTATGTTTAAAATATAGCGCGACTGTTTGCGGATGACCCACTTGTGGGATTATACTGGGTATGTTGTTGTTGTTGTTGTTTGCGAATGACCCATGATGAGCGTCGAAAGTTGCATTGACTAACTGCTACTACATAATTGAAAAAAGTGCAGACAATTTAAAAAGTCATTTTGCTTTATTCTAGCATACCTCCCAAAGCGAAAAAAAAAGAGGCTAATATGTCCCTAATTTAAAGTTAATATATGTTACACAAAATGGCTCACATGAAAAAGTTGGAGGGCCTTTTCCAATGATTTTATAAAATAAAAATTGCATGTAGAAAATAATAATCGAAAAAGGAACTTCTTGGTAGTGACTACAGAGTGTCGACTAGCTGGGGTTGCAGAGCAAGAAGATGATTGGGATATCGCCACGTGGTTGTCAACTAAGCAACACAGCCCTTTACCGCTAGTCCCTCGGCTTCCGATCGTATTTGGGTTTTTCTCAAGGGCCCTTGACAATTCCCAGAAGGTAAAGTTTATGTTTATTGGGTGATTTTACTTGCTGCGTATTTGTTTTAGTGGGTGAAGCCCCAGAACGGTAAAGCTTCAGTCTTGGCTTCATTTTCTTGGTTTTTTGATGGATTTTCGAAACCCTTTTGACTTTAATTTATAGTGAAAAGTTCTTGCTTTTGAGTTGTTCGTAGTCTTGAAAGGATACTATCTTTGGTTCTTGATTGCTTGAAGTTTTCTACTTTCCCAAAAAAAAAAAACATTTTTGTTATTTCGGTCTGTCTTGGAATTTGGCCTAAAAGTTTATGTAGTGGTCTGTTAATTTGGTGTTACTTCGCCAGAATTTTCTTGATGGCATTTTGGTTGAGGACCAGATATTTGCTTTATGAAATTGTTTAATCTTTGTTGCCATCTGTTAGGTCTTTTTTTTCAAAAGGATTCTTAAGCAATGTTAAGTGAAAGAAATTTCTACATATGTATGATTACACTGATCTCACTTGATAGGGGTTTTAGTTAGAGCCTTTTCTGTTTTAACTTGTATGTGTAGGTTGGTCCTGCTAAATTTTAATCTATATCTTTTGCCTACTGCAGCTTTTGCGTGTACCTTCTCTATTTCTATGGAAAATTTCAGCGGTTTGGGGCTGGGCCACACATTTAGGAAACAGAGAACTGATCTATGTCGACGTCCTCAAAAGGAGTCCCAGTTGCATATGGAGTGCGGTGATAATTCATCCATTTCGTCAACACCACCATCTGATAGTTTGAGCAAAGCGTCAAGTTGTGATAATGCTGATTACAGTAATATTTCAAGATCATCTTATAGTAACCTCAGTGAAGCTGAGGCTGCTGGTATGCTTGGTGTCGAAGGTGGAAACTCTGGAGACTACTGTTCCAGTGATACTGAGCAAAAGGATGGTCAGATAGATATGAGTAGAATTAATGAAGGAGACCTAACAACATTTAGGGTAGAAGATCCCAAAAGTGGAACTGTGATGTGCTGTAACCATTCTGGGCTGCCAGGAGTAGTATCAGATGGAGCTGGGAATGACACCAAAGTCAAGAAAGTGAAACTCAAGGTTGGTGGTGTTACAAGAACAATACACACTTCTGTTGCTGGATCCTCTTCAATGAAGTCTTCGCTCTCTTCAGATGCCCCACAAACATGGCAACCCAAGGTCATTATTTATTTTCCTATTGTTATAACTCCTTTATACACATTTGTTTTATTAAGCTTTAGAAGTGCATCATATTGATTGTGGATGCACCTTGTCTAACGCTAAAGAAATGGTGCAGCATACAATAGGTATTTACTAGATGTTGCCTAGAAGGCTGTGACCTAACTGGTCTTTCTTATTGATGAAGTTTTCCCTAACTTGCGTTGAATGAGTTTGTCATATTGAAAGTTTTGTAGAGTTTCTGTTGCCCGTCCTATCTGCAATTCTTTAGCTCCTTTAAGCAGTTTTCACTTTTTCATGGCTGTAATATCCAGATTTGGATGTTATTTTTCCTTAATAGAAGTATAAACGTAAAATCACCTACCAAGTACGTAAGAATGTGACATGTCACCTACCGTACCACTTCCCTCAGCTTCTGCAGAAAGACTTTTGTTTAGATTCCTCAAGGTACCGATAGTTGATGTCTTTAGAGGCTAATTTTAGGTTCTCTTCTTATATTCTACAGCAGCATACCTCTTATAGTGGAAATGCAATTGGTTTGCGAGGTATCCCCTGGAAGGATTTTGGTAAAACTGGTGTTAGCATTGGCAGAGCGGATTCCTCAACTGATCAGTTACCTGGGCAGATTTCTCCTCTGAAACAGTTTGGAAAATATGAGGTAGCTCATAAAAGCAATTCTCTGCTTAAAAGACATTTATCAGGTGAAACATTCGATGATGAAGACACTGAGGATGACGATGATGATGAGATCCGTTACCTGGAGAAGCTCAGGTCTTCCAAATACTCGGCTGGCTTTAGTGCTGGCTCTGAGGATGATGATGAAGTTGGATGCAGAAAACAGCGGAAGATATCAAGGTTGTTAAGTCAAAGTAGCAGTGTTCATGGTGCAGATCTGAGTGAAGTGATTAAGAAATCCAAATCTGAAAGAGCATCTCGGGATACCGACTATGAAGAAGCTGCGGATTCTGGTACCGAGTTAGTACCCAAGAAGAAGAAACAACTGGCTGTAACTACTCGCCAGCAGGCAATTCAAACTGGAAAAAATATTTCTTGCGGTGCAGGCTCGAGTGCAATTGAGTTCCCCCTTGGACTTCCACCTGCACCACCTAAAAGTGAGTATTCCCTGTCTTGTATGGTTTACACATTTCATCTGAAGGTCATCTGATAACTCAGTTTGATCTGGTTGCAGAACAAAAGGAGAAGCTCTCTGAAGTGGAGCAGCAGTTGAAGAAAGCTGAGGCTGCACAAAAACGCAGGATGCAAGCTGAAAAGGCTGCTCGAGAGTCTCAGGTTTAAACATTTTACTCAACTTTATGGGCTTGTGTGTTTATTGTCCAAATAGTGTCCATACAGCTATGTAAACATATATTGCTTTTCTAAGGCTGAAGCAATAAGGAAAATCCTCAGTCAAGATTCTAGTAGGAAAAAGCGAGAAGATAAGCTTAAGAAGCGGCAAGATAAGTTGGCACAGGTCAGAATACAATGAAAGTAAAGCATTTTGAAATTTTAAAGTTTGATATAGCCCCTTTTACTTTATAGCTTTGGCAATTTCACAAGAATTTATTTTTTGCGGTTGAAATCTAGCACTATTGCCTATTATCTTCTGTTTTCTATGTTTCTGCTTTTAATTTTCTTCCTTCTTTTTAATTCCAATCATCTCCGCCCCTTCTTGACCATCTATGGTAACACTTCCTTTTTGTTCATTCAGTTCTTTAGCCCCAGTTTCCTTGGGTCACTATCCCAGCAATGGCAAAAAGAACTTCCTCTTCCTTTCTGCCACTTCTGCTCATTACTCCTTTGAAAGAGTGTTGCATTGTCTATTAAAGTGTCTATGATATCCTTAGATGAGCAGATCCAGATCATATGTGGCCATTTTCATGTAATTCTAAATTGTCAGGGTGAAGCCATTACTCTTTGAAGAGAGAATTTCCTTGTTGAGGAGCCAAATGTTGCAATGTTAAATTTTCTTCTGCACTTCACTCTTTAGTTTATATATCAACAGTTTTTCTTTTGTGCTCATTTTTATGCATTCAGGAGAGGAGTGGAACAGCTACTGCTCTTTCATCAAACTCTATCAGATGGGTCATGGGTCCTTCTGGTACTGTTGTGACATTTCCTAATGAGATTGGACTCCCAAGCATATTTGAACCTAAGACTTGCAGGTGATGATCTGTAGGACTAAATGTATTCTTGAAGCGTTTAGCTCTGAGGATTTTCTTTGATATTTATTTTCTCTCATATGTAAATACTGGTCATTAATTTGTATAACCAGTTGATTTGGGTTTTATCTGGGTTTCAGCTATCCACCCGCTCGCGAGAAATGTGCTGGTCCATCTTGTATGAATACATACAAATACAGAGACTCCAAATCAAAACTACCTCTCTGCAGTCTCCAGTGCTACAAGGCACTACATGAGAAGATACAGCCTCTGAGTGCTTGGTGAACAGAGCTCCTACACCCCTGGACTGATGGACGCTTAGACTTTTTTGTAAAGATTTGTCTGGGAGCTACAGAAGGAATGGTTGTGTTCCACACCATCTTTTGATTCTTCTCTCATACTCTATCTGCATAACCTATGACTTCAGCTCAAGTTCATTGTAGGGCGCAGCTATTGACAGTTACATCTTGTTGATCCATTAGGATTATTGTGCCTATGCTCCATTTACCAAGATACTAGTATGTGAATATAGCTTCATAAAGCCACCATATATCTGACAACGGAGTCTTTTGTCTGTGCAATTCAAAGTGGGATAATCACACATTTCTACCTTGCGCCTTCTGAATGGAAATGTTCTAAGAATTTGTACTTGAAGAGCGAACAAAAGTATAAGAAGAAACCTTTCTTTGTCTTCTCTGGAACCTATAAGATCAGGATGAACGTGGATGGAAGTGCTAAGGGTGATCTCAGCGATCCAGTGTTTGGTGACATTGTCCATGGCAAATATGGCAGATGGGTACGCAAGGATAATTGGTATCAGAACAGTCGTGCTGCAGAGCTGTGGAGCTCAAGGATGAAACCTTTTTTGTCAAAACGTTTTGAGGTGGAATGTCTCTGTAAATGCTGTAATGATGTACTGAATATTACTCGGATGCATTAAGAACCTGTATTCAATATTGTCACTCTTCCTGTGAGTATGTAAAAGGCGCACACAGGATTCAAGGCAAGCCTGCAGACATTCTTTGTTTATGAAGAATGTAATCAAGATCGAGTGACATGTATCTTCCTTAACTGGTATGTATATTTGCATCGGCATCTCTTATCGTTTTAACCATGAGATTGGATCATATGGTTGTTTTGTGAAGACACTTGCATAAATTTTGTTTCATAGAAGGTTGTGCTGGTTTTTTTTTTACAACTTTTTTTTTTTTTGGGAGAAATACCATATTTTGGAAAAAAGCCATTAGTTTTATAATCATATTTTGGTGCATGTAATATAAAAAGGAGGATCCTGTGTCAAATACGCACTGGGAGACTGAAACCAACTTATGGAAATTCTCTGTAGGATACCTGTTGCTACAGGGAAAGCTGAAAATGTCATCCTCTTTTTTCTGACATGCAATTTGAAATTTGAAATTTAAATTCTTGAAAAAGGATAATTTGGAATTATGATTTTACTCTTTTCTAAAATATGAAACTTGATCCACAATATTTTGATTTCTTTTGCCAAAAAAAAAAAAAAGACTTGTGCTTTGGTGTGAATAGATTGTTGGTATCACTTGAAAGAATTCAATTTAAGACTAATTAGTTACAACTATTATTGTTGACGAGTGAATCTTTACGAAATTACTTAACGTGATTCCTTATGATACTCTAGTATTTCATTTATGAATTATGAAATGCTCATTTCGTTGTATGAGAATTTTGACGATTTTTTATGGCTCATAGGGTTTTTCATGTTCACAAGAAAAAATACACCAAAATAATTATTCAAACAAAACTTTAACTTCAACACGATCTGATTTCATATTACATATTCAAACGAGTCTTAAGGTAGTGACCTGGAGATGATATCTTATTGTTTGTGGTGGTCCAAAATCCAAATGGAGATTATCAAGTTAATAATGAAACTATTTGATTTGTTAAGGACTTGGTCCAAACATGCATGTCTAACTTAATTAGTCAATCATGAGGATAGGTGAATAAGTGAGATTTGTTATCCAGGGGAAGTGATGGGGGTTGGTGAATTCAAGTAAATATAGTTCAATTCATGTTCTTCATCTGTACATTTTATTTAATAAGGTTGGGAATGGGTAGTTGAGCCTCATTTTCTAGGTTATATATCCTCATCTAGTCTTGCTTATACAATTATACTAATTATATAAAATTCATTTTAGTGGTTGTTGATCATTCAGAATTAATTTAAACAAGGATAGAATTCGAATTAAAATTTCTACTACAAGATCGAGTTAAAACATAATATATTTGTTAAATTATTTATTAAAACTTTAAATAATATAATTTTCTGACGAATTATTTACATTTTGGATAAGGTGGCTCGATCACTGACTTTAGGCATCAATAGTGAATTTATTACAATGTGTCAAAATCAAATGAAATTAAAATGTGATGTTTATTAAATTAAAATTAGAAGTCTCCTTCATAGCAGATTGACTAGTTATTACTATGTCTAATTAATAACGTAGTTTGGCTGGTTGTTTTTTGTAGTGTTTCGCTAAAAACAAATATATAATTATCGTGGCATAACGTGTCATGCACACTGATGTTTACTTGAAACCTACACAATTAGATATTCATTAATATTTTGCATGGACAACTTTGATATTTAGCTATTAAAAAACTTTTCATTGATTTTTCACTCAAATCTTTTATTAGGTAGCAAAAAAACAACATTTGATGTGCTGATGAAGAAAAACGGTGACATATTAGTATTTTGTTTAACATTATTTTTCAAGTTTAGGTTTGTGATCTTAATTAGGTAAAAAGAAAAAGAGATAAGGTGCAGGGACGAAGCTACATTCTTTCAAGGATGGTCAGATGAATATCCTTCATCTACAAATATAGATATTTGATAAATATCAATTGTTGAACATCCTTGATACAAAAATCACTCACCCATGTTTCATGAACACCCTTAACAAAAATGATAGTGTTGCCACTAATAAGGTGGCCAATAAGGTCATATTTGTAATATCCTCCTAATGTTATTTAAAAAAAAAATTCATAAGATATCTATTTGAAGATTGAGGTAAAGGACAAAATTTTAATTTATGCACTTTTTTTTTCCCATAATGAGTGAACTTTACGCTTAATATAAAGCAAAAAGTACATAATTAACCATGTTGGATACAAAGGTTGTTGCTAAAGCATTGCAACTATTTCATCTTATATACTTTTTGTAGAAAAGAGAACATGTGTGTAGTTGTAAGTAATCAAACATTGAGAGACAATTGATTGGATATTTCAACCAAATATATTTTTCCTCCAAAATCTCTAATAAAGTTAAAAAAAGTAGTTACGCATATCAAAATTCAATATTTTGCAGAGCAGGAAGAGGAATCATATCCATCAGAATCTCTTTCCTTCAAACTTCTTTGAGTTCTTTTCCACCAAGAGAGACCTTTTTCTTTTTTTAGGTCAAAGTTAATTCCGAAAGAGTCGTTTGGCTTGAATTATATAGATAAAATATAGAATTATTTTATTTTATATTTGGTTGAAGATATTATAGGTAGTCTTTGAATTATTTATCATATTATTTTTATCTTAATGATGAAATAAATTATGTATAAATGATGAAATAACTTATTTTAAAACTAATTATTTCAAAATAACTTATTTCTAACCAAATAATTCCTGGTGACTTTATAATACGTTCATTATACTCTTATTATATTTTTATGATGGAATTTATTCTCATCATTAATTAATTAATTCTAAAATATATTTTTTTTTACTAAAGGTTATTCCCCCGCCCCCACCCCGCAAAGAAAAAGAGAGAAAGAGATAAAATTTATTGTCTATTTAAAGTTTGGGACAGGATAATCAAGAATATTTAAACAAAAAATTATATTGGAGATTATGAAATTATTTTGACTATTTTAAATGACTATTTTTCCTATA
This sequence comes from Solanum clarkiae, assembly GCA_011800125.2. Classification (NCBI taxonomy): domain Eukaryota; kingdom Viridiplantae; phylum Streptophyta; class Magnoliopsida; order Solanales; family Solanaceae; genus Solanum; species Solanum clarkiae. Next base: position 32,212,806 of record JAABOM020000001.1, on the reverse strand, counting down.
ATGTCAATTGCATGTACTAAAAGTTTTATTGCCAATATTAATTTTTCAATGAAACATTTATTCCATTGTTTTTTTCCTTCAAAAGTAATTAAATTCTCAATTGAAATTTGAGTTGGTGGAAAGTCATAGTAGCAAGTAACATAACCTATCAAGAGATATTGAATTTGATTTATTTTAATCAAGTTATTCTAAAAGTTCATAATATTAATTCATTATTTATTAACATAAAAAATATAATAACATAATGAAAGATTCATAATACATTTTCAAAAATAACAACACACAAGGAATCGTAAAGGAAAAAAAAAAGAATAGCAAAATTATTTTGTTTCGAACCGTTCGAGAATAAAACTGATACACATTATTTTCTTGTTATGGAGCATCTGTTAATATAAATGATATTTTTGAGCTATTTGGCTAATCAACTAACAACAAGAATATTTTTAAGCCACAATGATAGATAAAATTGATCCAATTGAAATAATTTAAGATATTTTTGGAAGAAATTATAAAATAATTAAGATTTTCTTTCCTTTTATTTTTCATTTGATATTCAATATTTATATTAAAATACAATTAAATTCAAATTTATGTTGAATACTCTTGCAAAAATGATGTCATATCCTGAATCTTTTATACAGGGCCTACATATCGCTTTAGCCAAGAAACTAGAACATCTAGAAATCAACATCCACTGCAAGGAATCTATCGATTTTATAGAAAATGATCATCCCTCTTATACTAACATGATTATTGATTGTAGAGATCTACTCAGATAGATGGGGAGCTCTCCCATACAACATAGCTACAGGGAGGCGAATAAAGTGGCAGATGCCCTAACAAAGCAAGAGCGAAGTTAACAGACAAAATTTCTTTTTGTGTACGAAAGTTCTATCTGTGTTTGTCTTAGGAAAATTAGATAAGACAAAGGCAAAACCTTTTTTCTTAGGCTGATAGCTATATGTAATAGTCTAGTAGAAATATCCCTCCCCGATAGGCTTAACCATGTCATTTCCTTGTAATGATGCATATTAAACCTCTGACTAAAATAATGATGGATCACAAATTTAAATATAAATTATTTTAATAAAATTTAATTAAATCAAGATATTTTCAAATTTAATCATCTTTTAAAAATAAAATATATTTTCAAATACAATTTCAAATATGAAGAAACTAGTACTATGATGAAGTTTTTTGGTGAAAAAAGTTGAATATTATTTCAAAATTTTGGAAAAAGCAAATTATATAGAAGGAGAAAGGAAAAAAAAAAAAGGCTATATAAGGGGGACCTGTGTTCAAAGAGGTAGCAGACAAAAGGCAAAAGCAAGTCTCTTTTAACACAAATAAATGACCTGACAATCACGTGATCTCTCTCTCTTTCTCTCCGCTGCCTACTCTTCCACTCTACGACTAACAGTCTTTGATTCTTGAACCCACCAAAACAACCCCATGTTGTTCTTTCCTCCTTTTAAGATTTGTTATTGTCTGGTTTCTTGAAATTCTTGAAACCATTTGCTCTCTCTCTCTCAAAGTTGAAACCTTTGTTGGAGTTCTTGAAACCTCTCTTTCACTGGGAGTCTTTTTTCACTCCCAAGATCTCCCTCTGTAGTTGAAGGTATGTTAATTTTACTTCTTTACTAATTTTTGATGTGTATTTTGTCCTTGTAATTCTTTCTGTTCTTGTTTTTTTTTTGCTTTGTTTTGATTCTTGGGTTTATTTATGTTGGGATATTCGTCTAGCTTGTTAGTTTTTTTTTTCCTTCAAAATGTTCAACTCTTGGTTTTCACGCATTTGGCCTCTGTTTCACAGAAGGTTATCTCTTTTAATACTTCTGTTATTGTTGGTTGTTTGGTCTTTTCTTAACTGCATTTTGGGTTTTGAGTTGCATGTGTTTTGTGTATGTTGCTATTCTTGGTTGGGTTCTTTTGTTCTTCCTGTACAACTTAGAGTTTTTACTTGTTCATTCTGAAAATTGAAGGAAAATGGGATTTATTTCACGGAAGTTATTCCCAGCATGTGGGAATATGTGCATCTGCTGTCCTGCTATGAGGTCTCGATCTCGACAACCCGTTAAGCGTTACAAGAAATTGCTAGCTGAAATCTTTCCTAAATCACCAGTAAGTACATTAATTTCACTTTTCTTGAGGTCTAACTAATTATAACTGCTTTGTTATGCTTGAGAAGAAAAGATGTAAAGAGTGACCAACAGTCAAATCATGAATTTGCTTTGTTGGTTGTGGATTGTGATAGCAACATTCAATTACTCTGTAACTTGTGAATGCAGGATTGCTCACCTAATGAAAGGAAAATAGTGAAATTATGCGAATATGCAGTGAGAAACCCTTTCAGAATCCCGAAGGTATTGTCCTTTTTCACTACCTGTGGATGTACACCCTTTCAGTAAAATTTGCATCCTTTAAACATGTTTGGGGACTTTCCTTGATCAGATCGCAAAGTATCTTGAGGAAAGATGCTACAAAGAGCTGCGAAGTGAGCACATCAAGTTTATCAATGTTATTGCTGAAGTGTACAATAAATTGCTTTGCATGTGCAAAGAGCAAATGTGAGTTATTAATATCAATATTTATGACTAACTCAGTGAAGTACAAAGAGTTTAAACCCCAAGATTATTGTCTTGTAGTAATTTCCAGGATATGATAAACTTAGTTCTTTCTTCTTCATCTAACCTTTCCTGCTTTCCATGTTTTAGATTTCCCACAATTATTCTTTAGGTACTTTTTCAATTGAAACGTAAGAATAAATAATTTATAACTTCTTCAAATTATGCATGCCAGGATTTCGAGTTTGATATTAATCATCATTAATTGAGCTTTCCTTACCATTTAGCTGCTGCATGTAATCAGTGATTGCAGCTTGCAGGTTCACATAATACATAACATCTAACTATTCCCATACCGAGCTTTGATAGGCTAGCTCTTCGTTAAGTCTGTATCGAGTTTATATGCTTACTGCTGGTAGTCTGATTGTATTATGTTTTCCTTTAGATTTTCATGGTTTGGCCAAATTGTGCTAGTTAACTGGAGTAAGCCTCCTCATTATCTTCTAGGGATGTAATATATTACCAATTTTTGTATCTGCAGGGCATATTTTGCTTCTAGCGTTTTAGACATGGTTGTCGAACTGCTGGATGACTCTAAGAGAGATGTTATCAGGATTACTGGTTGCCAGACCCTGACCAGGTTTATTTATAGTCAGGTGATTAATGAAAATATTGATGAATGCAGCTTGTATAATGTTAATTTCTCTATTGGGGTATCAATTTGGATGTGTAATGAGTAGCTTATTACTAAATATGTAACATAATTACGTAAATATCTCATTGAGATGTAAAGTAAAGTTCATGAATGTCTAATTGCATATTATTCACGCTGTGCTGTTCTGGTTGATTAAGAAGTTTTGCTGATTAATTCACCTTAAAAGCTTCTTTTGGCTCCAAAACAGGTGCTCAGTATTCAACATTCATTTCTGAGCAACACCAACGAATTATAGGGGAGATTAAAGCTAGTGCTGCTTTTGTTACCATTCTCTTCATTTCTATGTATGGCCTGCGTACAATCTACCCTCCCCAGACCCCACTTGTGGGATTATACTGGGTATGTTGTTGTTGTTGTTGTTGTCGTCGTCTATGTATGGCGTTACTGTTCAGTTTGCTCAACTATGTTATTTTGGTAGTGGAAGGTTGTGTTATTGAATTTAAAGTGTGTTGCAATATGCTTGGGTTCTTCCTCTCACTTGTATCTATGAGAATGCCTCTTTAGTTATCCAGTGTTCAGAGTCATTTCTTGTCATCTTATGTATGAGATGAGTATCTTCCCCATTTTTTATCAGCTGGTTTGTAGAATTTTATTCCCTAAGAATCTTGTATGAACAATTACTGCTTCCTAGTTATGGTAAATCCAGAGTCATTCTGCACTAACTGAAGATGGTCGTTTGGTTCCTTTTTTTTTTCAAAAAAAAAAAAAAAAATTACCATCTTATTGGGAAAGCAGGTAGATGGAACATACACATATAACATAGAAACTTTGGTTCCCAAAGTATGTTCATTGGCACGAGAGACAGGTGAAGAACATGAAAAGCGCAGTTTGAGGGCATCAAGTTTGCAGTGTCTTTCTGCCATGGTATTGTGAAATTACTTTTATGTTTGGGTCAAAAACCATTGTTTTAACAATGCTTGCTTTTCATTTTGCAGCAATTCTTCTTTTTGCTGAATGTTTAGTTGGACCTGAATAATTGAATCCACCTTTGCAGGTTTGGTTCATGGCTGAGTTCTCTCATATATTTGTTGATTTTGATGAGGTTAGTAGAGTGATCTCTCTCTCTCTGGTACAAGATGTTCTAGTTCCTTGTAGTATAAGTAACTGTTCCGTATTTTTGAGAATATTACATACTCTTCATTTGCCAGAGCATATCTCATGAGTATTTATTGTGAAATTTCATATGAAGATTTTCTGAAATAGACAGTAATATGTTGTGGATAGGAATGTAAATCTTGTTTCCCACCTTGGTGAGTTTCTAAGAGAGTCTATCCTTTGCTTGTTGCATTTACTGCTGATCTAATACACAAGCAATACATCTTCATTGGCTTTCAAGTGAAAATTACACCAGTAAATGTACTGAAATGTTCACGAGTCTGTTTGTTTATTTTAAACAAAATAAGCTCAAACTTGTTGTATGGCTCCATATTAGATGATCCGAGCGCAGTATCACCTCTTTCCTATTTTCCTTTGTGAATATGAAAGATCTCCAACTCTTTCAGGGGCATAATCTGTTTTCTCTCTCTCTGCATGGGGTTTTCACTTCCCCAAGTCCGATTGATACCATAACAAATTAATTACTACCTATGTTTTCTATTTGTTTATTCTACTTTCCTTTTCAGTCTATTTAGAAAAGAATGCCTCTTCCCTTTTTTGGCAACTATTGAGTTCCACTTTCCACAGGCATGTTTGAGACCACAAGATTAAAGAGCATTTTGGTACATTTGACGTATCTTTAGTTTAAGACCACAAGATTCAAAAATCTTATTTACTTTCTTAAACTCTGTGCTAAATCATAACTAAGGCAAATTGAAATGGAGGGAGTATTTCTGTTTACTATGAAAGTTTTGTGTTTATTCCAAAAATATACTAAAGAAAATGAAGGTTGAACAAAACTCTCAAATGACTGAATGAGCTCAATTTCTAACTATTTTCTAACTGAGATGAGCGCAAGCTTGAAGGAATCTATTGAAGTTGAGTTTGTGCTTGACCCGTAGCACATATGCTAATTGTATCAAGTCTGGTGTGCTTGTAGTATTTGACAGACCAAGTGCAGACCTCAAGAAATCGGCTTGGGTCGGCTCATTTACAGCTCTAGGAAAAAATGCATTGTCTTGTTTCCTCATTCTAGTTGGTTATTCTAGATTTGCTGACTAGGAATTGCCCATGTATGGATGATTTCTTCTCAGAATGTTTTATATTCTCTTGTTAACAAATGACAATAATTAACCATCATTGAAGTCTATATCATCTCTTGCAGATTGTTCATGTGACTCTGGATAACTATGAGCCTGAAATGCGTAATGAAGACTTTGAACGAGGGGAGGCACACCACAATTGGGTGGATGAAGTTGTTAGATCTGAAGGAAGAGCTTTTGGTAGTGAATATGGTCCTTGCCAAATTAGACCCAGACCTGATAAGAAAGATCCATCTTTATTAACTAGGTTTGTGCCTCTAAATCACAATAAGATGTTACTAATACGTTATTATCTGTTTTAATCACTTTATCTACTTACCTTTTTTATCGTTCTGCCTCAAATTGTTTCTACAGAGAAGAAATTGAAACACCAAAAGTATGGGCTCAAATTTGTCTTGAGAGGATGGCTGACCTGGCTGAAGAGAGCAGTACAATGCGCAGGGTGTTAGATCCAATGTTTGTCCATTTTGACCATGGGAGGCACTGGGTTACCCTACATGGACTGGCTGTGATGGTTCTCTCTGATATGATCTACTTTGTGGAAAGTTCAGGTAACCTTGGTGTCATTATCCCTAGTGTACTGATGTGCCTGCATTGGACAACTTTTCATCTGTCCTTTTATTCACGATGGAGATTCTTGGTGCATGTTGCTCATCAGTGTACGGTTGCATAATCATGTGTCTTGTAAGCAGGTGTTTCTTTGATGAATTTACCACTGCATTTCTGCTCAGAATTATTTCTTCTTCATAGATGTTCCTTTTGCATATAGAAAAGGTTACAACACCTGCTTTTTCTGAGTTGTGTTCTGGTGTCGAAGGTGAACAAACAACATTGTAAAGTATATTGCTTAAACTGGTGGGTCAATGACTGGTATCTGTTATATAACCATCTAACACTTAAAAGAATATTGCTTAAACTCTCTTTTCCATAGTCATCATAATTCTGTTCATGGATGACATAAATATTGAAATAGGCTTGATGGCATCTAAATGTTCTTCATTCTTGTGGATTCTCAGGTAATCAACAATTGATTTTAACTGGTGTAATTCGTCATTTAGACCACAAGAATGTGGCACATGATCCTCAAATGAAGTCTTATGTCATCCAAACTGCTACTGCTTTGGCTCGAGTCATTAGATTGGGAGCTAGTCTCTCAGATATACGATTTGTCGGTGACTTGTGCAGACATTTGCGTAAGAGCCTTCAAGCAACTGTTGAATCTGTTCAAGAGCAAGAGCTTAACTTCAATCTTGCACTTCAAACATCTATTCAAGAATGCTTCCTAGAAACTGCTAAAGGGGTAATTTATGTTAGTTAATGAATGATATTGGTAGGCCTTTGTATTTCTGATATTAAAAGTTTTTTTTCTTAGATTGTTGATGCAAGACCACTGTTTGATATGATGGCAATGATGCTGGAGAAGTTGCCTACTGTTAAAGTGGTTGCCAGGGCTACAATGGGATCCTTGATAATTCTTGCTCATATGATCTCATTAGCATCTGTTGTTTCACGATGTCAGCAGGTAAGTAATTGCTTACTTTGTCATCACATGTTGGGTCCTCTTACATTGCTGGCTAGCTTGTTTACTGGAAAATATGTTTTCCCCCCTTTGAACTCTAGGCTTATCACATGTTTATTGTCTGTTTAAAGCAACCATATCTGAGGTTAATCAATAAAATCTTCACAGAATGTAGGATATGAATCATTCTTTTTATGTATTCTAATGGAAGTGGAAGTATTTTCTGCCATACATGATTTCTCATCTTTTAATGGAAACTGGCAAGTGATATCAATGGGAGCAATTGAAATTTTCTCGTTGATGAATTGAAGTATTTGTTCATCTTATCATTTGCGTTTCAACAGAATTTAATCAATAAAATCTTCACAGAATTCATTTGCGTTTCATCTTTTAATTCTTTTAGGTGTTCCCTGAGGAGCTGTTTGTCCAGCTACTTAAAGTGACTTTGCATCCTGACGTTGAAATACGGATTGGAGGACACCACATCTTTTCTGTTCTCCTAATCCCTAGTTCTAACCATATTAGACATGACATAGCCAATCATACAAGGAGAGGGAATGCCAATGGCACATCTACATTTGTGTCAATTACTTCTCTACTTGAGAAGCTTCGAAGGGAGAAGGATGGAGCTAAGTTGAAGGATGGGTATGGTATTCAAGACGATTTAAAGGAGAGAGACAATGTTGATGAGGAACACAAGCAGGGTTGGGCCCCAAACAATCCTCCGAAGTTTCAAAAATTTAGTTCTATGATTGATTGCACAGCTGTATCAGTTGGTAGCTTGAATGAGGGTGTAAGAACATTACTGATTCAACGGATATCACTTTCTTATTCTATTTTTTTCCTCTCTTTGGTTTTTCACTAATTTCTGGCTCCACTGAGGGATGCTTTTTACTGGTTGACACAGGAACCCTACATTCTGAAGCTAAACAAGGATCAAATTGTCCAGTTGCTGTCTGCCCTCTGGCTACAAGCCAACATGCCAGATAATTTGCCTGCAAATGTTGAAGCTATAGTTCAGTCATTCTGTTTAACACTTATTTCTTCCCGTGTTAAGGTGAACACTCAGGTTATTCACATTATGATGCTAAAAAACAAAACAAAAAAGAAGTTAAATAGGTGGTCTGACTGTCAATTTTCTGTTGTTGCAGAAAACCAACAATAACTTACTAATCCGCTTTTGTCAACTTCCCCTATCACTTATGAAGTTATCCCTGGACCCTAATAACGGTATGTAACTGTATTTTTGCAACTAGTAACAAACTCATTGGTATCTGGTAAGAGTGAATTACTATTACTTTGTGAATATCTTCTTTCAGGATTGTTGCCTCCAGCATACCAGCGTTCGCTTCTTGTGTTATCAGCTGCAATGTTAGCATTTTTGGCAAAGATTTATCAGATAACTGACCTGAATATTTTACTTGAAACATTGCGGGATTTTGGTGTGAGTACTCCCTAGGATAAACTCTCATTGATTACATTTCAAGTCATGGCTACATTTTCTGTCATGAAGAATTAAGGCTAACAAGGAGGTCTTATCTTGCTTTTTCAGAAAAAGGAAAATGGATAAGATATTTGCAAAATTATGGAAATAGAAAAGAATATTTTCTGTTGTTGAACAATTTCTGATTGCTACATTAGTGAAACAGAAGACACTGTCTTTCTGTTAAACAAAATCTGTTGCAACATTATGGAAATGGAAGAAACTATATTTCTGTTGTTGAACAAGTTATGATTCTATCATCATGGAAGTAAAAGGTCTTGCTGTTGTTGAACAAATTACAGAAAATGATGTTTCATCTCTATTGTGTGTGTTTTAACATATTGTGTGTGTTAATATCTCCTCCATGTTCAGGTTGATCCTTTTCTGGGTATTAGTGATGGTTATCAAGTGTACCTGAAGCCTCATGCAGATGTGGGAAAATATGGTTCTGCGGCTGATAACGAAGCAGCTGTATCATCACTATCAGAATTGCAGGACAAAATTCAAGAGTGTCATGAGATAATAAAGGACATCTTAGTTAGAAGTTTGTCTAGCATTGCAGAGGTATTAATTGTCTTTAAAATTCAATAAATACTTCATTTCTTAACTAATCTCCGACTCTCCCCTGCCATCAAAAAAAAAAAAAAGAAGAAAGGAAAATAATCGCAAACAGGCTTATTTGAGCCCTGATCCCATCTATGCTTAATCTTTTGGGGTATGGATTAGGTTGAGGAAGATGACATATTCAAGCAGCTGTCGGAGGATTTCACACCTGATGATACTTTCATCTTTTGTCTAAAATCAATGGCTGACATGGATCATGTCCAATTGGGATCACACTCCAAAGATTCACCTTCATTTGATGAGGTATGCTCATCAAGCATTCACATGATTCTCTGTGGCTTAACAGAGATACTAGTTTAGTGTTCATCATTCTTTAATTACCCACCACCTTCCCCCCTCCCCCGCCCCCTCCCCTGCCCCTCCCCCTGTTCCCAATTTATGTGGCACTTGCTTTTACTCATCCATTTCATTTTACTTGGCCCATGTTGAATTGACGTTCCCCTTTAGAAAGTATTCATTAATGGTTTACTTTACTAAATTAACCTTATTAATTATGCTTGGGAAGTCTTAATTTGACTACTGGTAATCTATATATTTTTTTAATGATAAGGGTAGTATTGGAAGAAAAATGATAAATTGTTCTTGATTTGTTAAAATGGACAATAAAAAGAAAAATCTACCAAGTAAAATGAAAGAGAGGGATTAATTAGCACGTTCTTAAAAGAGAATGGCGACTTTCTATATTTAGGACTACTTTAACTTTAAAATTCTCATTATACCCTTAAAGAGATTATTTATAGCCACACAAATGTCTTGCTTGTTTTAGACACAAGTTTCAATAGTCTCTTCTTCTTTTTTGTTTTAACTATGTGCCCAGTCAATCAAGGCCTATAAAATGGGATGAAAGAAGTACCAAACAAGTCTGTCCATATCATCCCCTAGTTTAATGCCAGTGTCTTCTATGAGCTTCCTTATTGTTAATACATGCTCTCATCTCTCTGAATCACAACATCTTTATACGTTTGTCATTTACTGTTGCAGGAATTTTATCCGAATTCGTTTGTAGAGGATGACAAAGTAAGTGAATCCTCAATTGTTGACATCACCAGATTCGTTCCCAGAATTCCTATGTCTCCATCTCCTTCGATGTCTCATGTTGTGAGCATTGGACAGCTTCTTGAATCGGTAATCTTCCCCACAACCCCTTTTATGTGTCCACCTACATGCATCTGTCTGTTTGCCTTGTGTGTACTCCCTAGAGGTGAATTTGTTTGTAGAAGGAGAATATAATTGATTTATCCGTTTGATCCGACTGTTGCCACATCATTAATGAGTGTGTAAATTACTTTGAAGACAAGTAAAAATCTTTCATGTAATCAATTATAAAGGTAACTTGTAATTCACGTCATGTGGAATACTACTTTACGGTATGCTGCATGATATCACTTTTCTGCTATAGAGTTCACCTTTTATAGCAATCTAAAGTTGTGATTGTTTTATGAAAAGTTATTGATTGCTCCCATATTTGATCTACTGTCAAAGCAAAGCTTTTCTGAGCAAGTTCCCCTCGTCTGAAATTGTGTGAGATGCAATTTTGATTAGTAGGAATACATATAAACATGAAATACACATGCTATCTCATCCCATGCGACATCCTGCAAAATGAGAAAATGTGAGTTAAATATGAAACAAAATTGTGTAAGTTCTACTTGGTTATGTACCGTCAGTTGTGTTTGCATGCTGGTCTTGCACTTGAGTTTATCTATAAAGTTAGCTTCATATTTGCATCTCCTGTCAAGTTAAAGAAATAGATTACATCATCCAATATTATTCTAGGTCATCTTGCTTATTCTCTAAAAACAGTTTCCACGCGTCCGACCTTGTTAGACAAGGGTCTCCCTGATCTATATCTTTAATCTATGACATGAGAGTGATATTGTGAGGTTGTATTAAAAGTTGAAACTAGAGACGGATAAACTGCAGTGATGATATGAAGAAAATACGAGTAATCACAGTTTTGGTTGGTCCAATGCATGAGAGAACCATGATTCTCCTTATTGTTCCTTAAGTTGGTTTCTTTTCTCAGGCACTCGAGGTGGCTGGTCAAGTAGCTGGTTCGTCTGTTTCAACTTCACCACTTCCATACGATACCATTGCTAGTCAATGTGAATCTCTTGGCACAGACTCAAGGAAGAAACTCTCTAATTGGTTAGCTCATGAAAATCATTGTGCCAAAGAAGCTGGTGCGGTGTATCCTGCCTTCCTGGCAAATGGGCCATCTGCAGTTGCTAAGGTGATCTTGTGTTAACTGTCTTCTAACTAGATCTTCATGTGTGTTCTTAATCTGAATCTCCCTTAACAGAGAGTTTGAGCACAATTGCGATCCATATGTTTCAATTTCTTTCAATTTCCAGTGTAGAAGTTGCTTTTGTTCTTTTTTCAACAACATTACCCCAATGCCTCAAAGGCTCCCGCCCATTGCGGGGTAAGGGGGGGTCGGATGTACGCAGCCATGACCCATGATGAGCGTCGAAAGTTGCATTGACTAATTACTACTTCACAATTGAAAGAAACGCAGACAGTTTAAAGAGCCATTTTCTTTATTCCATCATACCCCAAAGCCAAAAAATAGTGAATCTTTGGCTCCATCCGAGATTGATAAAAAAACTTTTGTTCTTTTTTCGATTCCTTAAAAATGCCCCTTACTAAGCCTAGACTTTTCGTCTATTTGCATTTCATACTGATATCCACAAGGTGTGTTTTAACGTCCGCAACTTGTCTTGTGTTTGCTGCAGATACTTAAAGAAGATGTACCTGTTAGAGGACCTCCACTTTCAAATGAACCATGGCTAGCACTGAGGCTACCTCCTGCAAGTCCTTTCGATAACTTCCTCAGAGCAGCTAGAGGTTAGACCGGATGCACGCAATGCAACTGCACCTTAGTTTGTAAATGGCATCACGTTTAGCTAGTGATCGACTACTAGGTTTAGCTAACCCTTTTGCTTTAATTCCAACTCTGGAGCTGTCATGCCCTAACTTATTGAGTCTCTGTATTACTAGGTGTACCTTTGTCGTGTCATTGTTGTAAAGTGCAGTATTACTAAGCTGTATTTAGTTATAACTTATGTTAGTAATATGTAACTAGGCTTGCTTTACAACTCCAGCTCCTCTTTTTAGTTTCAATTCTCTCTCTTAACAATTTGGTGAAGTGTTAAATTTTTTTTTCCTGCCTTCTGGTGCCTAAATATAAGGGTGGTAAAATTAAGCCTAACCCGACCAACTTGGTATGTGCAACAATACAAGTCCTCTCTAACAACTGTGGAATCCCATAATACAAGTTCTCTCTACAAAAAAAAAAAAAAAAAGCTCGATAGACTAAAGCTTCTGTTATGCACAGGGTCCCGGGAAGGATTCAACAGCTAGGATCTATTGCATGTAGCCTTTGCATTGTTGTTAGAGGCTGTCTACTATACCGGATTTTCTCTCAAATTAAAGGAATAAGATTTTAATTTTGAAAATTGTCTTAGCTAAACCTACGAAATAATAGTACTTTCTTTTGTCTCCTGCACGATGTGATCAATATAAGTTGAATAAAATATGCTGCCAGCAGGTTCATGATCACATGCTTACTCGTTCATGCTCTCCATAATCAAGAAACGTTTAACTAATAAACGTAATTAGTAATCAATGTTCCATTTTAATTAGTCCGTCAATTGTAAACTTGGAGAATAATTATTTTCATCTGAGGAAAGAAGCAAAGAAAATGCAGTTGTTACTCTGTTATGTTGTCCTGCTGTTAAGTCCCACAGTTATTGCCATAGCGGATCTGCAGCAATATTGGCCATACGATGTGAGTGGTATAATTCCTGCAGTATTTGTGTTTGGGGACTCTATAGCTGATACAGGGAACAACAACTGGATCCCGATGCTAGCCAAGGCAAATTCCCCACAATATGAAAAAACTTCAAAGGAGGAATAGGCAATGGGAGATTTTGCGATGGAAAAGTTCCCTCTGATCTTTTTGGTACGTACATCTCCATTTCATAATAGACGAAATTTAGTATATACTAATTGTTTTCAACTTGATATATAGTTGAACTACTGGGAATAAAAAAAATCCTGCCTCCATATCTAGATCCAAAGCTACAAGCTAAGGATCTCATAACAGGAGTTAATTTTGCTTCATCTACTTCAGGATATGATCCAGAAACATTAGATATCGTGGTATGTATCTAATTTTGGGTCCTTTTTCCTTTCCTTTACTGAATTTCCTTACTTATATTTGCTGAAAAATGCAGAAACCTCTAACAATGGCTAAAGATGTTCATAGAATATATTAGCAAACTCAAAGGTATTGTTGAAGAAACAAGAGCCTCAGAAATTTTGAGCAAAAGCCTTTACATAATACTCACTGGCCACAATGACATTCAATTTAATCCAGCTTCCTTTGAAAACCCATCTTACATCGACGTCATGATCAATTTGCTTCCACTTTTTTGCAGGTACTAACTAATTTTGATTCTACTTGTTCTATGTATAGTTGAATCGTCATAATATAATTTCTTTTCAAAATTAGGAGATGTACAATTTGGGAGCTCGCAGGATTGGTGTTTTTGGCGTAACAGGAATTCTCTAGGAGGAGGAATTCACAGAAAATGTATACCTTCTCTCAATCGTAAAGTATACTCCTTCAACAACAAACTCTCCATGGAGATAAACTCTCTTGTTAACAAATTTCCAGACTCGCGAATCATCTACCTTGACTTCTACAATTTCCTCCATCTAATCAACAATCCTACTAAACATGGTAAATAATGTTATTATAATAGCTAAATTGGGATACAAAATCGATTTCATTCTGTTTATTTCTCTTGCGACAGGGTATAAGATCGTAAAAAACGGATCTTGTGCCATAGGTGGGAGAATAGAGTTGGTATTGGAACATCACGAGTAGTAGTAGCAGTAACTTAATAGTAGCAGCAGTAAGTAGAAGTCCTTGTTTAATTAGGATACTTTATTTTCAGCAATCCTTGTTAATTAGATTACCGTAGTTTAGTTCGTTTAGGAGTCTTTCCTTTGTAACTCTATTTAAACGCCTTCTTACTTCATTAATAAGACAATCATTTTTCCTAATATATATTCTGTCTTTATAGTTGGTAGTACCTGTCTGCCCAATTGCATGTCCAAATGATGATGAATTTGTTTTTTGGGACACGTTCCACCTTGCAGAGAAAGGCTATAGACTCTTAGTTCATCAAGTTTTTCAACATCTTCAAACATTTATTTCATGACCAAATTATTTCTGGTGTGATATAGCAATACTAAAGTCATTCTTGTGTTATCAAATTAATAAGTGACTTTTATTACATCATTTTCGATAATTGAGTCGCAAGGAATCAACTCCTATTTATATTGTCTGATACAGTGAAACTTCTCTATAGTGGCATTGTTTGTCTGAAAATTTCATAGTTGCTATAGTGAGGTGTTGCTAATATGTATAGTTGTTATAAACAAAAGTATGTAAAATTATTCTAATTGGAATAAACTGTTGTCAACAATGGGGTCTTAATTGTGTACTTTGTTATTAATCTATGAAAAAAGTTATATTTACAAATAGTGATGTTCTTTTGTTTGCGTAAAAGTACGATAAAAGATGAGCAGTGTGGAAAAATCTTGTAGTGAGGCTAGTGTCATTGAATGAGAGAATTGAAACAATACAAGAAAGCGAGTAATTTTATATTGAAGGAAGACATTCTTTTGCTGGAGCTTTGCACTCTTCAACTAATCCAAAATTGTTTGAGTCATACGACTTTGTTGGACTATTATATCCTGGGGAACAAGTCAAGAGTTCTATTGTTTGATCGGTGTAGATTATATCACACTGGGCTTGAATCTCCTTGAAGCGAGATATTCACGCCTCATTAACCTGAATATTTATTTATTCATTGTGCAAAAAGCAGCTGGTATGGTGTATCCTGCCTTCCTGGCAATTGCTAAGGTGATCATGTGTTAACTGTCTGACAGTTAACTAGATCTTCATGTGTGTTCTTAATCTGAATCTCCCTTGACGGAGGAAGTTTGAGCACAAGTGCGATCTCATATGTTTCAATTTCTTTCCATCAATCTCGGATGGAGCCAAAGATTCACTATTTTTTGGCTTTGGGGTATGATGGAATAAAGCAAAATGACTCTTTAAACTATCTGCACTTCTTTCAATTGTGAAGTAGCCGTTAGTCAATGCAACTTTCGACGCTCATCATGGGTTATCCGGAAATAGTCGCACTATATTTTTAAACATAGGGGTCAGGCTGCGTACATCATATCCCCCTTACCCCGCAATGGGCGGGAGCCTTTGAGGCGTAATGTTGTTGTTGTTGTTTCTAGTGTAGAAGTTGCTTTTGTTCTTTTTTCGATTCTCTTAAAAATGCCCCTTACTACGCCATCAACATGTGAAGCCTAGACCTTTTGTCTATTTGCATTTGATACTGATATCCACAAGGTATGTTTTAACATCCGCAACTTGTGTTGTGTTTGCTGCAGATACTTACAGAAGATGGATCTCTTAGAGGACCTCTGCTATCAAATGAACCATGGCTACTAGCTCTGAGGCTACCTCCTGCAAGTCCTCTTGATAACTAGTGAGATAAGTACAACAGTTTAATCTTATCCCGGGTTTTCCCCCAAATTAAAGGAATAAGATTTTAATTCCGAAATCGTCTTAGCTAAACCAACGGAATAATAGTATTTTCTTTTGTCTATTGCACGATGTGATCAATACATGTTGACTTAAATAAGTTGCATGATCACATGCTTACACGTTCTTGCTCCCCATTGTCAAGGAACTTTTGACTAGTAAACGTAATTAGTAATCAATGTTCACCATATTAATTCGTCTGTCAATTGCAAACAGGGAGATAATTATTTTGATCTGAGGAGATAATTAAAGAAAATGAAGTTGTTATTCAGTTATATTGTCCTGCTATCAAGTCCCATAGTTATTGCAATAGCGGATCTGCAACAACATCAACCATACAACGTGAGTGATATAATTCCTGCAGTATTTGTGTTCGGAGACTCTTTAGTCGATACAGGGAATAACAACTGGATTCCAACGCTAGCCAAGGCGAACACCCCACAATATGGAAAGAATTTCAAAGGAGGAATGGGCAATGGGAGATTTTGCGACGGAAAAGTTCCCTCTGATCTTTTTGGTATGTACATCGGGAACTGATTTTCACCCAAATAGAATTTAGTATATACTGTACTAATTATTCTCAACTTGATATATAGTTGAACTATTGGGAATAAAAGAAATCCTGCCTCCATTTCTTGATCCAAAACTACAAGCTAAGGATCTCATAACAGGAGTTAACTTTGCTTCCTCAGGTTCAGGATATGATCCTGAAACATTAGATGTCGTGGTATATGTATAATTTAATTTTTTTTCGTCCTTTTCCCTTTTCTTCAACGAATTTTCTTACTTATATTTGCCTTTTCCGCAGAAACCTCTAACAATGCCTAAACAGTTAGAGTTGTTCAAAGAATATATTAGTAAACTCAAAGGTATTGTTGGAGAAACAAGAGCCTCAGAAATTGTGGGCAACAGCCTTTACATAATACTCACTGGCCACAATGACATTCAATTTAATCCAGCTTCCTTTGAAAACCCATCGTACATCGACATCATGATCAACTTTGCTTCCACTTTTTTGCAGGTACTAATTTATTTTGATTCTGATTGTTCTATGTATAGTTGAATCATCATTATATAATTTATTTTCAAAATCAGGAGATGTACAATTTGGGAGCTCGCAGGATTGGTGTTTTTGGCGTAACAGCATTAGGATGTGCCCCATTACACAGGAATTCTATAGGAGGAGGAATTCACAGAAACTGTATACATTCTCTCAACAGTAAAGCATACTCCTTCAACAACAAACTCTCCATTGAGATAAACTCTCTCGTTAACAAATTTCCAGACTCGAGAATCGTTTACCTTGACTCCTACAATTTCCTCCTTGATCTAATCAACAATCCTGCTAAACATGGTAAATAATGTTGATTATAGTAGCTAAATTGGGATACGAAATCGATTTCATGCTGTTTATTTCTCTTGCGACAGGGTATAAGATCGTAAAAAATGGGTGTTGTGCTATAGGCGGGAGAATAGAGTTGGTGGTACCTGTCTGTCCAATTGCATGTCCAAATGATGATGAATTTGTTTTTTGGGACATGTTCCATCTTGCAGAGAAAGGCTATAGACTCTTGGTCCATCAAGTCCTTCACCAACATCTTCAAACATTTATTTCATGACCAAATTATTTTTGATATAGCCATACTAAAGTCATTCTTGTACTATCAAATTAGTAAGTAACTTTTATTACATCATTTTCGATAATTGAGTGACAAGGAATCAACTCCTATTTATATTGCCTGATATGGTGAAACTTTTCTGTAGTCTGAAAATTTCATAATTGCTATAGTGAGGTGGTGTTATGTATGTATAGTTGTTATAAACAAAAGTATGTAAAATTATTCTAATTGGAATAAACTGTTGTCAACAATGGGGTCTTAATTGTGTACTTTATTATTAATCTATGAAAAAAAGTTATACTTACAAATAGTGATGTTCTTTTCTTTGGGTAAAAGTATGATAAAAGATGAGCAGTGTGGAAAAATCTTATAGTGAGGTTAGTGTCATTGAATGAGAGAGTTGAAACAATACAAAAAAAATAAATAAAAGAAGAGTAATTTTATATTGAAGAAAGACGTTGTTTTGATGGGACTTTGGGCTCTTTCAATTAATCTGGGATTATTTGAGTCATACAACATTGTTGGACTGTTATATCTCGGAGGGAACAAGACAAGAGTTGTATTATTTGATCGGCATAGATAATACCGCAGTAGGCTTGAATTTCCTTAAAGCGATCTATTCACGTCTCATAAACCTAAATATTTATTATTCATTTTTGTCATTTCATTTTCAACCATAATATATGATATGTTCACCTAATTAACAATATGTTATAGTCAGCTAATAAGTACTCCATATGGTTTCTTTTCTTAGGCACTCGAGGTGGCTGGTCAAGTAGCTGGTTCGTTTCAACTTCATTGAAAATTAAATACTCTTGGATCTCCATTAAAGAGTTAGGCAGCAAACAACGACAACAACATAACTTTGCTAGTGAAAGCAACCCAAAATAAACTTTTGACTATAAGATTAATGAAAACTATATAAAGATTAATCCAAAACAAGATGAAAATCTTATCCAATCTCAAAAGTTACACCACCAAAATTAAAGGTGGACAGAAACTTAGCAAAAATCATAACTAAATTCAGCCTGTTAATTGGGTCGGATCGAAATAAATTGTGCTATTAAAAAAAATTCAATCAATCTTTGATACCAATCTAAATATTATTTTAAACATATGTAAAATTCAAGTTAAAAAAGTAGAAATAAACAAAAAAAAGTATTAATTAAGATAGCTTAGATAGGACGACTACATTATTTTGTTTTTTTTAATGAATAAATATGACTGCATGGATGGAAATTAAATACTCTTATATCTTTGTTGCGAAGTTAGGCAACAAACTAATTGAAAGAGTAATTGAAACAATAAATGTGTGTTAACTGTCTTCTAACTGGATCTTTATATGAATCTCCCTTGACAGAGAAAGTTTGAGCACACATGCTTGCACGTTCGTGCTCCCGATAATCAAGAAACGTTTGACTAATAAACAAATTATTTTGATCTGAGGAGAGAATTAAAGAAAATGAAGTTGTTATTCAGTTATGTTGTCCTGCTGTTAAGTCCCATAGGTATTGCGATAGCGGATCTGCAACAATATCGATCATACAACGTGAGTGGTATAATTCCTGCATTATTTGTATTCGGAGACTCTGCAGTCGACACAGGGAACAACAACTGGATCCCGACACTAGCCAAAGCGAATACCCCACAATATGGAAAGAATTTTAAAGGAGGAATGGGCAATGGGAGATTTTGCGATGGAAAAGTTCCCTCTGATCTTTTTGGTACGTACATCGGGAAATGATTTTTACTCAAATAAAATTTAGTATATACTGTACTAATTATTTTCAACTTGATATATAGTTGAACTATTGGGAATAAAAGAAACCCTGCCTCCATTTCTTGATCCAAAACTACAAGCTAAGGATCTCATAACAGGAGTTAACTTTGCTTCATCAGCTTCAGGATATGATCCACAAACTAGTGCTTTATTGGTATATTTTCTTTTCCCTTTTTCTTCAATTAATTTTTTCAATATATTTTTCATTAATAATGATATGTTTTCTTTTTTTGTCATTGATGAAAATACAGTCAATTCTATCAATTCCAAAACAACTGGAGTTGTTCAAAGAATATATTGGAAAACTTAAAGCAATTGTTGGAGAAGCAAAAACCTCAGAAATTTTGAGCAATAGCCTATTTATAGTAATTTCTGGCCATAATGACATTCAACTAAATCCAGCTTCTGTTTTAAATCCATCATACACTGATCTCATGGTCAAGTTTGCTTCTAATTTCTTGCAGGTACTAATTTTAATTCCCACAAACTATACTTTTTAATTTGATTGCTGAATGAGCTCATTTTTGTTCTTGTTTGAAAGGAATTGTACATGTTGGGGGCACGTCGGGTTGGTGTATTTGGTGTACTACCATTAGGATGCTTGCCATTTCACAGAAATACTGGAGGAGGAATTCTGAAAAATTGTGTATATTCACTTAACCAGAAAGCATACTCATTCAACAACAAGATCTCCACTGGGATAAAGTCTCTTAATGGCAAATTTCCTGATGCTAAAATGGTCTACATTGACCTTTATAATTTCACAATTGATCTAATTAACAACCCCACAAAATATGGTAAGTGTTGTCCTTATAAACTAACTCTGTTCAATTTATATGATACAGTTTAATTTGATTTGTTGTGGCAGGGTATAAGGTTACAAAAAATGGATGTTGTGCTCTGGTTGGAAAAGTAGAATTGTTAGTTGCTTGTCCTATTGCATGTTCAAATGATAATGAATATGTTTTTTGGGACGGATTTCACCTAACAGAGAAAGGCTATAGATTGTTAGTCAATCAAGTTCTCAAGCAACATCTTCAAACATTTATTTCATGACCACATTATTTCTGATATATCTATAGTAAAGTCATTCTTGACTTTTACTACATCATTTTCGATAATTGAGTCACAAGGCATCAACACCTATTTATATTGTTTGAAAGTTTCATAGTTGTTATAATGAAGTGTTGTTATATATTTATAGTTGTTATAAATAAAAGTATGTAAAATTATTCTTTTGTACTATTTATGTTGTAATTGAAAAATAAAATCTTTATGTATTTTGTACTTTGTAAAGTAATATTATAAAGATATTTGTGTAATTATATATGATCGAATGAACCGCCTTGGTTATTGACGATCAAGCCTATTCTAAAAATCATTTCTTTAAATGGGCTAAACCACCTAACTACGAGCTTAACAAAGATCATAATGAGAATTTGGTCATGACTTTTATCTCTTTTGAAAAAATGTACCAACAATTTTGCATGCTATTCTAATTGGTAGGAACTGTTGTCAACAATGGGGTCTTAATTAGTTGTGTACTTTGTTATTTAATCTAAGAAAATAAAATTTTATTTTTACAAATAGTGATTTTTTTTTTTTGTGTGTGTGTAAAAGTATGATAAAAGATAGTAGTGTGGGAAAATCTTGTAGTGAGGTTAGTGTCATTGAATGAGGGAGTTGAAACATTAGAAAAAAGCGATTAATTTTATATTGAACAGAGACATTCTTTTGATGGAGTTTTGAACTCTTCAATTAATGCGTAATTGTTTGAGTTAGATGAGTTGTTGTGTCTTGGAGGGGACAACGTCAAAAGTTGTATTGTTGGATCGATGTAGATTATACCATAGTGTGTTTAAATTTCCTAAAAGAAAGTGAGATATTCTCGCCTCAACCTAAATATTTGTTTATTTATTTTTATTATTTCATTTTAAACTGTAATATAATATGGCATATTCACCTAATTAAAAATATATCATAGTCAGCTAATGAGTACTCAATATATAACATATGTATAAACATTATAGCATGCTTAACATGAACATATATTTATTTTATATGTAAAATATAAACAGCCAACCATAGAATACCAACTCCTGGAAAGAAATCAGTAAACATATCATTAATTATTGCTCCTTGCATTATGTGATGAAATAAAATAAGCTGCTTTACGCGTACGCCCCTATTATTGTCAAGAAACTTTTTTTACTTTGACAAACAAAAGATCTTCTATAAATGTTCCATTATTTCCTGTACTTAATTGGCAAACAACTAAAATATTTTTGAGGGGACATATTAATGAAAATGAAGTTGTTCTCTGGTATTTTGGTATTGTTTAGTACATTCCTTGTTGCCAGATTTGCGGTAGCAGATCTGCAGCAATCATACAACGTAAGCAATATAATTCCTGCAGTATTTGTGTTTGGGGACTCCATAGTTGATACTGGCAATAACAACTATCTTGTGACACTCGCCAAGGGGAATATCCCACAAAATGGGAAAATTTTCATGGGAGGAAAGGCCACTGGAAGATTTTCTGATGGAAAAATTCCCTCTGACATTATTGGTATGTTCTTCTTAATCCTCATCATGTGTCAACCGATCTACATATATAAACGTTGGTTTATCAACAATACAGAAAAAAGCTTTCTTACCCCATAGTTATCCCCATATGGTTCATATTTATATGAGTTTCTACACTAAAGTATACACACAAAGTGACTAAATGCCGTTCATTTTTGTACCAAAGTATACATCAAGGGCACTTTTATTCCTTTCGTATAGTTTAAGGACATTTTTGACCATTTTCCCCTCGTTTTATTACAGTGGAACAATTGGGAATAAAAGAGTTGCTGCCTCCTTATCTTGATCCAAAATTACAAGCTAAGGATCTCATAACAGGTGTCACCTTTGCTTCAGCAGGTTCAGGATATGATCCACAAACTAATGCTATATTGGTACATTTTCTTTTCCCTTTTTCTTCAATTAAATTTTTTCAATATATTTTTCATTAATAATGATAAATTTTCCCTTTTTTGTTGATGAAAATACAGTCAATTCTATCAATTCCAAAACAACTGGAGTTGTTCAAAGAATATATTGGAAAACTTAAAGCAATTGTTGGAGAAGCAAAAACCTCAGAAATTTTGAGCAATAGCCTTTTTATAGTACTCTCTGGCCATAATGATATTCAACTAAATCCAGCTTCCCTTTTAAATCCATCATACATTGATCTCTTGGTCAAGTTTGCTTCTAATTTTTTTCAGGTACTCAACACACTATACTTTTAAATTTGATTCCTTAGCGAGATTCCAGTGGTATGTTATTGTCGTATGAATTAACTAATTTTTGTTATTATTTGAAAGGAATTGTACAAGTTGGGGGCACGTAGGATTGGTGTATTTGGTGTATTACCAATAGGATGCATGCCATTTCACAGAAATACTAGAGGAGGAATTCTAAATAATTGTGTGGATTCTCTTAACAAGAAAGCATACTCATACAACAACAAGATCTCCACTGAGATTAAGTCTCTTAGTAACAAATTTCCTGATGCCAAAATGGTCTACATTGACTTTTACAATTTCACATTTGATCTAATTAACAACCCTAGAAATTACGGTAAGTGTTGTCCGTATAAACTTACTTTTATTTAATTTATGCGATACAGTTAAATTTGATTTGTTGTGGCAGGGTATAAGGTTACCAAAAATGGATGTTGTGCTCTGGTTGGAAAAGTAGAATTGTTAGCTGGTTGTCCCATTGCATGTTCAAATGATAATGAATATGTTTTTTGGGACGGATTTCACCTTACAGAGAAAGGCTATAGGTTGTTAGTCAATCAAGTTCTCAAGCAACATCTTCAAACATTCATCTCACATGATAATTCACTCCTTTATTCTTCTATTTAGTTGTTGTTTTGGGGGTTTCCTTTACTGTTTTTATCTATTAATTGTTTGTAGTTTGCAATTTCGTATTAATCCTTTCTAAAAAAAGTACGTAATACATTTTTGTATTCTTATAAAAATATATTAGTTTAATTTATCAAAAGATCTTTATAATTCATTTATTTCTTTGAAGGATACTGAAATATTGTCTATATAATATGCTTATTCAGTAGTAAATAAAAACTGACTTATCTAATTAAACAGCAAGTCAAAGTAAACTAATAGAATACACTCAAAATGCAATGATCTGGAGATGATTTTACATAAGAAAACGATATAAACTAAGTATTTACTACACAAACAGAGTAAAACACATTTATCAACTCCTTGATGACACAATAAATACGGCAAAAAAAAGGACCCCCTAAAAGGGAAACTGCAGAGTACTTGGACGTTCAAGGAAAATATTGAAAAACTCAAGATTTTTCCTCATACTCTGGGTTTAAATCTTGTTTGAAGACTCAATTTTCAACCCACATCAAGATGGCAAGTCGAAGCTGGCAGGCAGAAAGATGAATGTGTAGCCCCGTCCACGTGAAGGACCAAAGAGGTGGAGCAATATGGAGGCCATGGAAGTAAAATGGCAAGAATGCTCTTCGTAGCACAACGACGACGTGGGCACATCCGCACATATTACAGGCAGGGGTGGATCCACATGGAGTCCACCGGGTGCTCGAGCACCCATTAATTTAGTACCGAACATTATATATATTTATGTAAAAATTAAAAAAAAATAATATAAATTTAATATAAAGCACTTACTAAATAAATGGTTTGATTGGTTCAATAATTCAAGGTGGGTGCTTAAGGCTTTTGTAGTGTTATTGGTTCTAGTTCAAATCCCACTCTCAAAGGTTTGATAGTAAACGAAAGAACTCCCTCTTATACATATTAGATAGAGGATAAATTTAAAAATCGATATTAATATCTTTTTGATTATGTAAAAATTATTTAGTTTGAGTTAAATATAAAAAATAAAAATTTCCATGTAATATGACGGAGTAAAGCATTAAAATAATAATATTTTAAGTGTGTATTAAATGGGGTGGAGATTTACACTAAAAATTATAATGCATATGAATTTTAATTTCTTTCCAATGACCATTTTGGGTCGAGCGGCGTAGGTTTATGGGAAGGGTGCTAAGTTGCGCTGTTGTACAACCTTCCAAGCTCGTCGTTCTCGTTATTTGCTTACTCTAACACTCTACTCTTTAAATTGCCCCAAACCCAAAACCTATCTATTTCTCTTCATCTCACCAAGGAAAAATCCAAGAAAAAAATGGCTCATTCTTGCATAGCCACAGTTTCCTCCATCTCTAAATTCAACTCCCCCTCTGATTCTTGCAATCTTTCCTCCATATCCCTACCTTTTAAGCATCTTACCTTAAGGTACTGAGATGGGTTTGTATCTTTTCACTTGTATATGTTGCTAATACTGCGTATTTCTCTTAAAGTTTTGATTTTTTTTTTCCTTTTGGTTAACTACCCAGGAAAGTAAAGACTGTTGGGAAAGTGAAGCATAGAGGAAATTGCACTGTGAAGGCTGTGTACTCTGGAGCTGAGTGGGAATCTCCAAAGACTTCGCGTTCAGGAATTTGGTCTATCAGGTTCTTTCCCCAACCCAATCTGTTAAGGGTCTTGGTTGAGTTTCTTGGTAAATCTGATCTTTTTTTCAATGTTCCGTCAGCGGGAAATTGTCTAATTTCAGAGTGGAGAGGACACTTTTCGTTCTTGTTGTTTAGATTTTTTATGGTTGATGAGTGGATTGGGAGGTTCGGAAATCTTGGGGTTAGGATTTGTAATACAACAACATATGCAGTGTAATCCCAGGGTCGGGGAGCTTAGTGTGTATGAAGACCTTACTCCTTTACCTTGGAAGGTAGAGAGTCTGTTTCAGATAGACCTAGTACAAGATTAGTAGTAGAAGAAGAAAAATATTAAAAGGAGCATTGAGAAGCTAGTATGATATCAAAAACATCAAATGACAAACACAAAATTGAATAGTGAAATGAATTTTGAATTCTTGAAAGTCGTGAAGGTTGTTTGTTAAAAAATGTACATAGGTATTGTTTGAGACGAGGGTTCCCAGGAGATAGCTTCTCTACCTCTATGAGGCAGTGGTTGGGCCTACGTACATTCTACCCTCCCCAAATCCCACTTGTGGGATTCCACTATGTATGTTGTTGTTGTTGTTGTTGTTGTTATAGAATAGTATTGTTAGTGGAATGGTGTCAAACATTTTGTGACACCCCCAAATGGAAAGAATTTGTATAAATTGAGACAAAGGAAGTAATACTTCTATCCATATTTTCATCTTCCTTCTTAAAAGTAGATAGAAGGGTGTTTTCTTTGGTCATTTAATGGTATTTTTATAAGGTGTGAAAGATCCAGTTTCATGGACTTGTGGAGCTCTTAAGTTGTAAGAATTCATTGTTAATAACAGATTTGCTTTGTCATCTTATTTTGTTATGTCTTACGATTTTCCTTGCTATTGAGTTTTTTAGGGATGACCTGCAAATGCCACCATCACCTTATTTTCCTACATATGCCCAAGGTCAAGGACCACCACCGATGGTACAAGAGCGATTTATGAGTGTGATCAGCCAGCTCTTTCAATATGTAAGAATTTTTGTTCTTGTGGTAGATTTACCATTCACCAGAAAGTCATGATGTACTTGCTAAACTTTTAACGTTGTTGTTGTTGCTGTTATCATCTTCTTGTAGAGAATCGTACGATGTGGTGGACCAGTTGATGATGATATGGCTAATATCCTAGTTGCTCAGCTTCTTTATCTTGATGCGGTTGATCCCACAAAGGTGTATTTTCTAGACTACTTTTTTTTCATGGGATAGACTTGGTTAAAATATTAGATGTTTTAATTTCAAGGAGATTCTACATCGTTTATTCTTTTGGTAGTGTATATCATCTTTTGTGTTCGTGAATATTAATTAATCGCATTTGTTTGCTGAAATATGATCTGTCTAGCTTAATTGCTTGAGTAACTTATGAATTTCTTGCCTATTTTAATGGAATTTTGAGCACGTCATTTCAATTGGCATGCCAGCATAACTTATTTGCTTGAACTAGCCTACTGAGGCCACAGTGGCCCAGTTGTGCATGAACCAAATGAGTGAAGTCTGTAGAAAGTTGAGCCTAGGGAAAACGTGATTCTACCTTTCCTTCTGTTTTGCTTGGTCTATTCTTATTGACTGATGTAGTCGACAACCCTTATGCCATGTCTATATGAGGTTTGCCCTTTGATCAGCTTCACTTTAATGAATAAAACCTTGCTTTTATTGAACAAGAAAGAATACACAGATGCTGCTATGGTTTTGTCTATGCGGCTCTGCTTCTCTTTTGACATATGCTTGTGACTTTTCTTGGAGCATCCCTTTTCAGTGTAGCTTTTAATTCTAAAACTGTTTTCCAGACTTTTTTAACTACGTCCTTCTATTTAAGTTTTACACAGCTTTCTTTTAATTCAACTGAGCACCTCTTTAATATATTTACCACACAGGACATTGTTATGTATGTCAACTCTCCAGGAGGGTCAGTAACAGCAGGTACAACCAAGTGTTCCCTCAATCTCATTTTTCTGCTGCTTGCCATAATTTTCAGCTTTTATCGCAGCGTTTAACTGTTATAATCAGTTTTTGTCGTCTAGTTTAATGCATGGTTTATCAATTGGGATGCAACTATTATTATCTCAGGAATGGCCGTTTTTGATACCATGCGACATATTCGACCTGATGTCTCAACTGTCTGTGTTGGACTCGCTGCAAGGTACGGATTGGTTACTTACATACTTTTGTGTTTCTCTTGGAAGATGATCTTACCATACATTGTTACTTGTAATGCATTTGTGAAAATCACCTTTACACAACCCATGATGACTACATAGCTTTGAAGTGTAGGTTCTTTTATTTGATTAAGTAACTTCCCGATTTCTTTCATTTATTGGCATTTTTGACACCCTCTCCTTTATTTTAGGTACTTCTAGTGTTACAAAATCTCAGATAAAGCATGGGCTTTAATGAAACAAGCTGCAATGGGAGGAAAAGTGCAAATATATAGGTTTAGTGCAAGACTAATAATTATAAGCATTAATGATAAATATATGAACAGACAAATTGGAAAAAGTTACGATAACGTGAAATATGAATTTTTAGTGTTGCCTCTTCAGAACTCATTTGCAAGAAAATTATGCCTTAGAACCTTGACGACGACACTAAAGCGCACATTAAGCAAGGCAAAATGCTCAACATGTTCGACCCTTGCTTCAGGGCATAAACGTGCCTTTGATAACATTGGGCAGTTCTCATTGCTCGTTACTTCACACTTATCTATTTTGGTGCCAAAGTTCACAACTAAGAGCTTCCTTTTTCCCCAGAATATAGGGGAAATATTTGAAAATTTTGGGATTGGATTTGCTGTTCCTTCCTCTCTTCCTCCTTAGTTCTTCCATTGCTCCTGTTTACTACCCTTAGTCCCTTTTAAGCCCCTCTTCCTTGACTGTGCCAGTTCACGTGATCCCAAGTTTTCTGGGGACGTCCTGCATGGAGAAGTACACAATGTCAAAGAAATTAATGTAATAATTTATTATGTTCATGTTGGTGTTACATCGCTTTTACAGTTCACCCACCTTGCATGCAGCTATTTCCTTAACCTTCATATCAATTAGATGGGTGAATGGTGGAACAATTACAAGTTTATTTCATTCTCTCTTTTTTTGTGGGGGTGGGGTGGGAGTGTTAATTGAGACTTTATATTCAGTTACAGGTGAAATTTATGGACTTTGTTTTACTTTTAGTACCATGGGGTGATTACTTTGTCCTTTTTCTTTTTCATGGAATAAATAGATTACATTGCTTAGCTAATTTATGTTTTGCGGCATTGCAGTATGGGGGCTTTTATTCTCGCTGCTGGCACTAAAGGTAAATTGAATAGCAGATTCAAGTCTAAAGTAACTTTCTTTATCCCACGCTTCCAGTTTTTGCTCTTAACTTTTGAATGCTTTTTACCACCTTAAAGGAAAGAGATATAGCTTGCCAAATTCAAGGATAATGATTCACCAGCCTCTTGGTGGTGCTCAGGGTGCTCAAACTGATATAGATATACAGGTAATCACTTACTGTGTTGTATGCCACAATTTCTATTTCAAATGTTTGTATTTAGGGAGTGTTTAGTATGAAAGGAAAATGTTCTCCAGAAAAATAAGTGAAGTTCTTACTTATTTTCTAGTATTTAGTATTTATATTGTAGGTAAAATATATTATCCTTAAAGTATTTGAATACAACATAGACAAACTATGGGAGGTGAGGGTAAGGATGGGATGGTGGGGATGGGGGTGAAGATGAAATGTGTTTGTGGAGGACACTATTAACGTGGAATTTCACTTGTGGAACTTGTTTTTCCTACTCCCACTAGAGAAGTCATTTTCCACACCGAACACATTCTTGGGAGATATAATGGTCTACAAAGTACATCCGCTGATTTAAACGTTCCATTTGAGAATCCCTATCCATCCGAAAAGAGATGCTACAATCCTGATCCTGATTTTTTTTAATACAAATTTTACTCAATGTGCTGGCAGATAAAACGTACATTTGAATAATGCACTAATAACATAAGATGGAGGAACAATTTCCAATTTTGTGTTTATTCAGTGAATACTGTACAACTGGAAATCTAATTCTAAATTTCACAGGCCAGAACCTCTGACCCTTGAAAAGCAAAATCAGTCCGCACAAGGTGCTTATGAAGAAAAGTACCTGCGGATGACCAGTCCTCCCACCCCCAAAACAAATGCATAGAAAGAGTACCTTTGAATAATGCCCTTGTAATGGAAACTTGCAAGGAGATTTCCAGTTCTTTGCATTTAGAGAATGATATAATACAATCATATGATTATCAGCCCCAAACATTGTGGGATTATTCCGATACAATCTCATAAAAAAGCTAATCTTTTATAGCTGTTCATTTAGAGAATGATTCTAGTTTAGACGATATTCTCCAACAAGTTAATTTTCCCATATTCCAGCTTATTTACACTAGTTAGTCGAGCTTATAAAATTCTGTTTCTCTTGTGCAATAACTCAAATTGTGGAACTCCTCTTTGATAAGTTAGATTGGTAAGCATGAGATACTTGGAGCTAAATCAATGCTAACAATGATGTGCAGGCTAATGAGATGTTGCATCACAAAGCAACTTTGAATGGTTACCTTGCCTACCAGACTGGTCAAACCCTTGAGAAGATTAACCAGGACACGGATCGTGATTTTTTCATGAGCGCAAAGGAAGCTAAAGAGTACGGAATAATCGATGGTGTCATCATGAATCCAATGAAAGCCCTTCAACCACTTGCAGCAGCTGCTGAACAATCATAGTTGTACTGAAAGTATTATGGTCAATTTTCTCCCATCATTTAGCTCTTCCCCCTGGATCATTAATACAGTCATGTCTAGAGATTGTTATTGATTACTGAGTTTTGGGTAGACATAGTATTCCTGCTGCCAGGAGCAAATGTACGCAAATTTTTACTTGTTCATCGGAACAAGAATTGGGGAAGAGTTTGATGTACCCTCCCAAATCTTATAGACGTTTCCGCATAGGTCTTGATGTTTGTATTTAGAAGTAATCCACTGCTTCCATCTTTCCTCGATAACAGTTTTCATGTCCCTTTTTGTTCTTGCTTTGCTTTTTGAAGAGAGCGCGAGATAAATGTTGGCGGCGTTTCAAGTGCAATACTGTCCAGTTGAAGCAGCAGCACACATGCATCTACTTGTAAGTTGGTCACATATTTGCTCTCTGTGTTTGATAAATGTTCAGAGAGATGTTATAAGATGGTAAATGTTGCTTTTATTAATGTTTCTTTTAGAAGAAGCATGTAAATGAAAAACACGATAATTATTTTGAGACCGGTATTTTGTCACTTTCCATCTATTGGTATCCTAATAATTGCAACTTTTTCCAGCGAACAAATTGGGTGTTTGTTGAATTTGTGCCTCCACTTTTCAGATGACGTACAAATATTCAAATGCAATTTTAATGGTGGATGTTTCAACATCATCTGAAGTACTGTTCAGGAACATCTTTTTTCAGCTTGACAATTCATTCATCATCATCATTATCCCCTAAAATCTAATGTGTTTACTTTAAGTTGACAATGTCAAAATGGGTTGTTCAAATTTACTTGGCTCAAATGGGCTAAGATTTAGATTGAGTCATGACTTGCCCAAGTTGACCCGCTCAATCTCAATAAGTTTAACATATTATTATTTAGTATCTTATTGTAAGGTGTTACATTAACAAAGTAAATTACAAAATTTTTTTTGAATAAATATCTGTGATTACAAACTTTATCATTAGCAGCGAAATGCCTACATGAGGAAAACATTTTTATGGAGGTGTGTGGGACATAAGTTGAACCAAATGAGGTGAAATATGAGAGAATAACATAGATCCATATTTTGCGGAATGGAACCTAACCCACTTTGTCTGTACTCTTTCAAGCAATTGCTACCCCTTTTTATGAACAATACAAAGCCAATTCCATTTTCTCATACTTCAAATTTCTATATTTATATACTATGGTAGTGTGTAGGGTCCTTTATTTCTCCTTTTATTCAAACATCAAACGTACCTAGACCGTCTTTGTCTTTGAGTTTCATGTCATTCACATATTTTCTTGCCTTGACGTTGAAGGTCCCTTATTAGTTTTAGAATGTATTAGCGGCAAACATTCTTGGTTAATATTATCTAAATACACAGTCAAAGCGATCCGTCGAATAGATTTTATTCGGAAATTAATTTTTTAGAAAAATTAATTCTTTTACTATTTAAAAGACAAGATGTTGAAGTTCATTTGCATCCCATAATAACTTTTATCATCACATTATTTGAACTTGCAAGTTATTTACTCTGAGTTTATTAAAATGATATTTTTAATTAGTTTAAATTATTAATATATTTTTATAGTTTTATATTATTTTATAATATTAATTTATTTCATGCTAAATAAAATATCTCGCCTTTTAAAACACTGCTCAATACCCCCCCTGGAGAGAGTAAATTAGATTCGTCCGATGTTGAGGTAGCACTCCTAAAGCTAAACCAACACAATTTTCAATATTAAAAAAATTAAAAGTGTTGGGACCTATTATCATATTGGAAGCTAGCTAGCTAGCTAAAATTATATATTTAATGAGGAACAATTTTGAGGATCCTAAGGTTTAATTCATTCTAAAAATTAATATGAAAAACAAATAGTTTAGTGAAAAAGAACATGTGCTGGCTAAGAGCCCAATCATTTGATAACCAATAGACTCAAAAATAAAAAAAAAATCATTTGTTGGCAAAGTTATCAAATAATATTATTGGATAAAAAGGGAGTAGAATGATGACTATATTCAAAGTCAAAGATTTGTTTCAACTTTGAAGATCACACTTAATTAGTGCTACTTCATCTTAATTAATTAGTAAATTTGCTATTTTTAATGAAGGCAAAAAATACTAAGTATGTGATTTGTTCCATTGCTTAAAGACTTGATAGTCATAATTACGGATTAAATATCTTTATTGATAGAAAATACATAAATATATAATAAAATAATTGAAATATACATAAGTTAACTTAAACACTATCAACATTTG
>JAABOM020000001.1:32139658-32180965 GCA_011800125.2 Solanum clarkiae | reverse complement strand
AACATAAAAATATAAAAAATAAAGATAAGAAAAGTAAAAAATAAAAATATAAAATGTGATTTTATTTTAGTTCAATTGTCAAATCCAATCAATTTTCTTCAAGTATAGTTAATTGCTTCAATCCTTTCAAGTTCAATCAAAGTCTTTCAAAATTAATCAATTTCAAAATCAGTCAATCTTTTTTTTTCAGGTCAAATCAAAAGTTAGTCAAATCTCTTAATCGCCGGATAACCACATTTAGCGGCCATTTCGAGTGCGTAAAACTTTCTCGAAGTGGAAATATGAACCTGAACCCTTTCTCTGGATTTTAAAAAGATTTTTCTGTTAGGTCTTTTTAAATATTTATTGGTTTTGTAATTATCCTTAAAATTAGGTGGCGACTCTGTTTTCTTTCAAAAAATTTCAAAAATTGGTTTTCACTTAATTTAATCGAGTTTTAAAACTGATTTTTGAATTTTCTTTCAAAAGTCATTTTTCGGTATAACACATACAATATCCCGAAGTTCCTCTTCATAATATTCATTTTTTTTTGGGTTAATATTTTCAATGGCGAATCGATATTCATTTGATATTATTTGCGGAATGTCTTGAAGAAAAACTGCAGAAACATAAAGAAATTGTTAATTGTGTCACCCTTCGATCATGAAATTGATATCACAAATAGCAGGTAAATTTACTTCTATTTTTTTAATCTTATTTACTTAGATTTTGACCAAAATATTCTTCTTCTCATAGATGTGTTGTATTGTAACATATTCCTTCTTTCTTTTTTTTTTCTTTTTAAAAAAAATTCATCTAAAATTTTCTTGTTGATCATTCTTTATTTGAACTATATGTGAAATTTAATATATGTGAGTTTAAAATTTATTAAATATTTATCTTATTTTTTGTATTTTTTGTGGTTTCCAACTTCTTCTCTTTCTTCTTTTTAAAGTTAGAATAATAGAATTAAAAATATACATTACGAAATATTATTCATAATATAGAAAAGACTTCTAAATCTACAACTAGATTTCTAGATTCATAAAATATATATGTTTTCTGGTGTAATCATAAGATTCAAATTGATGGATCCTCACACTCCATCCTTTTCACCCCACATCTTTCATAATATGCATCATACATGTACGGTTAGGATTAATATCAAATGTTGCCTTAATTATAAATATGTTGGTTGATAACTTTGCTTATTCTTTATTGTTGTTGTTGTATTTTTTTTTTCCTTTTATGTCTATTGGGACGTTTGGAAGTTGGAAGTGAGATGTGTTAATTTAAGAATTGAAGTGTAAAGGGACATTAGCTAGAATATGACTTTAACTGAATTTGTGAATTATATAGGAACATGTGATTCCTCTTATATTTGAGATTATTTGATTAAGCTAAATTTATTTATATGTTACAATAAAAGAATATTTGAAGAGCAAAATAGTAATATATTAATTAGTGGTTGACTTCAAGATGTGGTATTCTACTTAATGTATTTGTATCTTTATATAGTAAAATATCAATAATTATAAATACCCCATAACTAAATCTACTAATTTCATCATATTTACACATTAAAAAAATAAAATTTAATCATTGCAGTAATATAATAATATTTATTGTCATTATTTAACAATATTGCATTTAGTGTAAGGTTAATATTTTTTAAACATGTTTTTCTTAATTCGTTTTATATTGATTGACACAATGCACAGTTAAAATATATACTCTAAATTAGTATCATATATGATTTATATATTTATTTGTTTAATTTTATACTAATTAAGTGTCTATATATTCAAAATTGAGGACATTATGTGAAATAAAAATAAATTAAAAGATATATCTATATATATTATGCCTTTTTATAGGAGTAATCTTTTAAAATTAGCGTGTCGTGTGAAGTATTTTTGTCTTTTTGCAAGTATTGGAAGGTGTCTACAGGTTTAGCCGTTTTTGATCTTGTAGCATTTCCCTCTGAAAAATCTCAGTTTTCAGTACGAGCTAAAGCAAAGAGTGAGATCCATCAACTTGAAGTTGTGGATATGGGTAGTCAAACAGAGGCAATACCTCTTCTTGAAGATGGTGACGTTCTTGAGGTTCTAATTTCTCTCTCTTTACTTCTTATGTTGAATACACGATTTGAAATCTCCAGTGTTTTCTCTCTATTGATATTGGTGTTTAAATGAAGAACGCAAAATTTGTGTTCGATTGATCTTTTTCCCCCCTTTGGTCAAAACCTAACTCTTCTGGGTATTTGTTAATATCATAAATCCTCTGCAATATATTTACTAGTTAGACTATTTACCTTCCTAATTACTGCTCGCATATAGCTTTTCAATTTGTGAGGCACATTGAATGGTATATGCAACAGTGTTATATTGTTGGGTATGTACAAGTTGTCAATTGAGGTAGAAAATATGAACTTCCCTAGGGTTAAGTGGACAGTCTTGTTAATTATGCAAGTTCTCTGGCGAAAGATGAGGTGAGGCCATGCCCAATGGCTTTTCCCAGCTTGTTGTGAAAAGAGGCCAAAATGCACTAATGCTTGAGAGGGATGATCCTCTATTGTGGAATGTTGAAAAGTGAAAAAGTTGGAATTGAGTAGAAAATTAAATAGAAGAAAAGCTCATTACTGTCTAATGCTTTAAGTGGAAACAAGTGAAAGTCCTGTTGAATGGATTCCTGATCTAGGCAGTTGAAATAAATTGCAGGAGCATTTTGAACCAACAGTGATGATATTTTACTTGTAATTAATCATGGAATAATACATAAATATAACCCTTAACTTTATCGGTACACAAGCAGACGCTTTAACTATTCAGAACCTGAACAAATAGATATATTCATCCTACATGACAATTATGTCTCCTATGTGTATATGCTACATCAGAAACATGTGTTGACTTGTTCAATTTTATATAAGTTTTAGTGCCAACTTGTGCGCGCCCAAAGTTGAGGGCATAAATACCAGCTGAAGCCAAGTTAAAGGGCATTTTTATGTATTATGCCATTAATCAACCAAGTAAGTTTCTTCCCTCAAACAGTGAAAAACACTATTCCCCAGAAAAGAAAATGTAAAATCGGAACCATCGTTGATAAAAGTCGACACTAAAAATAAAAGATCCCTATATGACATTGATATGTTCTTACCAGCTTTATCTAGCCTTTTCCTCGAAGCATTAAATGTTCTGAAAGTTAGCTAGAATCTCTACTATTCAAACCCGAGTTTCTATAATCCTTTGTCATGAAAAATGATCTGTCACATCTTTTCTCCAAATTCGGTCACTGTTTTATTTATCTATGAAGTTTAGTAAATGTACAAAATATGAAATGCAAAAGGGAGGAGTCTTATAAAAAAGGAGTGAAAAAGATTGAGGGAGGCCCGTTTAGTCTCATTTATCTTTAATGTTTGGGTAAAGGGTCAACACTTCCCACAGTTCAACAAATTTTCTCTTTGCTAAACAACTGTCTCATTCCTACCCCTACTGTCACCACAGTAGCCCTAACTTTCCCTTATGGGCTACCTACAAGGAAATATTTAGACCATACTAAATTCAGCCTTTTTTTCCCTTTACAAACAAACCATCTAAATCTAAATGAAGGTAATTAAGTGACAGTAAGTATGACTGACCTATAAAAGAGGATGAATACGTGTCAGAGTACTCAATTTAAATTGAACGTGTAAATTCTGTTATTTTTCTCTTATGTCATGCCACTAGTGAATAAAAATTCAATCCTAACTTAGTTATGATTTTTATTCTCGTATGAAGTTCTTACTTGATTTATCCATATCAAATTTTGGATTAGTTGCTATCTCAAGTTGTAGGAAATCTTTTAGTTGGAACAACCAAACATCATTTGCTTTCAGGCAGATGAGAGAAGTAAAATAGTCTGGTTAAATCTTTGAATGGATTTAAACAATCAAACTTTAGACATTAGCTTAAATCTATCCACTGATAATGCATTTATTTTTACGCCAACATGTTAAATGGATTAGATACAAGAAGTTATTTTTCATAGTTTCATTTGATAGCAACTGCAACATATCTAATGTAATCTCACAAGTTGTTTTGGCAATTGTAGATATATGCAGACCTTATCCTTACCTTAGTGGGGTAGAGAGATCGTTTTGACAGACCCTTGGTTCAAAACAAATGTATTCAATGCAGGAATATGAGAAAAGTGAGACAAAAAAAAAGCAAGATACAAAACCAAGTGCAAGAATAGATGTAATAGACATTGAAGAATAATAAACTACGCTATAACTAAATAATACTACTAAAAGGAGAAAAGGAGAGGAGGTAACCCCCTGCCTCTTCCATATAAAGTGAAACATCACTCGACTGCATAGTAACCTTCTACTTTAATCCTTGACCTCCAAAACTTCCTTGTTGAAGTCATGTCCTCCGTGCACTGAAGTGTTTCCATGTCCTTTCTAATCATCTTTGCTAGTTCTTTTTCGGTCTACCTCTACCTCTTTTAACTCCTACTACAACTAACCTCTCATACCTCTTCATTGGCTCATCCTGGCACCTTTCTTCACATGCTTGAACCTCGGTTTGACTTTCCTTATCTTGTCCACCTGTGATGCCATTCCCACCTTGCCCACTATAACTTCATTCCTAAATATACTCTCCTAGTAAGCTTACACATCCATCTAAGGGTTCTTATCTCTTCTACTTTCATATTTTGGATGTGGGTGTTCTTGACTGGCCAACATTTTGCCCTATACAACAATGTTGGTGTAACCACCACTCTGTAAAACTGACGTTTAATCCTTTGCATACATTCTTGTTATACAGTACCCCAAAAGTGAGCCTCTAGTTTATCCACCTCTCTCTAATCGGTGTACAACACTATTGTCCATCTTCCCATCTCCATGGATATGGAGCCAAGATACATGAAACTTTCTTTATTGGGGATGACTAGTGCATCGATTCTTACTTTCACCTTTGCTTCATGCGTTGCGTCACTGAACTTGCGATTTAAATATTCTTTTTTCGTCCTGTGTAGTATCCAAATAATTGTACTATAATAATTTTCTTCTATGAATGTGTGTGAAAAAGTTAAAACCCTTCTCATTTAAGATTAGCTAGTTAAAAGTGTATAAAAAATTCTTAAATTGACATCCATTTGCTAAATCTGATTGCTATGATTATTTCCTTTAATACAATTATTTATATAATTGAATTCAATTCCTCTCACATAAAGCAAATTATTTACTACAAGTCTACAACTATATTTGAGAGTTATTCATTTACTAATAATAGTAGATACTTGATTTATACACCAAGCTATACCATAAAATGACCCTGTACTAATACAGAAGGACAACGGAGGGGGATTTTCAATACTATTTTTTGGAGAGGGTGGGGGGTAAAAAGGGGTTTGGTGATAAAAGAAAAAAGGGTAAAAAATGCCCCTAGACTTTGGTAACGGCTGGGGTAGGAGCAAAACACTATTTTAACGGAGGGCATAATTGTTCTATTTCGCATAATCGAGGGGCATTTTTAATCCTGTGCTCTTTTTGATATTGATCTTTGGTTTACAAAATTAAGTTGGATATGTGTAAATACTCTGCCTATTCTACATCTTACAGCATAGAGTTTGTCATTCTTGCTTAATGGAGCAGATGATAATTGATGCAAATTACTTCCTTGCAAGTTCTTTTACCATGAAATATGCGAATCCCTGCTAGTTACTTTTGTTGAGAAATTCATAAATATTTCCTATTTGCAGAATGAGAATAGTGGACTCTACACTAGGGATGGTTCTGTTGATATCAAGGGTAATCCTGTTTTAAAGAGTGAGACAGGGAACTGGAAAGCTTGCCCCTTTATTCTTGGTATACAGACTCAGATTTCCCTTTTTTCTCCTTTTCTTTTCCTTTCTTTTCTTTTCTTTTCTTCTCTTCTTCTTTTCCCTGTTTCAGCATAGTTAGTTATTCACTCTGCTTATGGTATAAGTGATTTGGTTGCTGACTTTGATCTCAGGTAATGAATGTTGTGAACGTTTGGCATACTATGGCATTGCTGCTAATCTTGTTACCTATCTTACTACAAAGTTACATGAGGGAAATGTATCAGCTGCAAGAAATGTCACTACTTGGCAAGGCACTTGTTACCTGACACCCCTAATTGGGGCTGTACTGGCAGATGCATACTGGGGAAGATATTGGACGATTGCTACCTTCTCCACTATCTACTTCATCGTAAATATCTGACCTTCATTTTACACAACGTACTAGCTTATGGTGTGTGATATGATTAAAAAATTTCTTCTTGTGACTTGCATATTCCTAATTTGTCATTTTCGCTTTCCTACTGGAGAATTCCTCTTGACATGACTAACTTCAATTAACTGATATTTGTTTTGTTGCCACTCAAGGGGGAATACCAACACTTAAAATTTGATGGTTTCTCATAAATTGTTAAAATTGTATTGGTCATCTTTAGATTAATTAGGAAGCTCAGTAAAGCAGGTTGGCTAATGGCATTGTATGCCTGCAACTTTCCCACGGTGCTCGATCTTCGTGAATCTTATTCTTCTTTGGTGGAACAGTAGTGGTGCAGGCTGATCATAAACTTTTTACTGAAACTTATATAGGCATTCAGATGACAAGCAAATAGAATTTACGCTTTTGAAATTTATTATGTTTAATCTAGTTTGTCATTCATATCTGGAACGTTATAATAGACAATTGCATGATATCAAAGGGAGTTTTGGATATCTGGAGATGTTTTTTGTTGTTCCTTCTGTAACAGCAGAGTATTTCATCTCCCCCACCCCAAAATAAAAGGAAAGAGAGAAGAAGAGCCTCTAGATTCCTCCTCTGTAAAGAGGCTTTGGAGAGTAACAAGCACCTTTTTCTGCACTGTAAGGTAACTGCACAGGTTTGACCTCTGTTTACTAGCATAAACAGTGAATGATGGCCTATGCCAGAACACACTTCTGACTCCTAGCTGTTGGATCAAACGGGAAGCAGTAACAATCAGAAAAGAAGGCGACAACAGTTCCAGCATGTATTTGGTGGATTATATGGAAAGAAAGGAACCAAAAATTTTTGAAGGGAAGGAACGCACATACAAAAGATTAAATGGAATGTAATCACTACAGGATATAGAAGAGGAGATCCAATTAGTGGACTTCATAGGTTAGTTATTATAAGTATTTTCTGTCCTTTTCTTTTGACATCTTTTGGAGGTGGCCAGTATAATGCTGAGGAATACAAAAAGTTACCACTTTCCAAAAAAAAAAAAAAGAAAAAAGGATGAGGAGAAAACAGTAGAACTTACAGAATCAACTATCAAGTGATTCATAATTTAAAAAACTCTAGGGATTTAACAACTTGTTCTCCATTTCAAAAAAGGAAAAAGAATAAATGCAAGGGTTGGCAGCCCTTCCCTGGTGATTTTTGGGGGATCTTGAGATGACTAGTAGCCATGGAGGCTGTTGCCGCTGGACAGGCCCCTCCAGAGGTTGTAGCCTCGTAACCGTACTTCTGATGCTTCACTCCTTTAACCCTTTTCTGTTACAGCCCATGGAACCTATTCCACTCAAACCTGTAGTGTGTAACCACAGGGAACCTACTGTGCCTTGGAATTCAGACAGTTTGATCAACTTATCATCAAGGAGAATTTACAGTACGCTGTTATTAGTAAATTTCATGTGGATGGCTGGAACTCAAAAATTTAAGAATGATCGTTCCAGCTCAATCTGAGATCTAGGTTGATTGCCAGATAGTGTTACCTTCTCAAGTAAAAAGGTTGATTGCAAGATGTGGTTCTTAAGAAATCGTTTTGTGTTAATATGCTAACCAAGCCGGCATTCCATCGCAATGTTAAATATATGTTTACCAATGATAAAATGGGATCCTTGTTGTCATCCAGATGAAGAAATGTCGATTGCAGTTGCATTTATTTTGTTCTTGGGCCTACCTCATATATATAATAATAATAATAATAATAATAATAATAATAATAATAACAGCTGTTGGGAAACTTTTGACAGTTGATATGGCTACAAATGATCAAACTCGGCCTAGCTGTACTAGGGTGAATCTTGAGGTCGATTTGCTTGGAGATTTCCAAAAAAGTGCAGATCGAATGTGATGACATTATAACTGGTGAAGTTAGATCAAAATGGACAAAAGTATATTATGATTATTTGCCCAAATATTGCAAAAAACCACTGTCTTCGAGGTCATAATGGTAAGGAATGCCATGTGTTATGTCCAAATTGAATGTGAAGAGCAATGAAGATCAAACTGGTAGGTTAGATGAGGTACCTTCTAATGATACTACTGAACCAATTAAAGTGTTGAAGAGTGGTATAGTAGTGGGCAGTTCTAAAAGGAAACAGGTTTAGGAAAAGGCTGAGAGTCATAAGAAGGTTAATGGTGCAACTGATCAACAGATTTTTGCTCATAAATCTGATGGTTCAAAAGGTAAGGAGTTTTCTATTTTACCAACAAATAGTTCTTTTGTTCCAATATATAGAGAAGAAAGAAAACTAATGTGATGCTAATAATAATGTGGCGATTACAATTTTCGTATCTGATGAATCCCTGAAGGAAGAGAACTAATAGTCCTAATTTAACTGTGATGCCAATTACTATTTTGAAAAGGGAGGATATTCCTGAGCAAATCTAGGATGGAGGATATGGAGGATACTAGGGAGGAGGCACTGGCTGGTAGCTTAATTAAGTCAAATAATAAGGAGTTTGGTGAGGCGAAGTATCATTGTCAAAAGAACCTGGGAAGACTTGTGCAATCAACACAGGAGTGGGTTGGACATTATTTCCCTCAAATTAAAGATTTGCTTATAGTTACCACGATGCAGTGGTGTCCACACGTTCCTTTATAAACCTTTGATAAATCTCCACTTATCTCCTGCTTTCTGGAACAAGCGTGAATCCAATTTGAAGTGGGGTAATCAAGTAGAATTGAACAAGGCAAATGCTGATACACCTATTGGAGTTAGTAACTTGGATGCAGGTCTCATGATTCAAGAAAAAGCAGCAGCTCAGCTTGTCTCTAAAATTGTTGATGGCCAAGGTGTTGTTGACAGCATGGTGATCCACTGGAATATGAAAAGTTTGAGAAGCCTGTAAGATTTTGTGAAGAGGATGATGACTCCACGGCACAGAATTTTTCAAATGTTGCTAGAAGTGGTGATTTATTTCAAAGACAAATTGTAAGTTACAAAAAGGAGCCTGGCAGCAAGAACTTAAAGCAAGATAATTTGCTTCCTAGGATGCATCTAAAGAGGACAGCGTCCCAAAAGGAGAACAATTAATGATGAATAAGTTCTACTTTTGAAAATCAGGCCTGTTAATTACATCCCCACCCCCTCCACCACCAAAAAAAAAAAAAAACATTTGGACGATTGCTTACCATGCATAGAAAGCACCACTTTGTGCTTACTGGTCTTATGGAAAATTTTCTACATGCAAGCAAAATTGAGAGGTTCGAGTAAATCGGGACTTTACACTGCTTTTAAAATTCTTCAGAGAAGGTTTGTGCTTTTATTGATCAAAATTTCAAAGTTATAGTTCTTAGGGATATGGAGCATCAACACTCTCAAATCGTATTATCAAGGTCTAGATAAAAAGTTACCGTGACTCTTATATATGCTAAACATGATATGCATGAACAAATTGAACTATGTGATTCATTATATCATCCTAGGGACATCAATAATACCCATTGGATGGTAGTGGGTCTTCTATGTGGTTCTATCAGCGGATTAAAATTTTGGACAGCTGCAGCATTAGCGACGGTAGTCGAGGGTCTTTACACATTGTTTGTCAAATTGTGGTTTAACTAATTAGGGTTTCAAGGGAAGCGTCTATACTTGGTGGATTGGAAGAAGATGAAGCCTCTATTCTTAAAAATTAGATAGATGTATTGGCAATCAAGAATTGCAAGACTTATTTTCCCAATCTTGAGGTTGAACATCTTGTCCAGTGTGGCTTAGATCATTCTCCTTTATTATTTAATCGTAGTGGAGTATTTTCCTATTAAAAAGCCATACAAGTTCTTGAATGTTTGGATTAAGCATGAGGAATTTCTGGAGGTGGTTAAGAGTAATTCAACTGCAGATTTTTTTGGGAGATCCATTCTTTATTCTTCTAAACAAATTGAAGAACCCTTTGTACCATTTTGTGGTGATATATATTCCAGGACGTAGTTACTCTGATGGAATTAAGGTACATGAGGTTCAATTTGAATTGCATCCTTAGCTCAATCAGAAAAGATTGCATAATGAACAAGCAGATTAGATAAATATATACATTTGGAGGAGGTAAGCAAAAAACAGGTATCACATGGTTCAAGGAAGGACAATGTAATACAAAGTTCTTTCATTCTCATGTTAAAGGAAGAAGGATAAAGATTCATGTGAAAAGAATTCAAGATGCTGAAGGTATATGGAGGGACACAATCGAAGAGCTTTCCAATGAAGCTATCAGATTCTATCAAGAACAGATCAAGGAATAAAGGGTGCCTGAAATTTTGAGTTGTGTACCTAATTTGATTTATTATACAAAAATAACTCCCTGGTAGCTTTGGTATCTAGAAAGATGCTAAGCAAGCATTTACCGATTAGAAAAAAAGAAGTTAGCAAGCAGTGTTTGGTTTGAAACTTTAAATGCTTAACTGCCTATGGTCCCAATGGATTTACATGCTTGTTTCAGATGTGGCATAAAATTTTAAGAGGCAAGAGAGTTGAGTGCGCATTAAATTTGGTGGAAAATTAAGATGGGATCCTCTTTTTGGTTTGATAATTGGACGAGATTGTTTGCATTTTACTTTATACTGCCAGATGTTTTTCCTATTGATGAAGATATCATGAATGTCCTGGACAATGTTTTATGTTATGCTGCAACACGTCCACATAGGGGTATCAGAGGATATTGCCTTCCATATTATTCATCAAATTCAGCTCCCTGTGTTTGTTCTTGAAAAATAGATGAACGCATAAAGCAACTATGTGCTAGAACGATTAAGAGGAGAGCGTCCCTTCCATTGGGATATACTCATATTTGCCAAATCTTGCATTTGACAACGATTACGAGGCGGATTTCAACTCATTTGAAGAGGTTGTTCCCAAAGATAGTAGGATTCTTAATGTGGACAAGTTTCAACGAAGAACTACCAGGCAGTGATGAATGATTGCTGAGGTGCTGATTATTTGATGAAGTTGTGGGCCAATTTTAAGTGAATTCATGTACTCGCAGAAAATAAGACGCAACAGAGATGAAATCATGAGGATGACGGAAATGGGCAATTTCATGGTTCAGGAATGTGCAAGGCTGCTGTATATCAGTTTTTTCTTATTCTACATGAGCATTTCTACTGTTCTTTCATGGTGTATTTGCATCTTAGTATCCAGTTTAAATTCTAAGATGCTTTTGCTCTACTTAATTTTTGCAAGTTCGAACTTTAGATATGATGTAAAAGGTAGAAGTAACTACGTGTATTCTATTGGTTTGGAGTAAATTACTCACTCCGGCATGCTGCCCAGTGACATATTGACTATAAAAAGAAGTGATACATATTTAACCTTTTTCATTTCTTTTATAATTGGTGGGTACAACTGCGGTTCTAGGTGTATGTATTG
Source organism: Solanum clarkiae (assembly GCA_011800125.2). NCBI lineage: Eukaryota > Viridiplantae > Streptophyta > Magnoliopsida > Solanales > Solanaceae > Solanum > Solanum clarkiae. The sequence goes on along the minus strand of JAABOM020000001.1, from coordinate 32,169,355 downwards.
TTGTTGCAACTTTGAGGAAGGTAGAGCCACTTTCCTGGCAAATTGCAACAACAACAACAACAACATACCCAGTGGAATCCCACAAGTGGGGAGGGTAGAATGTACGCAGACCTTACCGCTACCTCACAAGGTAGAGAGGCTGTTTCCTGGCAAATTGCATAAGTGCCAATTTCCTTTCATGGCAGATCCAAAGAGATCTATTTGTAATACTGTTTTAACCAGATATCAACTTCATCATATAGAACTTATAACAACTCTATGAATTGTGTCATTTTGCCAAGTTTAAGACAAGCTGAAGTTTGGGCAAAACATGAGAATGTTATAAGGAAAAAATATAGTAGCTATCTGCTCAGTGCCTTTTAGAACTGGTCTGATTCAAAGTCTCATCTCCACTAGCAAGTTTAGGTGAGACAGTAAATACATGTTTTGTCTTGAAAACCGGTACCCTAACTTTGTACTGCCCTATCTCCCCTTTGCAACTGGCATTTAACCTTTGCTCTAGCCTATAGTGCAACAATAAATTATGAGGCATATCCTTTTCTTGCAGCCTTTTTTTCCTCTTACATCTGCTTGCTCGACTTACACTTCATATTCATGTTTTTTGGTTGTTGATTGGTGTGAAGGGCATGTGCACGTTGACACTATCAGCTTCAGTTCCTGCTTTTAAGCCCCCTGAATGTGTGGGTTCTGTGTGCCCTCCAGCAACTCCTGCCCAGTATGCTATATTCTTTTTTGGCCTCTATCTGATTGCTCTTGGTACTGGTGGGATCAAACCATGTGTTTCATCATTTGGAGCTGATCAATTTGATGACACAGATCCAAAAGAGAGGGTTAAAAAGGGATCCTTCTTCAATTGGTTCTATTTTTCTATCAACATTGGAGCTTTGATATCAAGCAGTTTGATTGTGTGGATTCAAGAAAATGCTGGCTGGGGCCTTGGGTTTGGCATCCCTGCAGTTTCAATGGGCATTGCAATTGCAAGTTTCTTTTTTGGTATACCACTCTACAGATTTCAGAAGCCAGGGGGAAGTCCTCTCACAAGAATGTGCCAGGTTTTGGTTGCAGCATTCCACAAATGGAACTTGTCTGTCCCGGATGATAGTACACTACTTTATGAAACCCCAGACAAAAGCTCTGCAATTGAAGGAAGCCGAAAGCTGTTGCACACTGATGAACTGAGGTAATAATCTTTTCTTTCTTGCCAAGGAGTACATTTTTATTTTACACTCTCTACTCCTCTATGTTCTCGTAAGGCTCGTATGGAGGTGATATGACATTTATAAAGACAATTATGATGCCAAGACATTCATACTTCAGAGTCTCACTCAGAATCTCTTTCATATCATTATCATTTCATACAGAGAATTGCACTTTGAGGCATAACTTCCATGAAACACGGAATATTCACACTCGCTTGCTCCCTCGAACATACATACATTCTAAAACATTTTCATACATCTTTAGAATCATGCTTTTTGGCAAAGGACTCAAGGAAGGTATATCTAAATTTTCTGTTACAACTCAACATAAGCCATCTAGGCTTTGGACTTTGGATTGATGTCATCCAAGTCCCCAATTGTAAATGAACGACGAAATCTTGATTCACCATTCAATCCCCTTGATTAGATAGTCATCCAAGTCATATTCACATCACCTTCCTAACCAAGAGACTACCTTCATTAATACCCACTCATAAGATTCATCGTATACTTCAATTCATCCATCGTTGCTACTCAAAATTACCTTCTACATACTTATTTAAGCATCATAAACAAAGTGTGGCTAGTGGAATTACCTCTTTGACATCAAACCACCCTAAAATTCCAATTTGTGGTGCTTCTTGAAGATCTGATGAATTCTACTGAATCCAATGTGATTTTGATGTTAATGCTAGCATTTAATCAATGAAATCTGTCCAAAAACATGATAAAATGACTCACCTTAATAGTGTGTTAAATGCATTGAATGTGTTTCTTTCAATGCTCCAAAAACTCTTCTCCAGTTCACTATTTCTTTTTCTGGTGTGATCTAATATATATATGCAGGTAGGCGTGTGATATGCTTGTGGCAATTGGGTTTGAATGCACTAGTTAATGTCCTTTGGCCATACTTAACTGGGACACCTTTTCTTGCAATGTATCAGTCATGCCCAATTGCGGGATGTTTCAGGTCTATCCTTGCTTGCTTTGTCTCGGCTCATAGTGCACTTAGGGGTCGTTCGGTTGCTGCTTAAGAAGTGAATCATTCATGTATATAAGCTAGCATAGTTAATACAATGTTTGGTAGCTTTTATTGGTGTAAAATCAGTATACCAAGTATGGTGTTTGGTTATCATCCTACAACCCCACATAACTAAAACATGTATGAGTCAATTTATGTATAATTTTTATGTACGATAGAAGATGGAACAGCTAAACTCTGCATAACTGAACCCTACATAACTACCTGCATCACTAATACTTGCATAACTCTAACCAGCAATGTAGGTGACACATTGGTTGTTCTGCGAGGCAGATGTGATCAGTTGAAACTGCTGAGGATCATTTTTAACTTGTTCTGGTTTACGCATAAACTGGACCAAAGGTTATCTTTATCAAGTAAATAGGATAAATCCGTTTCACTCTTTAGCCAGAATCCTTGGAGGAAAAGTTGGTGCCCTTCATTACTAAGTAATGAGTATCCAGGGTTGCCTTTGGGAGCCAAAAGCAAGTCAAAGGACGAATGGTACTTTGGAGAAATGTCAGAAGAAATTATGTAATTGGAAAAGTAATTATTTCTCTCTGGGAGTAGGCTGATCCTGATAAACTCTGTATTAAATGCCATGCCTATTTTGTTGATGTCCTTATTTCTTTTCCAGGCAAAGTGAGCAAGAGATTAGACTACATCAGAAGAAAATTCCCTTGGAAACAGTGACAAGAAAAGTTTCATCTGATAAATGGGACTCTCGTTTAGTCAGCAAAAAAAAGGGGGACTTGGCATCAAGAGCCTTAAGATCCAAATTACTAATGAAAAGGTTGTGGAAATTCTCATCTGATGAACAAACACTATGGAAAGAGGTGATTCTAGACAAGTGTGCGAGAGCAGGAAGGTGGACTACAAAATGGTTTGATAGCTCATGTGGGATCAGTCTATGGAAATCAATCAGAAACCTTTGGCCAATGATCAGGGAGAAATCTTTTATCAAAATAGGTAATGGTAGGAAGACATTATTTTGGGAAGACAATTGGATAGGCCAAGGACCTCTGAATCAGGACTTCCCAGAAATGTTTGTACTTTCTTTACAGAGGGAGGCAATTGTGGCTGATCTATGGAGCCCTCAAGGGTGGAAGCTCATTTTCAGGAGACCAGTTAGTGATTGGGAAATCGAAAATCTTGTGGAATTGTTAAAAGTTTTGGGACAATTCAAGGACCTGTCTACTGTAAAGATAGGTTATGGTGAAATGGTGAGAGTCAAGGTAATTTTACCGTCACATCTTCTTATAAAGAGGGTAACACTTCCAGCTTTCAAATTGAAGAGTGGTCATGGAAGTTGATATGGAAGGTGAAAATACCTTACGAGGTTGCATGTTTCATCTGGTTGCTAGCCAGAGGAGTAGTGCTCACCCATGATAACCTTGGAAGTAGAGGATATCCTGTCGATTCTAAATGTTATTTTTGTGGGGAGGAATTAGAGACTATTCCACATCTCTTTTTTGCACTATAAAGTTACTTTACTACTGTGGAGAATGTTCTCAGCCTCAAGGGTATAAGTTGGGCTATGCATAGGAACATTGTAGATGTAAAAGTATGTTGGAACAGAGAAGGGGCCAACTCAAATCAGAAGGAGAGATGGAAGGTCATTCCCGCCTGTATTTGGTGGACAATATGGGAAGAAAGGAATAAAAGATGTTTCAAAGATAAATCAAGTCATATCCAGAAGATAAGGTTGAAGTGTCTGTAAAATACTTTTATATTGTTGGTGTAAAGGAACATGTGTAGAAGATCATGATTCAATTTTGATGTTTTAGACTCCTTGTAGATGATAGAGGAGCTGTAAGTCTAGTCTCTTTACAGTCGTATAATTATGGATGATTATACAGTCTTTGTATAGTCTTACTATTTATAAAAAATATGTTGTCTGTTTCTACACACACACAAAAAAAAAAAAAAAAAAAACTATCACCAGCAACCAGCTGATCCCTTAGGCTGTTGCACTTGATCATATCAACCCTTCCCCCGGTGCAAGAGAATCTTGAGAACTTGCAGGCTGCCCCAATTTAATACGATTTAGTACTTCTGTTGTTCCAACTTTCACGAACACCTAGTCATTTCCCAAAAGAAAAAGTTTTAAATATCTTGAGTCTATCATCCATGGTAGTGGAGACATCGACGATGATGTCACAAATTGCATTGGAGCGGCATGGATGAAATGGAGGCTTACCTCTGGAGTCTTATGTGATAAGAAGTTACCACCCAAATTTAAAGGTAAAATCTCAAGAGTGGTTGTTTGACCGTCCTTGTTGTATGGAGTGGAGTACTAGCATGTCAAGAACTCACATGCTCAGAAGATGTATATTGCGGAGATGAGGATGTTGAGATGGATGTGGAAGCATAGTGGGAGTGACAAGATCTGGAATGAGGTTACTCGGGAGAAGGTGAGAGTGGCCACGACAGCGGACAAGATAAGGGAAGCGAGACTGAGGTGGTTTGAACTTGTGCATAGGAGGGGCTCGATGCCCCAGTGAGGTGGTGCAAGTTGGTTGTAAAGGGTCCGCAGAGGGGTAAGGAGAGAACGTGGCACAACTTCGTATTACCAAGCACATGACTAGATAGGTTGGAGTGGAGGTCGCATACTAGGGTAGAAGGTTAGTAGGGATAGAGTGTTGCTTTGCCTTACAAAGGTTTAGTGCCCGTCGTAGGACTAGTCGTATCCTTGTAGTTTCTGTCATATGTTGTTTATTGTATTTCAGTTATCACTCTATTTCGTTGTTATTATTGCTTTTTTTTTCTTATTGACCGCAATGCTTTCTTCATTTTTTTACTTGGCTTTATGCACTTGAGTCGAGGGTCTTTCAGAAACAATCTCTACCTTCACGAGGTAGTAAGGTCTCCATACACTCTACCCTTCCCATACCTTACTCTGTGGGATTTACTCGATATTTTGTTGTTGAGATGTGAGAACAGAGGAGTTAATGGTTGTGTAGTACCGTGAATTTTTCGAACTACTTTTTTATATCTGAGTTGCATGACACTGTTTTTTTGGTGACTCAGATTTGATTTGCGTAGTTCCATGCGGCTTTTCGGTGACTCTTCAAATCTAATTTGCGTAGGTTCGTGTTATCATTCTGACCCTACCAATATAATTTTACATTTAGTAGGGTTGTGTCGTCATTCCGACTCTACATATAATTCTCTCCCCTAAGGTCATGTCATCATTATGACCTTATCCATATAATTTTATTTCTCAATTTATGACCCACTTTCGGCCATCAAATTTAATAATTCGGCACATGGGCAAGGTTTGACCAGTTTAAAGTGACTTTCTTGGAGCAATTTTGAGATGATCCATATTGTCATTCTCCATTGACCTTTTGATCAGTTGAGTATTAAGAATGCTTTTCTTTGTGATCATCTCGAGTAAGAAATCTATATGGAGCAACCATCTGAGTTTGTTGCTCAAGGGGAGTTTGGTAGCCTTGAATGTCATTTGTGTAAGTCACTTTATGGTTTGAATCAATCTTGTTAGCTTGGTTTGGGAAGTTCGACACTGTAATTCAAGAACTTCTCACATTATGTTTTATTGACATTGTGCATGAAATCCAGTATTTCATGAGAAAACTAGCATACTGAGATTGATTGTCGATTTTGTGAAGTCAAGTGATCAACTTGCAGATATCTCACAAGCTCTTCATTGATCCTCGAATTAATTATGTTTGTAACAAGCTAGGTACATATGACGTGTATGCACTAGCTTGAGGGGGATGTTAGAATTGGAATAGGTAAATACAATCCTACTTAGAATAGGAACAGGAATAACGATAGTATATAAAATCCTACTAGGAAAAGGATTGTATTATAGTATCCTAGTTGGAAAAGGAGTCCAATATGGTATCTATAAATAGGATCTCAATGTAATAATGTAGACAACAATTCAATATTCTTCTTTTATATTTATCAAAATTATAAAAGCATGGAAAAGATGTTAGTAAATTTTTTTCCCTTCCAAAATACATCATCTGATGTTGGATAGAGATCTAGATACAAGTAATTTTAAAATTTTGGATATTGAACATAAATTTGAATTTTGATTGAACTAATATTAGCTTTGAACTACCATTTCAAAAGAGAAAATTAGAACTTTGAATTTCAACTATGAATTTTCCGCTTTGTCTCTCCTAGATTTCATGACATCTCCTAAATTTTGTGACCCTTTTCAGTTATTTAATAATAAGAAGAGTAGACTATGTCTTCTATAGTGACTTTGTGGAACACATTAGTGATGCACTGAGAATATTGATTCTTCCTAAGATTTCTGTAGATTTCCTATCCTGTATGATTAATCAGAAAGAGACTTTTGTTCTATATGGTGACCTAATACAACACGTTGAGAATGATCTCTTCTTTCCAAGTTTGTCTATTTTTCCTTTGGTTAGTGTTTTAATCACTTCTTAGATTAAATTATATTAGAAATAAATTAATTAGTTAGTTTTTTTCTTACAATTAAAAACAATTTGGAGATCAGTTTTTTAGCATGGATGACATGTCATTAATATTCAGTTATTTGTATGTTTTAACAAATGTGAGATCAGAGTTCCTTTTTAGAATGGAATAAAGAGAAAAGAGCCCTTGAATCTCTCTGGGTCATGTTTTAAAGCTTAACCTTCAGCACCTATCTTCCAGCCTGAAGCTTAGAAATCTCTGAACGTGATAAGTTATGTGATTTGTCTCTTGTCCTTCAAAGTTTATTCCTTTTCCCAGCTTTGGGGTTCTTGATGTAATTTGTACCTTTCTTGATACAAATTAATTTCTAGCATTCAAAGTGAAAGTCAAGACCACTTGCAAGTTAGTTTAAAAACAAAGAAACAGAAAAAGTTTACTGAGTTTGAAACTGAAGTTGAGTCCTATGAATAGGGTTATTGATCTATGATCCTTTCTCAGGTTATAGGATGCTTTTATTTTGATGGAAATGGGAGGACGTTTTCTGAGGTTACCAAACTCTGTGCCTATCTTCAAATTACTTTTAACAGTGAAGTTGAAATTGTTTCCAAATCACTCTAATAACAAGAAACAATCTTTTACCTTGTAGACAGAAAGGCCGAGAAATTCTAAACAACAACAACAACAACATACCCAGTGATATCCCACAAGTGGGGTCTGGGGAGGGTAGATTGTACGCAAACCTTACCACTACCTCATAGAAGTAGAGAGGTTGTTTCCTAAAACCCTTAGCTCAAAACCCATAAGCAGATAGACTAGATATGATAAAATAAAATGTAAGGTAAGGGAAACAGCAAAGTGCTACTAACAATGAATAGCATATGACAGTAAAAACTATGATAAAATTAACACACATACGCTAGATAATGAGAAGAGAAAGGATTAATACAAGTAAAATAGTACAAATGCTAATAGTAATAAGAAGGGGGCAACCACGGAAAAGAATAGGAAGAAGAAGAAGAAGAGCTTAGCCTGCTACTCTAATCCGTGACCTCCACATCCTTCTATCTAAGGTCATGTCCTCAGTGAGGTTGAGTTCCGCCATGTCCTGTCTGATCACCTCCCCCCAGTACTTCTTTGGTCTACCTCTACCCCTCCGAGTAGCTCCCACAACCAACCTCTCGCACCTCCTAACAGGAGCATCGATACCCCTTCTTTGCACATGTCCGAACCAGCGTAGTCTCGCTTCCCTCATCTTTTCCTCTACTGGGGCCACCTCCAGTTTCTCGCGAATAGCTTCATTCCTAACCTTGTCACTTTTGGTGTGACTGCTCATCCGTCTCAACATCCTCATCTCAGCGATATGCATCTTCTGTGCATGAATATTTTTTAATCGGCCAACACTCCACCCTATACAGCAGTGCTGGTCTAACCACCACTCTGTAGAGCTGGCCCTTAAGTTAGGGTGGTATCTTTTTGTCACACAATACTCCAGAGGTCAGCCTCCATTTAGTCCATGCTGCCCCAATACGTTGTGTGACATCCTCATCGATATCGTCACTATTCTGGATAATGGACCCCAGATACTTAAACTTATCCCTCTTGGGGATAAGGTGAGTGTCAGGCCTCACCTCAGCGTTTCTTTCTTCCTTCTCTGCGCTGAATTTGCACTCCAAGTATTCAGTTTTGGTCCTGCTCAATTTGAATTTTTTGGACTCCAGGGCGTGTCTCCAAGCCTCCAACCTTTCATTAACTTTAGTCCGAGACTCATCAATCAATACTATGTCATCGGCAAAAAGAATACACCAAGGCACCTCTTCCTGTAAAGACCGCGTCAGCTCATCTAACACCAAGGCAAACAGAAAAGGGCTCAGCGCAGAACCCTGATGAAGTCCCAACTCAACAGAAAAATACTCAGAGTCTCCTCCCACCGTTCTTACCCGAGTTATGGCTCCATCGTACATGTCCTTAATCAGCCTGATATAAGCCCCGGGGACACCTTTCGCCTCTAAGCACATCCATAGAACCTCCCTTGGGACTTTGTTATACGCCTTCTCGAGATGAATGAACATCACATGAAGATCCTTCTTACAATCCTTGTACACTAGTCAACAAAAATCATGTCTTCATATCACATGTTCAAAGATGAACTTAATACTTCATCTAATTCATATTAAGCTAACATTTCGCCATAAATTTTCAAATATTTTTGGGTGAAATTTCACCATGCATTTGGCCATATATTTTGGAGGAAATATTTGACTTTTTAAAAAGATATGATTTATATCCATAAGTTATAAAAATTATTTAAAATACTCATGAATTTGTACTATCATTTAGTAATGAACATGTTCCGTGAAAAATCACGACAACAAACACAATTAATATGAATTTAAAAAAAGAGGAAGAAAATAAAAGGAAAATATCATTAATTTGTATGTAAAAAATTACTATTACTATTTGTAATTAAAAGTGACTTCAAATAGTAAAACATGGATAAAAATTATATAAAATATTTTTATATATCTATATAAATTTTGTATAACCAACTAAGACTGATTTGGTCCTTAGCTGTTTTTATAAATATAAAAATCTGAAGTAACTTTTAAAAATTCTAAAATACTCAAAGTTTGCCCAAATACCAGTTCGTTTCTACTATTTGAAAACATGGAATGTATGCCAAATATATTTATCAAGTAATGATAAATTATATGACTAAACACTAGTTTTCAAAATTTTTTCAAAAAATTGAAAATATTTGTGGCCATACATACATTGAAATTTTTTTATAATTTAAAATAAATAAATTATTTAAATTTTAAAAGAATTATTAATTTTTTATATTTATCTTTTATTCAATAAGATTTTCAACCACTTTTCATTTGTAAAATAATAATAGAAAGTAATATTTTATTCCTGCCATATCCTAACAATTCAGGATTAAAGATGGGAGTATGACGTAGAAAAAGAAAATGTTGGAGACAGGCACACGTGCAAACAATCCCACTTTAAATAAATTCGTGGGGACACCTTATGGAAAGAAGTAGAAGGAAATATAATATATTGATGGTGTTGAGATACAAAGTCTATATTGGTGGTTAATGGGAAGGGTAGTCTCCTTATAAGGCTTAGGCAATCCTCCTCCCGAGCTAGTTTTTAGAGTGTGAGTTAGGCCTAAGACTTGCTTCAACATGGTATCAAAACAGGGCCCGTCTCACCCAATATTGGGTCCCCGAAAAAATTGTCCATGTACCAGATGCTAAGCACTGGGCGTGACGGGATGTTGAGATACAAAGTTAGGCAATTCTCCTCCCTTTGAGCTAGCTTTCGGGGTGTGAGTTAGGCCTAAGACCTACTTCAACAGATCGCAACAATAATTCTTGCCAAAAAAATGAAATTTAGGGTTTATGAAGGTTAGATGATAATTTTTTTTTGAAAATAATTTTTTTATTATTATGAGATAGCGATAAAATTTGACGTGTATTTTACTTTATTTATAAAATTCTATGAAGACTATTACTCTTCCCAACTTGCAATTGTAGCTGCCTTTTGAATGATTCAACAATCCATCAAACAGTGCTAAAAAGTGACAGCTACTTAATTTTACCCCTATCCATACACACACATTGTATTGTCAACTCAACTCAATCCTTTTCTTTTTACCATAAAGACTTCCCACTCATTCTGGAGTCGACGGATATTTTATACGAATGAGATAAGTAACGATATTCATTAATTTTTTTATTTCAGTCATTTTTTATAATGATATTTCACATACCTTACTATAGCGATAAAAAATAATAATATCTAGATAACTGACATTGTTACAAAAATACTCTACTATAATTGTATTTTTGCAGTAAAATTTAGTATTTTTCTTATTTGAAAATTACTGATCTTATTTACATGTTGCTTAGAAAATCAATATAGTCGAAAAAAGCTCCTCAGAGGTTGCCGGAAATCCTAATAACATTGACATATTGACGCAAATGTGTTGGTGAGTGGTGACTACTGGCGTATTTAATTAAACAGCTTCTAAATTTAGCTTAATAAAGGTGGTAAAACAAAATATTTTTTGCTCATAAAATTTAAACTCAACAACTAACGATTTAACTTGTATATGTTAATAAAATAAATTAACTTTAATTTTACCACAACTAATATTTAGCTTGATGTTGTAAAAATGTTATACACTGTCGTGCACATAAATTGAACAATTTCATCAAAGGTACAAATCATTCACTAATTATTAATTAATCTCAAAATTGTTCTATCTTATTCTTGGAGTCGTTTGGTGCGAGGGATAAAAATAAATAGTCACGGGATATAGAAAAAGTGAAGGGATAAAATTTTGGTATCTTATTGTCAAGTTTGAAATAACTTATTCCACAATTCATATCATAGTGATGAGATAAGTTATCCCATATACACGATGAGATAACTGATCCCAAGATAGCTAATTTCGAGATAACTAATCCTAGAATTAGTTTTTTCCGACCTAATGACATTTAGTATACTGACATAATAAATAAGAGTGCTATGTACTTTAATTTGTGCATGCATGAATAAACACTTAAACTCGTATAAAATTGAACAAGTTAAAATAGACATCTTACGTGATAATATAAATCATTATATAAAATATATATATTTATTTATTCAATTTTAAGTACCTACTTATACAAATTCGATCTCATCGTATAGACGCTTCACTAGAAATGAGCATAAGGTACAAGGTGTTACTGTTGGATAACGTGGGAGAACGTGCTCTATAAATGAAAAAGCCCCCAAATTTTCATATTAACCCCCGGGCCTCTTGCTTCATCTTCCCATGTCCATCCATTCTTTTAAATTGTCCTCATCTTCTTCAACGCCCTCTTTCTCTTCTTTTATTCACATGATATCATCAATTATCATATATTGGAAAAAGTCATTCTATTTCTCTAAGATATTAAATTTTATTTATAGGATTACATCAGATATGTTAGTTATTGTTTCTATCACTTATCGTATACCATTATATAATTAGAATTTGTATCAATCATCAATTAGAATTAATCATCTTCATCAATCGTTATAAGCTAATTTTTTTAATTAATATAATGCTGTTATTCTTTATATAATTTAGTACATTTATTATTGAGCATTTATTTTTTAAAGATAAACAATTTTAATTATTTAATAAACAGATTTTATTTAGTTATTATAATATATTCAAACAGTATACTTAGATTCAGATAACTTGAGCTTGATATCAACCTTATATTTACTATACAAGTAAATGATGAATTTTTCTCATAAACATATTGTAAGTGAGATCTATTTTATTCTTTTTTAAAAAAAAAAGAAATGTGATTTGATAGTTTAAGAAAATAATAAAAAATTAATTTTATAATTATATTAAGTATATCAAAATATTCATTAATCTTAAGACATTAAATCTAATACATAAAAAAAATCATTCTTTTCCTTTTTCGAAAAAGAAAATACATGTGTAATTTTTTCCTCCGGAGTTGCACCTCTTTTTCCTGTGTTAGAAAAAATAGGAATGAGGGTCCGTGTTGTCAGTTAAAATAAAGTAGCATATGAATCCAATCCGGCACACCTCTTTGAACCCTTGAAACACTCGGAGCTTCGTTTCTCTTTCCTTTCCCCCCACTAGTTGATAATAAGTTGCGTTGTTTACACAGTGTGTAACTGTTTGAGGATGGATGAATTGAGCAAACTCCATTCTGCTATTGCATGTTCCAGCACCGGAGGGCCGACAATCATTAACAACACTGTAGATCATCAGCATAATAATAATAATAAACCCACCACCATCTCAGATCTTATCAAACTTCAGATTGCAAATCATCCTCTTTACCCTAACTTACTTTCCGCTTATCTTCAATGTCGTAAGGTAAATTCATCTCACTATTTCACAGTATAGATATACGCCTTATTAATTTGGGCAAGTTCAAATGAAGGTTGGAGCACCGAAGGAACTGACATCAATTCTCGAAGAAATCAGCAAAGAGAACGAGGACTTAATAGTATCCAGCTGTCACAATAGTGAAATTGGAGCTGATCCGGAACTTGATGAATTTATGGTGATTACAAAAACTAAACCAAACATATTTATCATCTTTTTCATTTTGCTGAAAAGAGGGTTTTCGTTGTGAAGGAATCGTATTGTGCGGTATTAGTGAAATACAAAGAGGAGCTATCAAAGCCGTTTGATGAAGCTACAACTTTCTTTAATAACATGGAGTCACAGCTCAGTTCCCTATGCAAAAATAACTTAATCACTTCAACAAGTTTCAACAATTATGCATCTGGTACTCCTCTACTATTCTTTAATTAACTAATTACTGAACCAGTGTGTGTGGGTTTTCTTGGGGTTTGTACTAGTGTTTTTGTTTGGTCAGAAATACTATTCCGTTCAACCCGAGTCCCCCCTATAATTCAGCTGGCAGGGAGGGCCCTTTCTGTACATTTCAACTAGGGTTAAGAGATCGATGTTAGTAGTAGGCATGTTGATGAAGCTTTGGAAATTGAAGCCTTTCAGAGGCTGTATCCATGGAACTATTGTTACTGTCAGAATTATATTTTCTTTCTTTATCTTTCCAATGCTTCAACACAACATCTATACTATACCATTATTTTACTTTTTTAAACTTGCTGTGGAAAGTGGAATTCCGTCTTTTAAGCTAGAGTTTGTCCAGTCAGGTTGACCATGAAATTTGATCAGATTTTCTTCGAATGTTTTTCAAGGTCCTTGGATCGACCCGTTTCTGAGATTTGAGATTTTTACTCACGAAACTTTGATTTTTTTCCAAGTGAAATGTATGTGTAAACCCAAATTCAAAAATCTATGGGCGAATGGGGGAGCTAAATATTCCAGACACTTGAAATCATGTCTGAAAAAGAAAATTTTATTGGTGAAAAAATGTGAAAAGAATTAGAGAATCGAAGTATTGAGAACTAGAGGAGTATCACGACTCTCCGGTCTTCCATAAAAATGTGGGAAGAATCTTGGTCTTTCAGAAACTTCTCCAAGACTCTAATTTCTTCTCCTTAACTCTAGATTCTTCCCACATTTTTATGGAAGACTGACGGGTCGTGACAGGTGGCTTTTATTGAAGTTTATGGATTGCTATAATATTCTTAAGTCAATATATACAATAATGATTCGATGCAATCAAATATTTATAGATATTTAGTGAATTTCATAATATACTATAAAGTTTATATAAAAGCTATTGGTTTCCGTGAACTTTATAATGTACTATGGCTTCACCTCTATTAGAATAATTAAATACATAAAAAGTCATGTGCCCTCTCTTATAGCAATGTTAAGTTTTTAGATGATATGTTTACACACTTCAATACAAGTGAATTTTACTTTCATTATAATTGGGGGATTTTCTCTTTTTACCTTTTTGAAATTGCCTTACGCGATGATGCTAAAAGCGTCGCTTGCTTGTTTGGTTTGAGTTTTCCGTCAAAGAAAATAACTTTGATTTTAGTGAAAACCCACAGAATTTACATGTGATAAAACCCCAACTTGGCTGTTTTTGGTCATGGAACTTGAAAGTTATGGATGATAGGTAATCTTTGTTGCTGATGATATATATCGAATGTATAGCCCGTACGATCACACCTAAAATGTGTGTGTGTGTGTATGCAGGTCCAATTTAGTAGATAGTGTACTAATTTCAAAACCTATGAGGATGAACATGTGATGTATATACTTGATAGCTTAAATATGGAATGTGTTTGAAATTAGGCATCTGTCTCTAATATTCATTTGTTTGGTAGACACATGAAGAATCAAGGCTTTTAGACATGGTTTAGGGCCTTGAAATTGCTAACATAAATTTGTAAATATGTCCCTTGTAATGTATAGTCGTGTCAGTTTTTAATTTAGACCTTTTCTGTGCCTTTCTCTTTTTGTCATGTCACAATTTTGTCCTTACTCCTTTCCATAGTCATGCAATTATGTTTACATGTCTATGGATTTCAAACAACTTTGGTACTTACAGATGAACAAGTCTAAAAAGGCCAATACTCTACAATAATTTTTCTTAGGAGACTCTACTTCAGGAATGATAATTATTGAGCGATTAGGAAACAATAGCTGCTAGGCTTGGATGATACGAGCATCTTCTATTCCAAGACCTTAAATATTCTTCATTTGATTGGTTAACTAATATCATTCATCTCTCCGTGTTAATGTGGTGGTGGAATATTTTTTTCTTATTTATTTCAACATAAATATGTATCATATCTAGTTGTCTTACTGTTTGTGACTTTTGCTTTTTCCCTGTGTCAATGTCTCTCCTCTCTATGCATCCACGGCCGGTATTTCCTTGACATTTCTGAGTGTCATGGATCGATATTCCCTACACAATTTCATTTTTTTTACTGGACCATGTGCTGCTAGACTTTGAAAATTAAGACCAAAAGACATTGGAATACTAGGAGAAACCAAGGTTATACATATGTATTTAGATGAGATAAGCTCCCAATTTTATGCAACTTGATTCTTTTTGTCGTCTTTCAAAATCTACTTAGCACAAGTTAAGATATTACATGCCCTATTTCTATGGTTTAAGAACTCATATAGGGTGTTTCTTTTTGATAGATTGGGCTAGGGCCCATAAGTCTGAGCCAGTATTCTGCATTTTAATTTGTTTCAAAAGTGTGCTATATAAAAAAGGCACTGTAAGTTTTAAATCTTCGGGTTGAAAAGAGAATTTTGTTTTAGGTGAGGTTGAGTATATATGAGACATATTTTTTTCCACTCTTTCCACGTCTTCTCTCGTCATTTAGTTTTGTTCTCTTAAAAATATCCATGTGGCATAACTTGGTGTATGTATATGCGCTTAATTCATAGATATTTCATAAAGAACTAGCTAGAGCGATAGAAACTTAGATTGGATTATGATTTTTTGCGTTGCTTGACTAGTTCAATTCAGCAACTCTTTATGAAATGCTTAATGTCTTTGTCAACCGATTACTCTCTCTAGTACTCGAAGTTTAGCCTTACAGGCTTGATGCGAAGGTAGAATATATTCACAATATTCATGGAAATAATACAAAGAAGAGACCAAAGAAGTTTCCCATTGTCAAACACCAGACTAATGGAATTGCCAATTTCTCTTTCTAATTGCGTAGGACCGGTTAAAGATTTGTCTTTATTTTCCCTATTTGCTATTTTCTTTGTCTAAATTGTTCCTTGGTGGGATAAGGTCAATAGAAATCCGAAAATTTAGCTATTATAACTGTGTGCTGTAATTGATAATTTGAACTTGGATGATTTTTTACTGAATCCCTTGTGAATTGTGTGATGATGTAAAGCTAAAGCAAGCATCTTTAAACTGTGCAAGAATTAGATTCTGTTGCTCCTTTATGGTTCCTGCTGTCTTGATGGGTAACATCTCCATGTTACCATGTACCGCAAACTTCGTGAGTATATTTTTTGCATTTGGCTAGATCCTTGTACGATATCTTAATTAGTCTTGTGCACTTGTGAAAGGTTTCATAATTCATCGGAATATGATGCTAAAACCGCTCGATGTGGATCTGTTCAACTGGAACCGTTTATCACTTGGTTGATTTGGTCATTTAGTGAACCATTGAAATCAAAATTTTGATGTATTAGTTCTCATTCAATAAATTGGTTAAAACATTGTCTTATACTATTGCTCGGGCGTATAAGTATTCTATATAATTGTGTTGCGTGGTCTGAGATTATTTTTTTCTAAAATTGAAACATATATACCATGAAGAATTTTCGATTGTGAATGCAAAAGATGTGCCTACTAGGTGATGTAAGCATACGAGCCCTTTTGATTTATGTTAGATGTCGATAACAGATGAAGCAGGTGGTACCTCGGACGAGGATGGAGGCTGTGAGGAGATGGAAGCAGCGAATAGTCAAGAATCTCCTGCTAACCGTGAAGGTGATAATGAGCTAAAAGAAATGCTGATGCGCAAATATAGTGGCTATCTTAGCAGTTTGAGAAAGGAATTTTTGAAGAAGAGGAAGAAAGGCAAGTTACCTAAGGATGCAAGAAATGCATTGCTGGACTGGTGGAACACCCACAATCGATGGCCTTATCCCACGGTAATTTCTAGTACTTCTATTCTCGGAGCCATTTGTTTAAGGACGTCTCCTAACTATGCTTCACTAGATTATATTGTTGGTAGAACTCTATAAGGAGATCTAGCTGAACTAGTTCGTGTTTTAACTGGTCTTCGAAGTTCAAACATATAGGTACTAGAGCATATGTATAGACTGGCAATGTTTGTTCCTTTGACGCCTCAGATTAATGTAAGGTCTGCGTACATTCTACCCCCTCCCCAGACACCACTTGTGGGATTCCACTGTTATTGAACGTATTTTAACATGTTGCAGCACATAACCTGTGCTATTTTCTAGTTCTCTAAACCTTATGGATGACAATGAATGCAGGAAGAGGAAAAAAATAGGCTATCAGAGATGACAGGTCTAGACCAGAAACAGATAAACAACTGGTTCATAAACCAAAGGAAGCGACACTGGCGGCCATCGGAAGACATGAAATTTGCCCTGATGGAAGGTGTCAATGCCGGATCCATGTATTTTGATGGACCTGGAAGTATTGGCATTTGAAAATGACAAGAAAATAAAAAGCCCTCCTGCTACTGCTAGCTAGCTAACACATAGTCATAGTGTGACAGAAACATATGTATTTTTGAAGTTACTATATATCGATTTACATTGAGAACAGTTGTGTTAAATCATGTACTCTCGTCCCAATAGAGCTAACAAGTTTGAATTTTCTTATGGTTATGGGTTAAGTTGCGCAATTGTTCACTTTCAATGCCGATTTTTGAAAATACACTATTTTCGATGAATTTTGACATGCATCGGCTGATACTTTTAAAGAATCAGAGCAATATAAATTATAGGTCATATATATGTAAATTATTTGTTTTATGAGTAGCAAAATTTTTCATGAAAGATAACTAACTAATAAGCAAGAAATACTTGAAAAAGAGCACAGTATGCGGTCAGGCTTCGGACCGCTAGAAAACATCCATCTTTCTCACAAGTACCAAGTAATCATTCTTTGAAATACATAAGAGTGCGTTTGGTACGCCATAAAAATGATTTCCTTTCAAAAATCAAGTAAAATATCTTTTAAAAATTTCTTTCAATTTTAAATTAAAATATTTTTTTTATTCATTCTTATCACGATCCGGTCTAAAAAAATATTTTTTAAAAATAAAGCTCATATAACAAGATATACTTCAAACGCTAACATCAATACATAGGAGGTTTCTAAGTCAGAAAAATTTTCCAGAACTTTCCCAGTGTTGCATTCCTTTTTTCAATCTCACACGAGCAAATTCAGATTTTCCCATTAATATAAGAGTTGTAGGTATGTGAATCAACCTTTCAAAACATATTCAATCACTAAAAGAAAAAGCTCTACACAATTAGATATTCCAATATTACTAATAACTACACAATTTCAAAAATGAATTTCATCAACTACAAATAGGCAGTGGGTTTGTTGAGTTTTTGCTCAAAGGGACTAATTATTTTCGTGATTTTTGTGAGGTAAATGGTTGTGAAGGTGTTTGTAAGGTTTTTTAGGCTTCAGGAATCCACTTAGGAGGTGTTTTACACGCACAAAAAAAAGGTAAAACCAAAGTGGCTGCCCAAAAAAAGGTGGGGCCCAATCCTTTTTTTTTTAAAATAAATCTTTTTATACTTTTAAAATCATACGTTGATTTCTATTGTGAAGACATACATGCATAAAATGTCATAAAATTATATCAAAATTATCTTTAAGTCAAATCCTTGCTTTTTTTCTTTTCTACTACTCAAGAAAATCAAGCCTTCTAACGTTACAAGTTCAAGACAAAGAGTTGTGAAGTAGGAGTTGATTATATCTCAAGGAAATCCTCTTTTTGAATGTGAATATATGATTTAAACAATAAGGATGCTAAAAGTATGTATTCAGTTCTTAAAAATTTCATGAATATAAATTTTTTTTGATAAAATATAAATGTGTAATTGAAAATTTAATAATAGATTTGAACGACATTTGGCTATTTTCTCATTAAGTACCAAAAAGTATAACACCAACAAATTATTCTTGGTCTTGATTTGTTTTAAAAAAGTACGAAGTAAAATAAAATAAGAAATTGTACAATTGCATTTTTTTTAAATATATATCAGACCATTGTAAAGAAGTATATATATAATTTATTATTCTAATACATCTAATAACTTCCTAACTTATTCTATTTTCTTTTCCGCATAATTTATATATAGATTTTTTCATAAATTTTGTAAGTATTAATTATGTAAGAATATAAAAAAGAGATAATTTTAAATATATGCAATAAACTAATTAATTTACAACAAATATTATCTTCTTTTATATATATTAAAAATAGCTCAAAATTATAAAAAAAAATATACATGACTATACAAAATAGCTTACAAAAAATTATACAAAGTATACACGGACTATACAATGTAAATTACTTATACATGAGCTATACACTAGATATACATTATGATATACTCAAAATTGAATATAAATTTGAGTATAAATAAAATATACACTGACTATATATGCCTATACAATGAATAACTATATTTTTTATAATTATTTTGGCTGAATGATTTTGCAGGATAATTAAACCTAATACATGAATATAGGAAATTTAATTACAAACCAAACATTCTATAAAGTTAATTGTATTTAAAAATTTATCAATTAAATGTTATTATAAGAATAATAGAGGAATAACTTTTATTTTATTTACAATTAATTACATAAATAATCAAAGTTATTCATGTACTTATTAGCTATGTGTTTATGGATAACTAAACTTGTATCCCTTTAAAATAAATTATTTATATTCATATATTTTTTTATATTTTATACTCTATAATACTATTAAAATTTACCTCCCTAGTAGAAAAATTCGCGCGCTGACATTATGTTGATATCACCACCTGCTTGTATGACATACAAATAGGGTATACATATACCAACAGGGCATCACATATGATTAAGCTCAGTCCTATATGATATATGGTATCAATATACTGATAGAGTATCACAAATAATATATCTTCTACTAATTTAGAATTTAATAAATAAATTAGAAATTTTAATAATTTTCTCTTAATTATTTTATTTATTAAAAAAGAGTTAAAAATATTTGATACCGATAGGATATCAATATACCGACGAAGTATCACAAGAATATATTTTCTACTAATTTAGAGTTTAATAAATAATTTTGTAACTTTTTAATAATTTTCTAGTCCTATACAATACCGATATGGTATAAATATATCGACGGAATTTCATAACAAATATATTTTCTACTAATGTAGACTTTGATTTTTTTTTAGTTAGTTTCTTATTTATTTCTTAAGAAAAGTATAATTCTATATGATACCAATTGGGATCAATATAGCACTAGAGTATCACAAAAGGATTGAATTCATTCTATATGATACCGATATGATGTATATATATATCACTAGAGTGTATTTTATAGTATTTTTACTGATGTTAGTGTATGAAATAAAAAGAAATAAATGGATAAAAAAGTTAATAATTTGACTTATGGATCCATTAAAAATAAATAGTTTAGATTGAATGGGATAAATAGTCATTTTTGTTTAATCCCATAAGCAAACCGCCCCTTTTAGGGTATTTTGTTTCTTCCAAGTGTTCTATCGGGGTTATAGTTTATAGAGACGATTAATAGTAAGATTTCACACAGCCTTCATCAGATCTCTTTTATGTATGTATCTCCTTCATCTTTTGTCTGCTCAGTGATTTAGATTCTTCGTTTAATCGCTTGAATTTGTTTCTTTTTTGTGTATCTTGTCGTATTGAATTTTTGGTTCATTTTTTGGGGCTTTAGGGTTGAGCCGCCAACCTTGCCTGAAAGAAGACAAGTGAAACACAGATTCGTTGTGACTCTAGAGAAGATATTAAATTCTTCATTATAAGTTATATTTGATATCTCTTCGATAACTTGGTACAAGTTACAAATCCAATTCATCTCTTTTGACTACTCTCCTTTATCTGTTTAGTAGATTTGATTTGCGTCTTGAAAAATTTTCGTGTAGCACTGCTGAAGAAATATAGTATTATACACACGTATTATCTCGTCTAATCTATTCTCTTCTTTTTCTTTGAAATAGGGAGATCATATCATTGGGTTGAGAGGCTTGAAGCATATAAAGTGTTCGGTGTTTGGTTTACATTGCCATTTTCTTCAAGGGGGTTCTTTCTCTTATAAAAATGTCTGTAACAGCTGGTGTAAGTGATACAATTATTGCAATTAGGGAAAAGCTCAGGGGTAAAATTGGCCAAACAAAAGTGAAAAGATATTGGCCTGGTAAAGCTCCTGAATGGGCTGATGAACAAGAAAAAGATGAGGATATTAGGATGAACAGGGAAGCAGCACTTGAGAAAGCCTTTCCCAGACATGATGGTTCAGATATTGCAAGAAAAGATGATGCAAGGCTGCGTCGACTGGCAGAGAGTAGAGTTGATAATCGTGAGGAAATCCGAGCAGATCATCGACGCATCCGGCAGGCAGAGATTGTTTCAACCATAGAAGAGGAAAATAGAAGACTAGAAAGAATGGAATTTGAGGAGGAGGATGAAGATGCCTTGGATGAAAGGAGGAGGAGAATCAGGGAAAAAAATCTTCAGAGGCAACAGGAAGAAGCTCTGCCGGAGGAAGAAGAAGAGGAGGCAGAGGAAGAGGAGGAAGAGGAATCAGAATATGAGACTGAATCAGAGGAAGAGACCACAGGGATAGCAATGGTGAAACCAGTTTTTGTTCCAAAATCCGAGAGAGACACCATAGAGGAACGTGAGAAGCGTGAGGCGGAGGAACGAGCTCTTGAGGAGTTAGTGAAGAAGAGGTTAGAGGAGAGAAAAATCGAAACAAAGCAAATAGTAGTTGAGAAGATACGAGAGGAAGAAATAATTCAGAAAAATTTGGAGCTGGAAGCTAATATTGCTGATGTAGATACTGATGATGAGGTGAATGAGGCTGAAGAATATGAAGCTTGGAAGTCCAGAGAAATTGCCAGGATCAAGAGGGAGAGAGAGGACAGGGAGGCTAGTAAGAAGGAGAGGGAAGAAATAGAGAGAGTAAGAAATATGACAGAAGAAGAGAGGAAGGAGTGGGAAAGGAGAAACCCGAAACCTGCCCCACCACCCAAACAGAAGTGGAAGTTTATGCAGAAATACTACCACAAGGGTGCTTTCTTCCAGTCAGACGCTGATGACATAGCTGGAACTTCTGGCTCTGATACTATATACCAGCGCGATTTCTCCGCACCAACAGGGGAGGATAAGTTGGATAAATCCATACTACCAAAAGTCATGCAGGTTAAACACTTCGGTCGCAGTGGAAGGACAAAATGGACACATCTTGTCAATGAGGACACAACTGATTGGAACAACCCGTAAGTAGCTTAAACCTTCTATGTTATATGCTCATCTCTGTTCATTTAATTTGTCACGTAGATATGTTGGGTTAGCATTTCCTAATAATGCATGCTTCAGTTGCATCCAGTTGTTTATTTCCTGTTATCATCTAGTTTATTGTTTTTGATGCAGTGGTGAATATTACCTTTCTCTGACTGTTATTATCTTAGATGCTCTTTCAATTTGGTTGAAGGGATGTCACTGTTTGTACTCTTTATCATATTTGATTTTCTTGAAACTGGTAATATCTTTCAATCTTGGCCTTCCAAATTAGACTTACTGTACAGAAAAGCAACAACAACAATAACATACCCAGTGGAATCCCACAAGTGGGGTCTGGGTAAAATGTGCGCAGACCTTATCCCTACCTCATAGAGATAGAGAGCTTGTTTCCGGAAAACCCATTGAATAGTTGATCATACTTCAGATGTTTCGCAGTTGTGTCAGACTATTAGGAGAATAATGGCTCTAAATGTGCGAACTTTGTTCTGGAGTCTTATTTGGCCTTTTATGAAGTGAACGATTTGTATCCCAAACAATACGTCACATAACATTGACAGCTGCTCTGTCTGTGTCTCTGTCTTTCTCTCTGTTTCTTTTTTTTTTTTTTCAAAAAAAATTTTGTGGAGATGAAAGGAAGTGGGTTGAGATGAGTCCATGTCTATATGCTGGTGGATTCCTTGCAAGCTTGATTAGTGACCTCTTTTTATGGTTCTCTTGCTTGGAAATTTTAAGCAATAATTATTTCCCTGGACAAAGGTTTTAAGAGAGAATGATGTGCACCTCAGGGTGTAGAGAGGTTTGTCTGATGTGTATGTGTATCAGTACCTAGGGAGGGATTCGGGTGATAGTAGAAAATTTTCGTTTGCTTGGTGGAAATCTGGGGATATGTATATGAAGAATTTTATTGTCTATTGAGATGTTTCCTGCCTGAGTGGTACTCGTAGCATTTAAACGATCAATTTTTCCAGAAAATGAGACAATCAACAAGTGTTGGGGCCTTGGAAATTTTGATTGCATATTTTTGAGTGATAGCGCTAGCACAGGACCATCCATTTTTCTCTCTTCTTGTAAAAGTGCTCTTGCATTCTGTTTTGATGGTTGTGAAATTTTTGTCATGGCTAATGTACCTGGCCCACTGAATATGAAAAGAATTGAAAGCCTTGTATACCATAGGAATATGACTGGTAATTCATAGTTTGGGCCCTGAAACGAGTGCATAAATTTTAGGTCCTTCTCAATTTTGCCTTCAAATCCCTACGTAATCATTGACTAATCATGTATTAAAGTGAATTACTTTAAAAAGATATTCATACAATAGCGGCAGATGTGCTGATTAAGATCAGTCTGGAGAAACGTAGAAGTTTATTACATTAGTGAGACAATATGTTTTGCTTCCAGTTCAGTAAGTTTGATTGTAGAAAGGAAATTCTCCAAAATGTAAGCACTTTTTCACTCAATAAAATTAACTAACTTTTTAAAAAATAAATAATACTACTCTTCAGTCGAGTATTGCTTTAAGAGCTATAACATATCTTCCAGGATTTCATTGAATACTTTGCATGCCTGCTAGTCTTTATGTAATACCAAGACTGCTGCTGTGATGAGATTGCACCCTACTCTTTTGTCTTGGCCATTCAAATGCTATTACTTGCTTCCTAACAGATGGTGTATAGTTTGTGCTTTCTGATTCAGTGTCCAGCTTTATCTACATAATATTCTGCCAAGTGCTAACAGCGCTTGCACTTATTGATTGACAATTGCTGTTGGAGCAGGTGGACATACAATGACTCTCTTCGGGCCAAATACAATACGAAAATGGCTGCAGTTAATGCTCCTATTGCAAAGCCTAAGGGTAAGAAATTGAAGGATTGGGAGACCCGGTGAAGTTGTATCGTAGTCTGTTCTTGCTTCCGCTCATGTTTTAGCTCAGATTTTTCGAAACACTGTACTGACTTTATGTTTTGCTCATTACTTTCAAATGTCATCTGTATCTCTTGTGGCGAAATTATATGGATGGCAGAGAAGCACATTCTGATTGCAATGTCAGAATTATCTAGTTGTCTCCTTATGGAAGAATTCATGCATTACGGCATAGATTGTGTTTTGCTTTTTAGTTATTGAGATATGCTATACTAAAAGCATGAACAGAACTTGTACTCAGTATCGTTCACCTTGCTCAACTAAAATAACAAGTAGAACTTTTGTCCCATCAATTTGTGATGCATAGTGTTCCTTTGTTGCTTTCTTGTGCAATGGGGGTTCTTTTACCACCTTTTGTTTTACTGTATATGCACACATAGACTTGCCAACATGATCCGTATAGAAGTGTTGGAAAGCTGTCATTTTTTGTTTGTCGGCGAGGGCTGGGATGAAGCTGGGGATTCCAGGTGCCTCATTGTTTTTCTGCCCATAATACCCTCCTTTTTACTAAAATAGATCTGGAAAGTTGTAAAGAGTAGCTCAGTTCTGTCCTTGTGGGTTTCTGGGCATTGGATAAGGTCAGCCTGTTCCAAATCTTAGCAGCCCTGAAGTACAAGAAGAAATATCAATGGAGAGTCCAAGAAACTAAAATTGGCACTACTGATGATCTGATTGGGGGTTCCCATCACTCCTAAAGAATCAATAGGCTCATATAATGTTTTGTTGAACTGTGTCATTTACCTAGAAAGATAATGTGATGAACTTGCCAACTTGGTGACAGGATCTACCTCCTAGGTGAGAAAACCTGGGGTCACTTGCAATTTTGTGGTTGTATCGATGGGACTAAGGAGTGGGTCTATCATAAACCTCCTCACATTTTGATCCAAATTATTAGCTTTGTGGCACCCATATTGAGGAGTGGGATGAGAGTGATTTGGACATAGTTCTAGTGATGAAAAGATTTCCCTGGTGTCTTGTGTATGGTCACCATCTAGCTCCTGAATAAAAACACCGTTCATCAAAATTTGGTTTAGTGGGATAGAATTTGGCAAATGAAAACACCTTGATGAAGTATAATTTCTGCTGCGGTCACTCAAATGATGATGACCAAGGTATGTTGGAGATTATGACGTTAGTATTTCATGTTAAATTTCGTGTTTCGTAGATAATCGAGGGTTGTGAAATAATTGGTCTAGTATGAGTCTCTCTGCCAGGAAGTGGTCTTAATATATTCTAAACATCTTTACAACTTAACGATTAAGTAGAATGTATATAAATCTTATCCCTACTTTTGTAGGATAAAATAAGTTGTTCACAATTGTAATGAAAATATCGAAGCAAGTTTTTGTAAAAGAAACAAGTATAGTGACAAAATTGAAGTGTGCTAATTATAGAGCATGATATCTTTAGAAAACTATTTATAGACAAAAAAATCCATGTTCACCTCCCACATCACCCCAAAACCCCTATTTTGCTTTAAAGAGCTATGTAACTTATCTCAACTTGGAGCACATAAAATCTTCAAATGGTCACTCAACTTAAGGAATTTACCTCGTACAATAGATATTTCGTAATGGTTAAATCATTTAAAAATCAAACTCGGGGGTGAGAATTTGTAATGCTGTGATGGACTGAAAAGATGTATGCATAAAGCTGAATGACATGAAAATATTTTTGGATATGATGATGTCTGATTGATAAACAATAAGACATATTTTAGCTGGAAATATAGACCATTAACTTTTTGTAGATGTGAGGGCATATATATAGAGACAAAATTACATCAATTTATCATCACCTCAAGACAAACAGAAAATCAATGATGCACTGTTTTGAATTGACTGAAACTGTGTAGCTGAAAGATGTATTGTAGTCGTGTCTTTTTTTAGAATAATATTTTGGTTTTATCCTCAAATGGCCCCTTTAACTTTCTCTTCCACTCAACTTAAGTGATCAGATTCTTTTGTACATGGTTAGAAAAAATAGTATTGTAATTGAACGGAACCTAAATATTAAAAAACAATTTCTCATATTTGCGGTGATATGTTTGGCTTGTACGCGAGAGCACTTCCAATAAAATCCTCAATAGAAAAAATTTTCTTCAGGGACATTTTATCTTTCATGTAAGATAAAGAAGTGAACCAAGAATGGATCCACAAGAAGGAGGCAGAAAATTTCTGTCACCGCTAGAAAACAAGAAATTAGTGATAAATAATATTTTATAACTAAATATTAAAAATTTCATGTTAATTCCATTGAACGGGATTATATATAAGTAAATTCAATTAGCTTAGCTAAGTATTAACTAGAAAAAACCAACGAATTTCATAGCTAATTTCCTACATTCGAGCCATGAGGATATATCTGAAAATATGCAAAAATTGAAGCAATAAGAAAAAGATAAAAACCATGATATCACTGATGAAGTTTCAGTTAGAAACTTTTTGTAAACTTGCATACATGGCCGTATAAGTGGGAAATAATATTTATTGTCCTTTTTCTCTCAATTTCCTCCGTCACATCATTTTCAAATCAAAACCATAATTGCGCAACTTTTCTTTAATCGTTACAACTGAAATCTTTATAAATTATAATGCAATTGAAAAGTTTTATGAGATGTACAAATGGTACGAATCAAAATTTTGTCTCTCCAAATATCTATTTGGTGAGATGGTAGCAATGCAAATGTTCAATAGAATAATTGAGATATCCACAATTTAAAATGAACATTTATAAAACATTATTATTTTTCAAAAAATATATTAATTTGTGTTTAATTATTAAAAAAAAGTGAAAGAACAATATTTTGCTCCAAATCTATGGTTATATTTAATTAACAAGTGATAGCTAGGGATATTAGTTTGGCTTTTATATGTCTAGTTTCCCTTTTTGTTTTTCTTAATTTCTTCGTGGGTTAATTTGGGGGTTTTGGAAGGATTTTGAATCGAACATGTAGAAAATAAACCAAGCATGAAACTAAAGAATTGAAGAGAAGTGCTTCAGTACAATAACGACGACGATGAAAACAACAACATAGTCAGTGGAATCTCACAAGTGAGTCCGGGGAAGGTAAAATCTACGCAGACCTTAACACTGTCTCATAGAGATAGAGAGATTGTTTCCAAAAATTCCTCGTCTCACAATAACAATGACAAAAAGAAAAAGAAAGGAGTATACAACTTGAAATTACTGGAGAGTGTTAGAATAATAATTCAAAGTTGGAGTAGGAATCCTTGTTGGAGCACTTTCTCTCCAACTTCCGTTGATTCCCTTTAATTTCATCACCTTTTTTTTATGTAGGAAATAAATCAAGCATAAAATTGAAGATCGAAGAAAAATGCCCCAACATAACAATAAAATATTACTTGAAGAAAATTTAATTTAGCTAAAGATATTATACCGTTAAAATATACAGTGTAATGATATTGATGTTAGGAGTCTTCCATAGAGCAGGATGCGTGATTCTATCCCTTATCTTCCTCCTCGATTTCTTCACTTTTCCTGATCCTCCAATGTAATATTTTTTTTAAAAAAAAAAGAGAGAGAAAAAAAAAGGCAAGCTCAATGCATTAAAGCTCTCGCTATGTGCAGGATTCGGGGAAAGCAGGCCCGACCACAAGGGTCTGTTGTACGCAACCTTGCCTTGCATTTCTATGGGGGCTGTTTCCAAGGTTGGAAAAAAGAGAAAGAAAAAGGGAAATGAAATATTGAGCAAAACAAGATTGGGAATTGGAGGGAATCAACAAAATTTTGCCCAAAGGGCTTTTTACACAGACATTTCAATATGATTGTATTCATATAGATAACATTTGTAAGATTAACAAAGGCCTCACAGGTCTTTTTTGTTGAAGTTGAGACAAAAGGGACACACTGATCAAACAGTTAGGAACAACAATGAAAAATAGAAATGATAGTACTTTCCAGATTTATGAGAAACATAATAGAATTGAAAACATACATGCTAGCAGCACATCACATTAGACATCACAAGACAAATTATAATTCTTCAGGACATAAATTTCACTCCTCAAGTGCAAATTCCTCAACCAAATTCATCTTATTGAGTGGATTGAAGGCATGAATCTCAGCGCAAGCACATTTGCTAGGCAACACATAGGCACCCAATCCATCAAGTGGTTGAACACTAGGAATTGGCGATTTACGCGCTATGATGACAGAATTGATCACCTCATCCGTTGGATGGTACACTGAAAGAACCTCGAATCCTCGTAGATCACGAGGATCGATGACAGGGTACAGAAAAGCGCGCGCACCATGTGCACTTCTGAGCATCAGGGTAGCCCCTGGAGACATATATTTAGCAAGATGATCAACAACCTTAACTTTGTCCTCCTTATCCATCCCAACCAACGCGGCCAAGAAGACTACGTCGTAGTCCTTCAAGGCACACGTTACATCCATGATGTCCGACGTATGAAAAGTCATACGATCGGACAAGTCAGGATCGGCCGCCACAAGGGCGGCCGCCATGGAATTAGCGGCACTATCAATGTCATAGTTGTGGAAATAGGTGGACGTAAGATGTTTAGTAGCCAAAACAATAGAGGTAAATGGAAGAGGACCTGATCCAATAAAGGCAATTTTTTTGGGGATATTAGTAGTGTTTTTAGTAAGGATGTTGTATTCAAGGAAACTTAGTTTGATGTAATTGTCAAAATAAGGGAAAATGTGAAGATGTTTGAGGGGGTTTTCATAGGTTGCAAGAATTTTAGAAAAGTGTGACTCTAAAAGTCCTTCAGCTTCACCACATAACTTGATGAGATGAGACCTTATTTCTTGAATTTTTTGGCAGAGTTTAGGGACATCAATGGGATTAGGAGGCATGCACGTGTGGACAAGTTCAGTGAACAACATGTTGACATCTTTGGAAGGGCTAAGGTTCTCCAATCTCGAGATTTGGTCATATAATTCACACACTTTTTGTACTACTGGATTGCTATTTGGGCACACCATGTCGACACTATGAGCAAAGATAGAAATTTGCCTTGGTATTGTAAAACAGGAAATTGTCTGTAAATTTTTTTTTCCTTTGAAATTTGGAGGAAACACTCAATAATCTGATGCTCATCAAGCTTCCACAGGTCGCTATTTATCGAGGGGGTTTGGGGGGCCCCAAGGGGTGGGGGTAGGGGGTGGGGGATTTGTTGCATCTTTCATTGTTGTAGATTTTTGGATTATTAATTTATTTGAAAAAATATACATATCATGAAATGTTGTCACTTTGTTTTCCTTCTTTTACTGGTTAATCAGTTGCCACATTTCACCTTGATAAGCAGTAGAATCAATTGTCAAGTCTGAATTTGTATATATTGATTAGTAGGGAAAAACGAGCGGGTCGAGTTGGATATGAATCGATTAGTTAATTAAAAATGGATAAAATTAGCCAACTTGATTTTATCCAATGGATAATATAGGTAAATATGGATACTCATATTATAGTAGGGATCATGTTAAAAGTTTAAAAAACAAGTTCTTTCACAATTATTTATAATATTATTGATAGTGTAAATCTCGGATACAGCCAAAGATTGACTATTTTTTGGCTTTGGAGTATGATGGAATAAAGCAAAATGGCTCTTTAAACTGTCTGCGCTTC
>JAABOM020000001.1:32121160-32134278 GCA_011800125.2 Solanum clarkiae | reverse complement strand
TCACAATTGAAAGAAGCGCAGACAGTTTAAAGAGCCATTTTGCTTTATTTCATCATACCCCAAAGTCAAAAAATAGTGAATCTTTGGCTCCATCCGAGATTGATGGAAAAGAATAACATAATAAAGTTCTTATTAAATTTATAAATTGTTGTATATAGTTAGTCATTGTCTTAATCTAAATATAAAATTTGAACTAAATTTACTAGATTAAGTTGAATTTGTATCTAACTTTTCAACTTCGTCCCTTTGTTTACCTTAAATTAGATATTTTAGGCTTGAACTATCATAAGAATATATATAATTCTTTAGAAAAGACATTTTATTCTTAATTGATGGACCTATGCAACATAAATC
This sequence comes from Solanum clarkiae, assembly GCA_011800125.2. Lineage (NCBI taxonomy): Eukaryota > Viridiplantae > Streptophyta > Magnoliopsida > Solanales > Solanaceae > Solanum > Solanum clarkiae. Next base: position 32,133,924 of record JAABOM020000001.1, on the reverse strand, counting down.
AAATTTATTGAACCAATAAATTTCAAATATAAGATGTCTAAAGAAAAAGAGTTTAAAGTACGATGATAGATGTTTTAGCAATGGGGTTTTCTTTGTTATACTCCCCTGTCTCAATGATTTCCTCGTCACGTTATACTTCTTGAAAGTTAAATCATATCATCAATTTTGATAAACATTTTAAAATACAAATTTCACCATATATATAATAAAATCTATGACTTGAAATATTTTTCATATAATTTTTAAATATCTAAATATAATTTTCATTTTAAATATAAAAATTTATTTAATTCAATTCAATTTAACTCTGAAAAGACAAAACTATTTAGGAATGGCTAAAGTATTATTTTATAATTTATCAAGCTAATGGTATGAGGAAAAAAGAAGTGTCCTTTATGTAGTTTGAATAGCCACACCCCTTGGAGAACAGGCAAATATACTACAAAACTATAATGTTGACATTTTTATGTCATTAAAAGTATTTATTTTAAGTAAAGTACTTATTAATCCAACTTCCTTACGATGTGATGGTGCTTTTTTTGTGTCTCTTATCTTTTACTATTCCATTCCCCCTCAACTTCAATGGCCCAAAAAAGATGTTGCCATTCACTTTTAGTGCCCACTCTCTATTGCTTGCTTTGATTCAGTTGGGACTTAACCTTTTTATCTATCCATTTATTTATTATTTATGGATATACAAGTTGGTTTCAATCTCTTTTAACTCTATGTAAAAATATTGCAAAAGGAAAAGAAAGTACTTGAGTATTGAAAATGCAATCTTTTTGGTAATACAATATAGCCAATTTTTCACTCAAAAAAAGGTTCCCATCGCAAAACTTTTATCGACATCTTTTCAAACAATATGAATGTTTAAACATAAACTCAATTTTGAAATATTTGTTCCTTTTTTAAAAAAAAAATGGGGGTAACCCGGTGGGAAAGGCAAAATAGGGAAATCAAACACTTATCAAAAGCGTGAGTTCAAAGTACCGACTAAATGAGTTACTAAAATTCTCCGGTTATCAAATTTTCAACTTAACTTCATTTCGATTATTTTGAAGTATTATCACCAAATTCAAATTTAAACGCCTTTAAAAACTCTCATTTAATAAAGACCTTGAAGTGCAATCATATAATATAGGAATTAAGAATAAGAAAGAATTAGTATATCTATATATCAAAACAAGTTGGGATATGTATTTTGAACAAACCGAAAAAAAAAAAAATGTGGTGTTAAAATGGTCAAGTTGGAATAGCTATAAATAGTTAATATCATTGTCCTACATATACCATCCCTAAAAAAATATTCCCTTCGTCCCATATTATAAAAATATTTTTCTACAAATATTTGTCTCGTATTATAAGAGCACATACTAAATTAGGATAGAATTAATTTTTTTTATTTTACCCCAATATTAAAATGATAAAGTCTATTAATATATTAATGATTTCTTAATAATAGTATAAAATGAAAAGTGTCCTTAATTATAATATGGGACGGAGGAGTAGACTAGACAATCAATGCGACTACTCGACATTGACGATATTTGATTTCACTTTTCATCTTTCTGCTCTTTGTCTTTTTCAGGAGGCACTTTAATTTGGAGCGCCTGTCGTATTCCCCTTAATTAAAAAAAAAAATCGAATAATTGATAAAATTGATCACAGATTTAAATTTTAAAATAATCTTTAGTAGAAATATAAGATAACACTGTGTATAATATCCTTATAATCAAACTCTTTCCTAAACCGTAAAGTTTTAGTGCATTGAACTTGTCTTTTCTTCTTTCCGTTGTTTTTTTAAAAAGATTTATGGTTAAAAAAATGGAGCGGGAGGTCTGGTCTTTCTTACTGAAACGCCATATGTAAATAAATGATGTTGACTGTAACATTGAAGTAATAAATGATGTTGACTATAACATTGCAGTATAATGATTCTTTTATATATAAATTGAATATTACTAATGACCTGACTTTGGAAATAAAAAAATGTCTTTTGCCTAATCGTTAAAAGTCTAACTAACGCTTTATTCATCTATTTTATTAAAAACATTCTTCGGATTATATTTTTAACTTGCTTATATCTTTGATTAATGGTCAACACTGAATTTTAACCCAAAAAATTATTTGAAATCCATGTGATATTTTATTATTGGTCCAATTTTAAACTTTTGACTATCAATTTATCAACTACCATTAACAATTACTATGAGTCACCATCACCATTAGGGATTACCCACAACATCATCAATAACTGAGACCATCCTGAATTGTCACCTACAACCATCACTGCCTTCTCGCCATTGCCATCACTAACTGTCATATATATATAAGAGTTTCAAAATATTTTATTGATATAATATTAATTTCAAATAAAGAAAAATTTTATGCATTTCGACGTGTGTATTTAGGTTTAGACTTACTTAATATAATCTTAACGAAAACAAATGAAGCATGTAGTAATATCAAGTGCTCCTTATCTTGGCCTCATTCTTTTTTGTATTGGTTGTAGGAGAGTTTGTAGAGTTGAAGCAATGTCTATATTGTACGCAAGAATGGCATAAATGATAAAAAAGAATCAGTATATCCTAACTGCATAATTGAAAAGTGAAGCATTATAAACCAGAAAAAAGAAGAAACAAAGAGGAATATGAATAATGGGGGTCAGTTAATTATATCATTCATGTTCTTTGGTTGCAATCAAAGTCAAAATTATAGATAGGGTCCGTGGCTACCACAAGACATCGTGTGTCAGATTCTGTAATGTCTATTTCTGATTTGACATTTAAATGTTCTCTTATAATTTTTGTTGAATTATTTCTTCCCGTATTAGAAAAAAAATAAGTGGATCAAATCTGGTGGAGTGTATTTTAAGAAAGGCTTAATAGATAAATATGTTATTCCACCTGGCTTCAGTTTGTATTTATGATCTTCAATTATGAGTGTACACAAATAGACATATGTAGAATCCTACGTGCCACTTTGCGTCCTACATGGCAGCTTATGTGTACTATGCCACGTAAGATGTGTGCATATATTTGTTCAGTTTTATATAAGTTTAAGCATCTTGTGCACTTTTTAAATTTGAGGGCATAAATTTGATTTTCAAATAAAATAACATGATAGGATTAGTCGGATGTGGTTGTGAGCTCCAACATAGAAGTTTATCAATCCGTCTCTTGACTTGTTCTCGTTGGCTTCCTTGTCCTCTGTCATGGGCGTCACATAAAATCATTTAAACCCTTAGCGCCTAGCACATATTATATTTTTATTGTAAACCATGGGGAGGTTTTCACTTGATGATATATAACACTAAGGAATTCCTATATTGGACTTTATTATAAGAAGATCCAAAATGTGGTTAAACTTTTTGGTGTGGTTTCTATTGTGATGAGTGATGGGAATGGTTAGGTGCTCATTTTGGGCAAGCAATAAAATTATTGCTCTCTATTGATTCTATAAAGCAAGTAGCAATAAGGGATTCTTTTGTCTTATATGTTATTGTTTATCTTTTGAGAATCCGGTACTTGCGTATTCTTTCTGTTACTGTAACTGTTAAAGGCATGTATGTATGTACACTTCAAGTGAGATAGAGATGATCAAGTTATTCATTTCATGAAGCAACAATTTCAAAGCAAGTTACCTAGCTATACAATCTCTTTGTTTGCTTTCTGGTGGGCCAGAGGAGAGGGAGAGGGAGAGGTAGGTGTTCAAGAGGTTGGTCTAATATATAGTAAATTACAGTTAAAAAAGGTCGAGGGGCGGATATTTAGCTCGTGTGGCATAATCGGCATCGATCCAACAGTATATTTGTTGACTTGTCCCCTCCAAAATACAACATCCGAATAATACTGTACAACTTAAACAACTCCAGATTAATGTGAAGAGTCCAAAGCTTTACAAAACAATATTTAATTATTTTCTTTTGGATAGTGAGTTATTGTAAGATTTAGAATAATTTCTTAGTCTCAAACCTCTTTTTCACTACACTAATCTCACAGCGTAATATAATGGTTTTTTCTTTCTAATCATTTTTTGCACTCATATTTTCTTGTACATTTTTTCTTTACAAATTAAAGTAAAATCATCACCATTTATAGGTGAGAAATTCTTCCTCTCAATAAATAGAAAGATTATTGATAGTAGATTGGGTAATTAAATTACCCAAAAGTTATATTTGATAATTTGGTAGAATAAAGAGTAAAATAACGAGATTGAATGGAGAAATTATATTGACCATGTCCAGTCAGTGAGCACTGAATCCAAATAGAGTAATTAATCTTCTACTTCTTTTTTACCATTTAATTTTAAAACGATCGTACAGATTGTACTACATAATATTTGAGAAGTAGAAGTACTGATCATTAAAAAAGCACGGTGGGAAAGAAAGTGGCAGTAATTTTCAATAGTGTGTTCAACAGAATAATACAATATTCACATATTCTTTCTCATCTACGTATCACGAGATTCTATTTGATAATGAGTCGTATAATTTTAACATATTGTCAGACTGATTTTGAGTTTTGGGAATTTTTAAATGTCAGTCTGATAGGTAAAAATTGCTTCTTTTTCTTTTAAAGACTTTAATATGATACATCATGATTCATGCCATATATTGACATGAACCCATTTCTGTTTAGCAACACATGCCAATGCAAATTTCTACAGATCATTTTAGAGAATGATATGCAGTCATAAATTGATCGTTTTGGTGTCTACACAATATCGAGTATGTTATTGTTATTTACTCGATATGGAATAAAGTTTTTCCTTGGGCCGGGCAACATTAAAGTGGGAAAATATATAGTCCAAATGGCCATCATTTGCTTTCATAATAGACCACAGCCCAATTGTTAAAAGAGATGTTGCAAGTTGTAACAATAACCACTGGGGAAATTCCTGCTTTATAATCAGAAATACATCCAAAATTACACCAAATTAATTATGTGTTTGCTAAGCAATTATACTATAGTGTGTCATTTCACAAGTTAATGGGGGTAAAACCTCGTATAACAGAATAAAATACAACTGTACAAATAGTGATAAAGCAAAGGATGATGCCTAATAGTATCAAAAGAACCAGCCTGAACATCATTTGATCTAAAATTCTTCATGGACTGCAGGGTCCTCATAAGCTGGAGCTTCGTAACTACTAGACTCTTCTGGAGCTTCATAACTACTAGACTCTTCTGGAGCTTCGAAGCTTGTATATGTAGTTGATTCACTGTCATACGAGTCCCTGGGCACCTCAGAACGTTCAGCTATAGTTTCCTTGTACAATTGATCCGACACAGTTTCATCGACTTCTATTTCCTTGAGTTGGAGAAATGCAAGTAGATGATCCACTCCATTGACTAAATCATACACCATTAATCCAACTTTTCCTCCAACCCAACTGCCCAACTCACTTCCAACCAAGTAACCAAACCTGCCCATGGTCTGCTCCCCGAGATAGCCAACCCAATAGGCACCAAATAAGGTGCCTGAACCCCTCAATGCCCCCTCAGTTGTTGTACCTCCAAAATAAAGTGCTTCAAAAAAGTCCCACCCTGCAGAAATTATCGGACCAACAATACGCTTGGTTTGTCGTACAGCCAGTTTTGCAGCTTTTGCTCCTTCTTTTTGAGCAAGTTTAGCTGCTTCTTTTGCTGCGATGCCTTGTGATATGGCATCAGCCAGAGCTGTCTCGATTGCTGAGTTCCTTGCTATCTCCACATGAGAAGATCTGATGTTATAAGCATACAGCTTCACACCTTCCTTGACTAAACATGCTACGCTTCCCGTACTCCCATCAAAACAGTGCAACCAAGTAAATTCCCCACTCTTCGATGCAGCCTCTTTACCAACCCATTCCCTACATTTTTCAGCTGGAAAGCAACAAGATATTAGATAATTGATCGATATTATGTATAACACGGTGGAATGGAATAAGAAAAGCACCAAATAATGGTGAGAACGGCTAACATTGAAGAAACCCCTTATCCTTCAAAGTTGCGATGACTAAATACTCAAAGAAAGTGCCTCAAAAGTAGCCCTTTGATGAAACTGATGCTCGTAGGGAAATACATGCAGATTATGAAGTATGAGTATAAAAGTATCTTGTAGCAATGAGTGCATAACATAAAACCAAAATGGAATGTTCCAAAGGTCAAAAAATTTCCAAGAGACAGCATGAAATAATAGCTAAATCAAGAACATAGTAACATCCACATCCGCCCTTCTTGAATGCGTAGCACAACTAGAATCTCAGTTACATGGTCAATGCAACAAATTTATCAAGAAATACATGGTAGACAGAGCATTGTAAGATGCAATCCAGTAGCATAGTTGATTCTTAAAATAGGAGGGAATGATCGAAAATGCTATGATGGGTAAGCAAAAAATCACAATAATTAAAACCAAAAAAAGAAAAAGCTTTAATGTTGAGAAACAGATTGAAGTAGTTCCTAATGAATGCCTTGATACCTGAATTAACACCGTCTAAAGTGAGACAAAGCACTCAACCCACACAGCACCTAATTTCAGGATTTAAGCACTAAACATTTCTATTCTTCATCAAGAGCACTAAATATTTCTCTACACAATATTAACCACGATAGGTACAACAAAGTGAGACTTAAAAGAGTCCAAAAAAACACAAGATTATATTTAGAGGGAGCAACAATAACAACAACAACAACATACCCAGTAGAGTCCCATCAGTAGGGTCTGGGGAGGTTCGAAATGTATATTTAGAGGGAGCAAATAGAAGAATTGTTAAAGTACTTGATTTGTCCAAGATTCTAATGTCAAGCTACTTCCATGATTAGGAAAGTCATTTGCAACTCCAGGTAGGAGATTGGTCAGTAAATCAAAACTATCTTACCATCATACGCTTGACTATTCATTCATTATTAATGTTGTTAGCCAAAATTTGCAGGATCCTCATGATAGTCATTAGGATGCAGCAGTACACATCCATCAATGTAACAAGCCTCACCGAGGACAAAGCCTTTCATTATGAAACTGAATGAACACTTATATAACAGGATGCCTGATTCATCTAGATAGTCCATATTCAAACATTGTGTTTGGTAAACAAAAACTTGTCCCGTGAAAACATAAGAAGCAAGATGTGGTCGCAAAGTCCAATGCAGAAGCTGAGAACTGAGCTACCACCTTAGCTATATGTGATTGTATGTGAGTAATACAATTGTTTCAAAAGTTAAGTTCAGAACATAACACAAATGTAATTGATTATCGACAATAGTCACGATGCACTATGTCCAATTTAGTCATCCATAAAAGTAAATATCAAACATATTTGAGATTGAATGACACGTACTTTTTATGATAGGTAAGGTAAAGACTTAAGTCATCGAGGCTCCTTAAAGTTGTCCGCATATTCCGCTTAGACAGCTCACCCTAGTCTTGTACCCCCATTGAACACCTTGTCAGTTCAGAAGTCATTCCTATTAGTTAAAAAATGTTTACTGCAAAAGAAGTGTGTTTCACCCTCAAGCGCGTAATGCAATTGAAAATAATTATTTTTCTTTTTCTCCCTCAACTTATGCACCTAAATTAATAAAAAAGAAAAAGAAAAAAAGAGGAAGGCAGTCTTCCCAATCCCACCCAATGTTCCCCTCCCCTGCACCTATTCCCATTTACACACCCACCCCCCCCCTCACTCTCTCTCTCTCTCTCTCCCTCGCCTTCTTTATTTCTTCTTCTGCTTTTTCCTACCTTTTTTTGTTTTATGTCACATAGATACAAATTTGTTAAGATTAAAAGTTCAACACAAAATTGGATTTAGGTGTCTAAGTGAAATATGAGGACAACTTTAAGGGGCCGTAGATAAGTTAAAGTTAAAACCCAGTCTTACTTCATCCCCATCAATTTCCTTAATCTGAAAGATCAGCTAGCGTATATGTTCAATAAGATGGTACGAGGCCTAGGAATTAACTATATATGTGACAATCTAGGAGCCTATGACCTATATGCTCTACCATGAAGGAAAGTGTCAAGAATATTGCTCCTAATCATAGATTGAAACTTCATCTCTATGAGGTACTGGTAAAGTCTGCATAGACCTACCCTCCCTAGACTCCACCTTGTGGGATTTTACTGGGTGGTTGTTGTTTATAGATTGAAACTACTTGGTTCAACCCCATCTTTTCGGTTATCTCTTTATTTTATATCCTCTCAAATGATTAAAAAAATAAATAAAAGCTGCCATACTACTAAATAATCACTATTTTCACATTGAAATTTTCCAATGAAAAATGTTCAATGGCTATTCCCATTTGATAGAATCAGTGAGAAAAGAAAAAATAATAGTGTTTTCACAAGGAAAAATTAGAAAGCTTCCCAATATATCAATTAGAATCTATTTTCCATCATGTGTTTTCCCAATGAGCTAATTCGGTAGGAATGGAGCGAGAAAATCATGTTTTATACCACAAATTTTCCATTGATTCACGGTGTAAGCCTTTGTTTCTAGTAATGACACCTCATGTCACGTTCGACATACTCATTGATGTTCTCACTTTTTCATTCTTTTGGGAAAAGAATCATCTACACCGATCAACAGACCTCATACAACCAGACTCTACCTCCTCATCGATATTCTCACTTTTTATTCTTTTGGGAACAGAATCTTCTACACCAAATCAATAGACTCTGCTTCATCCTTCAATCATCTCCCCACAAATACAGATTCAGCGATTCACCTTGTTTTTCAAAAATTAACATCATCTGTATTTCGCAACAGAATATAATGTATTAGGATTAAACAGATAGGAAAGGATACAGCATCTTGTTGAGAAAATAATAGTCAACTAATCCATTCAAGAGAAGGAATTATTGAATGTTGGCAAAGGATGACAGATGGTTTAATTTGGTTGGTATTGCCGACTGACGGTATAAAGAATTGGATTACAAAATCAAGATCTTCATCAAGCAGAAGGAAGTGGATTTCAAGACAAGCAGTATAATTGTCTTTCTTCCATTAAAGGAATTCTTTAAGGAGACATAAGTGTAATTACTCATTATGGATATTTGAAGAGAAATACAGGGGTGGTTAAAGCAGTGCAGAACCCATGGTGTGGTCAGTCCCCATTGCACAGGGATTTGGTAGGCAACTGGGCATGTCTAGAGAACCTTCGCTGAATTTATCAAAAGGAGCCAGTAGATAAGGTAGATCCAGGGTATAAGCGTGTAATGTGCCTTTTGCTTGCAGGTCGATTTGAACAGTATTCCTCTCACTGCCTATAAGGATATTCAGGTTTCTTCTTATATGGGGTTCTTCATCATTTCTCGATCATAAAAAACATGTTAACATGTCAAAATAAGAAAAGAAGATAAACGAAAAGCATACTCTCAAAATTCTATCACAGTGTACCCCGTTCATTTCAGTTATTGTGTTTTAGTTTGACTGGGCATAGTATTTACTTTGAATATTATTGGTCTTAACCCAAAGGTGTGTATAATGCACCAAAATAGTGCCTTCAAATTTTGTGTTCTTAAACGTGTCACGTGGAATGTTGGAATTAAAGATTACTAATATAGAAAGTGTCATTCTTCTTGAAACATATTAAAAAGGAGAGTACATCACATAAATTGAAACAGAGGGAGCAAAATATTTGCATAAGCAGTACAATATTTCATTCTTGTCACTTCAAGAAAGACAAAAGCATGCTCATACTGTGGCATGATTGTGCTTCATGCCTTCATCTGGACGTAGTGACCTTAACTAGAAAATTGTTAATCTCAAGAAGCTAAAAGAGATGTTTCCTCTTAGAAATGGCCTGCTAAATACTGTCTGCAATAACTAAGTCATTAACATAGACACAGAATGAAATATATAGACTCTGAGCACAGTGCCCATAAAACACTGAGGTGTCGTCTGGTACAAAGATGAATAACACAGGGATTAGTAATGCAGGGATAATTTTTTCTCCATTGTTTGGCTCATTGCTTTCTATCTAATCTTGTGCTTGGTTTAAAACTCTACAAAATGCTTTTTTCCAATTATAACCTTGAATAATTATTGATTTTTCTATTTCATGTACTTGGGTCAAAGTTGAATATTTAGTTGTGGCTTCTAACTAGCTAGGAGAACAACAATTTTATCATCATGTTTGTTATTTTCTCACTTGAATTATTTGAGGATAAATAATGGTGATCTTAATAAATTGATCACTCATAAGATGATGCAGATTAGGAAAACTGTCTTTTACATATTTCTTTGACATTAAAAGAAGTCTTCTCTACATTTCTGAGCATAGACTAAGCCTAGATGTTCCTTCACTATGCCAAATTTATTTCGACTTTAACAGCATATGCAGCTGTCTACAATCATGTGTCAGCCAAGGAGCCCTAGACCCAATATTTTACACAGTAGTACGTGCAAACACTTACATTCTTTTCCCTTCAATTTCTGTTTTGTAATTAAATCAACATTAAAGATAAAATCCCGTTATATTATATAGTATCTACCCAAGTCACTACTCTCTGCAACCCAGAGATTAATCTGGACACAAGGAGTACTTTTAACTTCTCAATGTCTCTGAACTGTAAAATATCCGTTTGATGATGTTAGCACTACCTATTGTTGACCATGTTCACCATTTAAATACATCAAAGGTCAACTATAATGAGAATTCAACATTGATTATTAGTTTTACTATGGTTATTAACCTTGCAATCTTTCTAACTTATACAGGCATGAGACCAGCAACATGAGTATGCTCACACTGCACCAGAAATTCCTCTGTTACAGAGCTTCATTAACAAAATTACCTTTTACTTATCAAAAAAATAGTACTTTTTTAATAGATCATGCAACTTTTTTCTCCTGTATTACCTTCTAATTCAGCTTTCTTATGGTTAACTACCCAATGAAATTAAGGTATGACTTATTATTCTGATGTAGTAACTATTCATTTCTTTAGTATGTTTTGTCATGTTTTCTTTAACATTTTTTCTTGGCTTCTTCATCCTGTTGTTTTCTTTTCTTTTTTTTTTCTTTTCTTTGAACTACTTTGTAATGCTTTTACTAAGCAGGGTCTATCTAGAAACAGCCTCTCTACCTCCCATGGTGGAGGTAAAGTTGTGTACTACACACTAACTTAACCAGACCCCTCTTATGGGATTATTCTGGGCATGTTGTAGTAGTTGTTGTTGTATAACTCAAAGGATGTATTATCTAAATTCTTAACAATGAAATTCAAATAAGTTCTTGTGGTTATTCATAAATCATAACAACCCTTTGTAAGAATATCACATTAGAAATATTATAATCACAAATTCATTCTTGTAATGCAAGAACTAGTCTAAGGCAAGATAAAAGGCTTTAGATCATCTTTCTAGATGTCTACTTTAAATTGTTATATAAAGACATATTAAGTAGCACTTCAATTAATGCAACAACACCCAAATCAACACTGAGCAATGTGACAGTAAAACTCCAATAGGAAATAGCTTGTATTCAATTTATGGGCATTAATACCCAACAAGCACATAATATAGTATAGTGCACAATGCGCTATCACAAACTGCAAACAACAGCCTGAGGACCTTCACCACTCCTACATCTCATTTTCCCTTCGGGAAATTAATGATTTGGAGTGGAATAGCTTGTTCTCTACCTCCAAACCCTTTCTAATTTGACAGCAATAGGCCTCTAGTGCACAACTCCCATATACATTTTACAGCTATAGACTGTCATCTTCCTGTAGAAGTTGAAAATCGCCGAAGCAAATCATATATTATGAGTCATCATCACTAGCCTTACTATCAAATGTTGACAGCATAGCCCATTTTGATCTATTATAATATCCCAACAAATCATATAGTCCATACAGACTTTGGTTTACCTAAATAAATATGTAATTTTACTTCACTACAAGACAACAAATCTATACGAAATCATTTGTCACCCAGGCAGGCAGTCAACATTCTTGTACCATACTAAAGCCGAAAGTACAAACTAAAGCAAAGTCGCGAAAAGTTAAAACTCCTGGCTTTGTTTGTTAGATCCCAAACCAATAATCTTCAGTCAATTTCAAGATTTGGTCATTCATAAGAGTATAACCCTCAATTTGAACAGATACTTCCAAAATCAATACCAATTAAACCCTTTTAGACGGAAGAACAAGAGGTAAATTGAATCCATCAAAGAAAACATCGAAAATTATGTTGTTTACCGGTGAGGCTGAGGATTAGTAGGCCAACGAGAAAGAGAAGAACTTGAACCCTCTTCTTCTCAATCATTGAACTTCAAAATCAGTACACCAAACCGTAAATATCAAAGCGAATCTAAGAAGATGGAAATGATGGATCTGCAACCGTTGAGTATGTAGAAACTTGACTCGAAAGACAAACGACGCGTCGGGATAAATGAATTTATTTATTTTTCCAGTTCGTTATCGTTAATACAATGATCAACTAAGTTATCCTTGTTTGTTAAATGTTTCTTGAAAATTAAATACTATTGAAAAGAAGTACTTCTTTAATATGTACTTAAGAACAGTTAGAAAATAATTATTGTCTTGAATTTTTTAAAGCAATAATTAATTTGGGATCATTTTTTTATTAAAATAATATTTATTTTGAGATGAATAAAGGAAATAGAGATTATTATACCGTTTCTGAATTATTATACAACAAATAATAATAAATAAATTATCATATGATGATCAACAAAAGTTTTCCATCAATCTCGGATGGAGCCAAAGATTCACTATTTTTTGACTTTGGGGTATGATGGAATAAAGCAAAATGGC